>CM076582.1:417368256-417547881 GCA_034641835.2 Pinus albicaulis | reverse complement strand
GCGGCTAAGAGGGTGGTTACACTCAAACGCCTAAAATTGTTGTGGAAAATGTTGTGTATAATTCATCACAACAATTTTAATATCTGCCAACGAAAATCGACGTCTTAAAATTCTCTCAATGAAAATTAAATAGTAAAATGTTGACTTCCTTGGAAACCTTAATTTACTGGAAATGGAAACAACTAAGTTTTAAATATTGAAATGTTGACCTCCTTAGAAACCCTAATTTACTGGAAATGGAAACAACTAAGTTAAGCTTAAAGAAATAGGTATACGAAATCAATGACAAAATAATTTGCAGTAATGTTGGTTGAATCAGTGCACTTTAAATGTTGAAGCATGGATATCGGTTTATGCAAATTATGGGTATGGAAACATCCAACTAAAAGTTAATCTATTAAATGATTGAAAAAAGAAGAAGAGCCAGTTTATTATATAAATAGAATTATCTCCACTCCGTTGGAATTTTTTCAAAAGGATTAAAAATCTTATAGCAAAAAGTGTAAAGTGATTTTGTTTTATCCTTATATATGTAAGACAAAAAAAAATCGTATTTATTATATCTTATTGAAACAGACTTTTAATTAAAAATAATTCTATTAAAATTATAAACTATAATTTATTTATTCCGAAGAAGAAGAAAGACTCAATAATTAAAACTTATTTATTCCAAAGAAAAAGAAAGACTCAATAATTAAAAATAATTCTATTGAAGTTACAAATTATGACTTATTTTATTCCAAAGAAGAAGAAAGACCAAAAGCATCATTGCACTTTATATATCCTTAATCCTTTTAAATCTAGAGGGAACACATATATATCAATACTTTTGAGCAATTTTCATCTTATTAAATAGATATTCATAGTTTAAAAAGCCTTTAATTAAAATAAGTCAGAATTAATTCCATAGAAAAATAAATCAAAACTAATAAACAACATATCAATAATGATAAGAAGAATATAACCTTCCGTGAATTGTGCAAAAGATAAGATAATCTACATCCAATCTTCAATATTTGATTATCACTCTGAAAACATCAATGGCTTATCTAATTTACAACCTCGAAACAAAGAACATTTTCCTTTGACTTGCTAATGTTGTGTGTGAGAATGAGAATGAATTGTGAAAAAATCACTGAACAGACACATTTAATTAGACTGCACAAATTAACTGAATATGCCAAATTTTCTAACCATTACAAAAAATTATAACACACATTACAAATTAATAAAAATCATTTGATATTTAATATTTATGGTTTGAGAATCCTACTTGACATTTATCACCATTTCTAGTAGATGAGGAGTTGTTATCCAACTATTTTATTTATTAAAACTTACTCTTTCTTTTTCTCTCTCTACATTAAAATGTTTATATATATAATCTTTTTTTATTGATTATTTTTTTATTAATATATTTTGCTAACGAATTATTTTTTATTAATATTTTTTTGATGTTACCTATTACATATTGAAAGAATTACAATATGTTTTTATAAATTTATATGAGATGGATTTTAAAGGGTTTTAAAAAAATTATTGATTGACTTGAAATATTACAATACTTTTTTTTGTAAATGAAGGAATAGGATCTACATTTGTTATCAACATTTTAGAAGATTTTACAATGTCGATTCATAAGATTGGTTTCAAATGTTGCACAAAAACAATTTTGGCATGGGAGAATGTTCTAAGATGTGTAAAAATTTAACAATATTATCTATATTTTTACATAATTTGAGTAATCATGATAAATGTCAAAACATTATAAAAAATGTTAAAATTTTAAATAGCCAATATACAAACATTATTATTTTTAGACATGAAAAATGTTAAAATTTTAAATAGCCAACATACACACATCATTATTAGATAATGGATGCTCAATGGTTACTTATAAAAGCATTGTTTTAACATGCTTTAACTTGGCCAATAACTAATCTTAAAAAAGAGGTGGATAATGCATCATATATGGGGCATTGTAAGATGGGAGACCATCACTATATTTATAAATTTGATAAACATCTTGTGAGATTGAAGGTAGAAAACAAAGGTGATATTTAATTTAAAAGTTTAATTAAATAAAATAAAATAATATTTAATTTTCAAAAAAATATTAATTAAAAAAAATCATTTAATATAATATTTTAATTTAAAAATAAATTTTCAAATTAATATGTACATACATATCATCAAAGTGTATTTATTGTATCTAGCTTAATTTTAAAACTATATAATTTATATTTATCAAATTTATTAGAGGATATAAGTCTTATTTATTTTATTTATTTTAGGTGTGATTATTGGTTTGAGAAATTTATTTGTATTAATTAGGAGCTGATTAGATGTAATTGGTTTGAGAGATTTGTTCGTCCATGATTTATCTATCTTGAGATAGCTTATATGTATTTATATGTGTAATTTAATTAATTGGTGTAGTGTTCTAGGTTGTGTACAATGTTCTCTACTTTCCCAACTTAAATATATTATAGCTATTCAATTTAAATTATATTCATCTTAATTTGAAATTTGGATTTTAAATTTTTTTTTGTCTTTAGTGATATTAATAATTAATTATTTAAGATTATTTTTTATGACTATAATTTTTTGTCCATTCAAAAATAATAATAATACATATTTTTTATAATCATAAACTCCAGTTGAATTGAAATACTTGAATATTTTTTCCAAAAAATATTCAAAATAATAACATCATTTAAAATAACAACAAAAAAAATTTACAATCTTATTTTAAGAATTTGTAACCACAAATTTTTGGTGTGTGTGTATAATTTTTATTTATACTTGTTTTTCCTAATACTTTGATTTAAAAAACCTTTGGTATAACACATAATTTAGAGCGTTAATGTGGAGAAGCTTATAATTTAGAGCGTTGATCTGAAAAAACTTATAATTTAGAGTGTCAATGTGAAAAATCTTAAATTTTACAGTGTTAATGCGTTCGAGGATAGATTTTATGTCTTCCAAAACATCAAATATCATTCTATCCATACCCAATTTGTCTTCAAATTGGTTTATTATTTGTCAAAAATTCAAACACAAAAATGATAAAGGTTATTTTCATAAACCTACTGCATAGACCAATGTTTATTGGAGTATAAAACTCATATTTAAATTCTCGACCCAATCACATAATTGAATCTTCAACAAAGCTGCCAAACATCATTATTCGCTCCCATTATGAATCATAAGCATGATCTGCATGTTTATGTACACATCATACCATAGAAATCACTATGATTTGCTTATTAACACATATAATAGAAGCCATAAGCAAAAGAAAAAACCCTGCAATCGTATTTGAAGACGACTATACCTATATCATTAGGGGCGACAAACCCTCCCTCCCTAAATATATGGCGTATGATAGTTTTCCATTGGAGGGATCATTCAACCTCATTGTAATGATAATACATAGTCATTGCATTAAATACCACACCCTCGAGAATTGATTGCATGGACTAACCAACACCTTGGGAATATGGGATTGACCTCCCACTGAAGGTGTTGTTACCAACTTGGAAGTTTACTAATGCTTGTGGGTTTTTGTGTGGTGGAAAATATTTGTTGGTTTTGGTGTAGTGAAAAATATTTAGTGGTGGGGATGCCTTTGTTGGTGGCTCATTGTAGACCAATATGAAACCTGGTGTTATGCCATAAGAAGATTGGGGAAATTAGAAAGAAATGTAAGTAGTATTATTCACATGTTCTTCTTAGATTTGACATTGTTGAATGTCTCTAGAGAAGATAATACAATGAAAGGGAGGGAAAATCTAGGGAGCCCATACCAATCAATGTCCTTGGTAAGCACATTGTTTCTATGAAAGAAGTTGTTTCATATTAGGATGTAAGATTATGATTTTGTGACAAAGCATCTGAATGCTTCCAATACTTTGGTGAATAAACTTATTCCTGATGATAATGTTAATATTAAGTTGGAGGAATAAGATTAGTGAATTACCATGTTATGTTCTCTACTAGATTCTTCGAATAATTTGGTTGTAGCAATAGGTTGTACAAATCATAAGGGTAAATTAATTTTGGAGTTGTAATACCATCCTTGTTATTAAAGGAAATGAGAAGAAAATGCATGGGAGAGCATAGTGCAAATTCCACAATCATAACGGGTTGCTCCAAATAAAGAAGATATAAGCTTCCGAGAGGAAGATCTATGTCTAGAGGCACATCTGAATCTCTAGGGGATACTTAGAAATTATGTTGTAAACGTAATAAATTGAGATATTTTAAGAAGAATTGTAGATAAAAATGTGTTGAGAGGTAAAGGGACCAATCTTATTACTTCTATGGAAAGGAAATCCTTCTCAAAATAAGGAGGGGATATGTATTTAGCTTTTACAAGTAAAAATTGAAAAAGTAAGGTATGGTTCATCAAATTAGGTTCCTCGTTTTATACAACTCCTCGTAGGGATTGATTTTGTGAGTATGAAAGGTGTGATGATGATTTCTTTGTGACAACACCCCGTATACAACACCTATAGTAAGAGGTGCTCACTATGGAAACCTAATCTTCAAAGTACCATTATAAAAATGGGGTATAAAAACTTCGACTTTTCCATACTTCTTTAAACTTAGAATGACCATCAACATTGCGTTTGTCTCATCAATACAAATCTGGTGATATAAAAATTTTCCTCAATCAGACCTCTAGATTGAGATATATCGCCTCTTAAGGAATAAGCCCTCCCACACCATCTAACTGATGTGTGGTAATTCGTCATTGGCCCACGTGGAAGTTAGGTTCTTGAACTATCCAAGGTCATCCTTATCTACAACACACACTTACACTTTTGTCTAGGCCTGACCCCTGACCCACCCAACACTCTCTCTTATCACACCGTCTGACACTTCCAAGGTCTCTGAGGTAGGATGACTTGTCAGGTGGGACTTCCTTCCCACCAATGCCCATCTACACCAGTGTGGGTGATCCGGATTTATGCGGGAACGCAATAGAATACACATATAACCATAAATACAAATATGTAGTGGAAATAACACTTCATTTCATTAATATCAAAGAACTAAAATTTGCTTATAGACAGAATGGAAATAAACTATCTAGGGCATTGGTAACTTATCTTTGAGAAGAGATGTGGTGGCTACAGGCCTATGGACTGTGTTACCATGAGGCTCGAGGGCCTATTTATTATTTAGAAATAATGGAAAACCCTAAAGATCCAAAACTCTAACCCTAGGAGATGAAGCGCCAAAACTATGGGACCTGTTTGGGTAAATTGGTGTTTCAACTTCCCGGGGACGTAACTTTGGCATACGTTCTTTGTTTGACGCGTACCATACCTCGTTAGAAAGATCTATCTGAGGACTACAACTTTGATCTAGGCAATGTCAGTCCATGGGTCCCATGTTGCTCCGAGTTTTCCCAAAAAACGTCATTTAGGGCCTCAAAACGGCTCCGGAAGTTCAAGACCCGAAAAACTGCTAAAAATAGTAAGTTGTGCTGAAACTGAAAAACTGAAAGAGACAACAGTGGGTCCCCAAGTGGAATAGGCGGGTGGCCATCAATATCCACCTGGATCATTACTCCCCCCTTACGAAGCAATGGTCCCCATTGCATTGAGTTCCTCCATGAGATGAGAAAACTTCTGTTGAACTTGGTCCCTGGTGAACCACTTGCCTTGGTGCAGGAGTTGGCCAGATTTGACAACCCGATACAGTTGGATCTTTTGTTGGAGAGTGTTCTTGATTTGCATATCCATGATACAATCTGTGGTGGCCTGTTCCATGCAGTCTGGGTTTAACTCTGTTGGTGTGAGTTGTTCTGCAATGTCAGAGGTGTCCAGTAGAGGTGGAAAGTAGGGACGAAGGTGGTCCACATTGAATACCGGGTGCAGATCAAGGAATGGTGGAATACTGAGCTCGAAGGCATTTTTCTCTACAGCCTTGGTGATGGTGTACGGGCCATATCGGAGTAGGTGAAGCTTGCGGTGGGGTCCAGTGAGGTGCTCCTTCTGCAAATGTACCCACACTTTGTCGCCCACCTGGAAGTTGTGTGGCACTAGATTTTGATCATGTAATTGCTTGTACTTAGCATTGGCTCTGTCCAATATGTCATGAACCTGTTGGCGGATGTGTTGAATGAGCTCGATGAAGTTGTTCGCTTTGTCAGCTTTAGACTGGACATGAGCCGAATTGGTTTGAGTAGCCACAAATGGCATGGCTACGTCAATGGGACATAGTGGCTAGAATCCCAAGCCCACATGAAAGGGGCTGTGTTGGTTGAGCTGTAGAGAGCCCGTTTATAACTGTGTTGTGCATGGATGTTTTGAATTGTACATGTATAGAATGTGTATAATCATCCTGTTGACGACCTCTGTCTGGCCATAAGTTTGGGGATGGAAATTTGTGGACTTGGTGAGCTTGGTGTCTAGCATTAACCAGAGGTTGGACCAAAATGTGTTGAGGAACCTGCTATCCTGATCTAATATGATATATTGTGGGATCCCAAAGTGCACCCACACTCATTCAAAGAAGAGTTTAGTAGTGGCTTATGCTGTGATATTCTTCTTGCAGGCCGCCATAATGGCCATCTTCAAGAATATGTCGACAACCATGAAAACACAGTCATTTCCATGCTTAGTAGAAGGAAGGCCTGACATGTAATCCATGGATATGGATTCCCAAGGTCAACTAGGGGTAGGTAGCAGAGTATATAGGCCTTTCTTCTTGATGGTCGGTTTGGAAATGGTGTAAGCAGTACGGGATCTGATCTACTTCCCGACATCTTGTCGAAGGTTCGGCCAATAGAAATACTTCTGCAGTACTTCCATTGTTTTCTCGACCCTGAAATTCCCAGCGACTCGACTGTAGTGTTCTTCCCATATCATCTTGGCACGCTCGCTTGAAGGAACACAAAGGTGTCCCAGGTGACATAACAATGCATCTTGGAGGTGAAAATTTGGAACTTGCATAGCCCCCAATAGTGTCTTGTATGTGTGGCCGAATTTTGGATCACTCTTATAGAGAAGCGAACAATCAGAAGTCTTCTGCCCACAAGAGTTGAGAAGGGTGGTTAGCGCCACGATCGGTGGTTGGCTGAGGTAGTCTGCAACATTATTGGTGCTACCCTTCTTGTACTTGATGTTCAAATGAAACTATTGCAGATTTGTGGACCACTTCTGATGGTGATCATTCTGCAACTTCCCTTGTGTATGTATGAACTGCAGGGGCCGGTGGTCTGTGTGGATGATTGTTTCCTTCCCCAAAATGTAATGCTTCCATTATCGACAAGCTTGCACAATGGAGTACATTTCTTTGTCATAAGTGGGATACTTGCGAACTGTGTCAGACAATGTCTCACTGTGAAATGCCACTGGATGTCCCTGTTGAGTAAGAACTGCCCCAATAGCATAGTCATAGGCATCTGTCTCGATCTCAAATGGCTGTTGCAAGTCTGGTAAAGTGAGCACTGGGGCAGAACAGAGGCGGTTTTTCAGTTCTGTGAACGCCTTCTGTTGAGGTTCTGACCAAAAAAATTTTGCTCTCGCTCCTCCCTTGGTGACTTGACTCAAGGGCCAAGTGATATGAGAGAATCCCAACATGAACCTCCGATAGAAATTAGCAAGACCCAGAAAGCTGCGAAGCTCTGTTATAGTGGTTGGGGCTGGCCAATCCCGAATGACTTGGATCTTGGCTGGATCCACATGCACCCCCCTTTCATCAATTATGTATCCCAGATATTGAACCTGGGTCATGCCAAAAGTGCACTTCTCCAAATTGGCACACAACTTGTGTTGCCGCAGTGTTTGGAGGACTTGTCGGATGTGGTGAAGGTGCTCTTCCCAAGTCTGGCTGAAGATCAGAATGTCATCCAAGTACACCACTACAAATGAGTTGGTAAATGGCCGCAAGATGTCATCCATCATCCTCATGAAGGTGGCGGGAGCATTCGTCAACCCGAAAGGAATGACCAGCCATTCGAAAAGGCCTTCCTTGGCTTTGAAGGCAGTCTTCCACACATCGGAGGGTTCAATTGGTACCTGGTGATACCCAGACTTCAGTTCGATCTTGCTGAAATATTTTTCGCCTTTGAGTTGGTCCAGAAGGTCATCAATCTCTCGGGATCGGGTACCTATTCTCGACAAAGGATCTTTTCGTCGCCTCAATAAGTCAACACAGAGTCTCCATGTCCCATCCTTATTTCAGACCAACACGATTGGGCTCCCCACGCAGGCGATGAACTTGGTCGGATGACCCTGGCGTAAGCTCCTGAATCGCCTCTTGATTTCATCGTTCTCTAGAAAAAAGTGTCACCAATCACCCACTCTTTTTAGTGATGCACATGTGAACGATCAATGGGGTGCTTAACCTGACATTGCAGAGAAAGCCTTATGGGTGAGTTGAAGATGTCCTCGTACTACTCCACAACCTTGTCCATTTGTTGTTGTCATGCATAGGAGCCCTGTGTGGAGGTCGTGGCCATAGTCTTCTTCTTTCCCTGAGGACGGATCATCAGGAAAACAAATTTCCTGGTTTGTGAAATGAGCTTACTGCATTTTTTTGTAGTAACCAAAGAGATAGCGGCAGGCAGTGGTACCTCTGGTATCCTGTACAGCTTATTTCCCAAAGTAACAATAACAGTGCGAGGTCAAGACTCACACACAGCATGCCGCTTCCACAAGTATGGTTGGCCTAATAATATATCAGAAACGTCAAGAGGAGAAATATCACATAATACCTGATCCGTGAAGGGCTTGATGTTGTAAGGAAGGCGGCACTGCTGGCTAACACGGAGATCCCGTCCTTGGTGAAGCCACCCGATGGTGTATGGTTGTGGGTGTGTTGTGGTCGGAAAGCCCAACTACTTCATGGCGTCTACTGAAATGAGGTTATTTTGGCTCCCATTGTCAACAATGAACTGTAGTGGGGAACCCTTTACCCACATCTGGGAGTTGAAGAGACGCTCCTCCTCCTCTGGATCTTCCAGTTCCTCCTTCTGGATCTTCGCAGTGGCAACAGTGGTGTTGGGATCTGCATCAATAATTTGTTTCCCTTTTTCATTCCCCCTGTCAGGTTCTAATTCATATTTGGAGCATGCATGTGATTCAGAAGCCCTCATCTTGGCCACCAACGACTGCTTGGCCCAACACTCACTTATGGAGCTCTTATGGAACGCACAGTGAAAAGCATCCCCTAACCAACACGGATGTAATTCTACCCTACGTATATACAGTCGTAGATGGTCTTTCACGGTACCAAGAATACGACCCTGGCCAATTCAAACAGTCATTCGTCCTAGGGTCATTCCTAGGAGATCCTCCCATTATCCCCAAGGTATCGCCGAATGCCATAGGGGCCCCGGTGTGCTTGATGTCCACATCAAGCACCGAGGTTAGCTAGGACACAGACTCAAGTAGTAACGACACTGAGGCATCAGCCACAACATCCTCTCTAGCCTACGCCACCTCCCAAACCCCTTTCCTCTACCCCCCAGCTGGCTTCGTCTCCTAGCAGGTTTTGGCAACACAAGTGTTACCCAACATATCATTGGCATTCCTAGTTTGGTACCTCGTTCCCCCTTCCAGAACAGGAGCCACCAACGTTACTACCATTGGGTTAAATCCCCTCAGTCCCGAGGATCCCCAACCTACCCAAGAAACGGTCAAAACCGCCCCGCAAGGGAAGTTCCCATTGCGAAACCGGTTATCATGACCAAGAAAAGTGCAAAAAGAGGAAAGAAAGCAGTGACCCCCACCATACAAAGGGATTCATCATCCTGCACTATATGTGATGTCATAGGACACCTACCCACATATGTCTGGAGTTGGATGAGTTAAAACCACTCCTTGGCTTCGAAGCAGACATATCGACGCTGCGTTCTCGCAAAAAGGAACTTGCTACAAAAAGTAAAGGCAAACCACTGCGTACCAATCACGCATGCACCCTCTGTGACACCTATGGGCACTATAGCCACCATTGTCTAGAAATACCATGATATAGGGACACCTTACACGCGATCGAGCGATTCTATCAAGAGGATCCCTCCATCCAGTTTATCAATGAGGAGCTGTGTACCATCCTATACTTACAAGAGGAACATAGATTCGTAGAAAGACCCCCAGTAATGCCCATTATATGTTGTATGCCATGCGATGAACGTGGCCACTACCTCGAAGAGTGTGCAACATTGGAGCTCATTCACATATGGTATCCAATCAAAAGGGTTTACTACGTGGGGCTACGGGAAGCGCAATTCACATGCCCGTTATGCACCGACAATCACCTTTTGGAGGATTTTCACTACATACCTCGCTTTTGGCTAGCCCTTACTAGCCTCCGCTCAGCCATAGTTTGACTTTCCCAAGAAGATGATATGGATGCCGAGTCCACAGGCAGCTCCATGACCCAAGTAGAGGAGATGAGCGGGTCCATCATGTTCTTATTAGCCGAAGAATGGACTAGCAGGGAACCCCTAGTTACCCCCAAGGACACTTTGCAACAATAGATAGTGTGTACGTTATGCAAAAATACAGACCATATAGTCATCCATTTCCATGATTTAGCAGCCTTCCAGCGCTGGTTCCCCATCAGACCTCGAAATGAACCAGATGGAACCTTCATATCAAGGATATTTTTCCTGATATGTTAGGGTAATCATTACGAGCAATGTTGTACTTATGCCTCATAAATTCGTCCCACTATCGACATGATTAGTTCCATAGAGAAGAGACATGACGATCTCCGGGAATGGCATAAAAGATACATCACCAGCTCAACATCCCCACCACCGCAATGGTGTGTCAAGCTTGATAAGACCACACACCAACCACGTGTACCCCAGGAAAAGCCTAGGATAACATGTGGCCTATGTGATCTGAATGATCACTGAGTCAACCAATGCAGAGAACTCAAGCCCCTTGCAAACAACCTCTGCATAGTCTCTTCTGTCCCTCAGAAAATTCTCTCCAATCAAGAGAAGATCACACACACTTATTGCTGAATTTTCTCACACTTTCATCATACATTTAAGTATGTGCATCTCCCCAAGCTGAGAGTAGATCAAGTGGCGTTAAGTCTACCATCCACCAATAAGGAAGACAAGTCTAAAACAACGACGCGGAAATTGAATAAGAAGATGACCTCTTCTACAACCGACCCTTTCCAAGCGTCCACATCAGGGACAACGAGTAGCGTAGAATCTCACACTATCTACTCTGTCAGCACTGTGATACTGTGCACCGTTTGCACTGGTTAAGATCACGTGCTAGAGGTATGCTCGCTGATGAAAGCATTCAGGAAAATCTGTGATAAGAAAAAATTCCACCTATTGGAAATTGACTATCTTGGTGGGAGACCTAACTTTATGCCCAAACAGGACTCCATTACCGAGATCCTTACCCCACCGCATGCCAGTTACACAATTCACCACATACGACTTGTATCATCGCACGCACAAGACAAGATTCCAACTGCTCCCTCGTCCCAGGATTTCCACTTTCTTCCTATTGCAAAAACCAAGGTACCTTACGCTTTTGCATAGATTTCTGCAAGATCCCAAACTTGCACGCCGCCATCGAACTCCTTGATGACACCCAACCTTTGAAACAATTCCTAGTACAATTAGAGCTAGTTCACGAAAGTCAGCGACAATCGTTGCAACACAACGAGGGCCATAAGAAAAGGGTGAAAGCATCATTCGACCGCCACATCACCCCTCGCTCATTTACCAAGGGAGAGTTAGTCCTTCGCTATGATGTCGCAAAAGAGGCCTTAGGGATAGGAAAGTTCGAAACCTTGTGGAAAGGACCCTATATCATCAAACATTGCCTTCGACAGGGGGCATACATCTTGACGGAACCAGGCGGGACCTACCCCACTAACCCTGTCAACGGCCTTTACCTCAAGAAGTTTTACCCATAAGGGCCTCAACAACCCTTGTCCCCTAGAGTTAGAGTACATGAAAAAATGCACCCAATCACCAAAATATTTTTTGAACCGAAGACTTATATAAAAAAAAAAGTGCGCTCGAAGTGCCAGCATGGATCACCAACTTGAACTCTATTTTGGATTTGCTGATGGAGCATTGCGATGGTCTCAAAACTTAGCTGCAGCCGCCTGGGTCATCTACCACCCCGACTGATCACCACTATGTTCAAACGGCGTGTGCATCAGACCAACAACAAACAATCAGGCAGAATATGACACCGTCATCGGACTTATGTGTGAGGCCCTCCATTAGGGCATCTGCCATATGCATGTCTACCTTGATTCCCAGTTAGTAGTATTACAGTTGAAACAAACATTTGAGACTAGAGGCACACACCTGTTTATAAAATATTTATGTGCCAAAAGATTAAGGAAACAATTTGATTACATTACATTTTCACATGTATTAAGGAATCAAAACCAAGAATCTGATCACATAGCTAACAATATCCTAGACTGGAATGCATTGCGAATAAACCATCATACGTAAATATCCAAAAACATAGATATCCATAAGCATAACACAAAATATATAAACCAAAATAGATAGCACACCATGTAAAGCCGCAAAAAATACCTCTCATATATATATATATATAAAATATGTGTATCTGAGTACAAAAAATAGTGTCTCTGGCCCACTGGCTAGCCCAAAGATGCAAAAGTTCGTCAAAATAAAGGAAGCATCCTCATAACGGGTGCTTTCCCTTTGTACAAAACCACTCTAGGGGGGTGCCCTCTCAAGAGAAGCACTTGGACCGACCACTGCTCCTGGTGCCACCACCGGAGCTGCTGTCGCCAATGCGATTGCTACCCGGCGTAGAGTGGGCCGATAATCCCTCTCGCAGGCCATCACCATCTCTAACCAAACCTCCTTGAAGTCATCCATAAAGGCTCGAGCAGGCATCCCTTGGGTCAAGCGGTCCACTTGACCCCATAAGTCCTCTAGAGTGGCCACCTGAGCCACCAGTACTACGTTGCGTGCCTCAACCGCATATGCACGAGCTCGCTCGGCTGCCATCTCTGCTGCAGCCGAGCTGCTGCCTTCACCAGAAGGGCTAGCACCATCCCTGCCAGGTCCACCGGCCCCACCACCCAGATCACCTGCGCCACCTCCCCCTTGACCACCATAAGGTCGTAGCGGAGGATCATGACCCACCAATCGGGCCACTGGGCGACCTACTTCGCCAACGTTTGCACGAGTAACCAAAATAATGTTAGTGTCAATAACAAAACACATAAGTACATAAAAACTTGAATAAATGCAGAAAAATATAACACATACCTACAGGTCCCCAAACATAACCGAACGGGAGACGCATGTGTGGGTCACCCCGAAAGTCCATCCTCACATATGGGTATGGCAAGAACATCTGTGGGTTGGCCTCAAACCAGGCCTTTATCGTGTCATTCCAATAACGACCCACCATGCCACCACCGCCTCGCGGCATCACCGGAGCCCACCTCCTCATGCGCGGCTCTCGCGGCCCCCCAACAGGAATTTCCGCAACTAGCCTCAGCAGAACCACCCTCTCATACATAATGCTGCATAGGATGATAGTGTATGCAAATGACTTGGATCCACGTTGGACCCTGTTCAGTTGCGACACCATACCATCAAAACAAAAGTGGGCAAAATCGAAAAAATGCCTGCCCCTCAAATGGCGTAAAAATCCCACCTGCTGGCTCGATGCCCGATGTGGAGCAACCAACCCCTCCAGTCGCACAATAATAGCCAGAGCACACCACTCGGCCACATCTGTCACTGATGCAATATCGATGCACCCCTCAGTAAGAGGCACACCACCGCAATGCTTCCACCGAAATTTGTCTAAGTTCACTCTCCCAGTAGGGGGTGTATACCTTAGAGCCTCACCCTGAGGTAGTAACCCGGTCACAAAGTATATATCCGTCTCCAGATGGATAATTAAGTTCGTTCCCCTCAGTACGAACATATTGCGCCTCCTGCACCAATGCTGTATAATATAACTTAACAGTCTGTCCTGAGACCGAAGAAAATCATTCTCAGTAAAATTCAGAAGGCCCCATGCGGCCAACTGAAGAAGCGCCCCATCATTAGCAGCTAGAGCAGTCCGAATCTCGGGCCAATCCCACTCTCTCCACCCCAACCTGCCAAGCAACACAGGCACCCATCAGTACAGAGAAAAACATCAAAACAGAAAAAAAACCCAAGTTTTTCTATCACCCTGGCCTTTGTGTGGCTGTCTCTCAGATAGGCGCGCCCCTGCACATCTGTTTTCCTCACAAGCACGGCCTTGTGTGCAAAAAGGAGGGAACAACACACTCTCGTGTGCCTGTCCCTCAAAACTGTGCACAAGGAGGGCGCCTCTTTTCCTAGATCGTCCGCGCAATCTAGAGAAAAAGGTCCCTTTAAGGCCATACAAACCCAATTTGTATGGCCCCCGGCACCATAAAACTGAAAAAATTTAAATACAGGACGCCATGAATGTTACCTCGGCATGATATCGCTAATCCCTAGTACACGGGCTAACCGCAATGGCAAGAAAGGCTCTGCAATCACCTCTGATCTCCCAAAACTCAACAAGTACAAATGAATAGTATTAGGGCCATAATTCCATATTTATAACCCTTTTCCAGAACTTCGGAGGTCCATAATAGAAGATCATAAGGTCCATTCTACAAATAGTAAGTTGCACCATCATTAGTATGCCATGAGGAACGAAAGCGACGCCACACACGCGCTTTCCAGGAAAAATAATTTTTTAGCGCTGGCAGGTATGCACCCTCCCATCTT
Organism: Pinus albicaulis; assembly: GCA_034641835.2. Taxonomy (NCBI): domain Eukaryota; kingdom Viridiplantae; phylum Streptophyta; class Pinopsida; order Pinales; family Pinaceae; genus Pinus; species Pinus albicaulis. The sequence continues at coordinate 417,533,123 of CM076582.1, read as the reverse complement.
CCTTTCTAAAAGTTCATGTCTTTCAATAATATTTGATGAAAAGAATATGCTTTCACTTGAGGTAGTTGTTTTTGTAGGAAGAACCCGCAAACCGTTCACAACACCGTCCACTGAAAGTTCCAGATCAATGATGCTTTTGATTATATGGAGATAGAAGAAGAAAATATTAAAATGAGGATTTTTGCACAAAGTTTAGGAGGAGAGGCCAAAAAATGGTTCAAATCATTAACTCCTAATTCAATAAATGATCTTCCTTCCCTCTATCAAACTTTCATAAACAAGTGGGAAATCAAGAAAAACCCCCCTCCAAATCCTGTCTAAATATAACAATCTTAAAAGGAATGTAGGGGAGAGTGTGCAAGAATATTGCACTAGGTTTAACAGTGTGTACAATTCCCTCCCACCTCACATGAAACCTCCACAGGGCCTAGCACTAGTAAAATTCCCTAAAGGTTTTGACCCTGACATGACTTTCCAACTAAGAGAAAGAGTCTCTGAAACCTTAGAAGAAATGAAAAGGGCAGCTATTAGTGCAGAGGTTAAGTTAATTGAAAAGAGAGATATATTAAAATCAGAAAGGAGGGTAACCTACAAGGATGAAACCATGCCCTCAACCTCCTCTTCTGATACCAAAATAGACAACTTAATGAGAACTGTAGAGAGAATGATAGAAAAGATAAATTTGAATGAAATAACCCCTCCTAGGGAAAATGAAGCTAATACCTGGAACAAAAATAGACCTCAGAACTTCAGAAGAGACACTCCTCAAAACAAAACAAGGGAAAGGGATCAACAAATCAGACCTCCCTTTCAACAAAATTGTGTAGATGAAGATGAAGGAGAAATTATAGAACTTGAAGAAAGACATATAAATCTAATAGGTTCTGATAATGAAGAGGATGTTTTTCTCACTGAAGAAGAACAAGGTTTCTTCTCTTCAGATTAAACTGACACAAACTATGAAGAATCTGAAGACTACCGCTTGGGGTTTGAAAATTCCATCATGGAAATCCATAAGAAATATGATCTTAGGAGCAAAAAGTACCTAGATTCAACCAAGAAAGACCAAATAGAGGCTAATGTTCAGAAATTACCTGAAAACACCCCTAAGAAAACAACAGAGAATGTCAACACCATGGCTAAGAAAGCTGAAACAAACAAAGGAAAACTCAGCCAGCCAAAAAAAGACCTTAGCTGTCCTAGTACCTCCACCAGTTACCCTGAGAAAACCATTTTGTCTAAAGCTCCAACTCAGGATCAACAGATTAAAAATGTGGAAAAGTTCATGGCTGATAAGGCTGATGTGAATATGTCCAAAACACTAGTACCTTTCAGTTGTGAGGGAGAAATTTCCAAAATCAAGATCAATATACCCCTCACTGAACTAGTTACCCAACCAATGTATAGGTCCCAGATGTTGAAGGTACTAAACATAGGAAATTATGCTGATGCTTTACACTTGGCTGATGATACACCTGAGTTGTTGTTTGGACCCAAAATAGAGGGAAATTATCAAGAAGGAGCCATTCCCGCTTTCCATGTCAGCTTAAACATACATGAAAAAATCTTACATAATGCCATGCTCATGCCCAAAGTTGTGATGGAGAGGTTAGGCCTATAAATAACTAAACCTTACAAAGACCTGTACTCTTTCGATTCAAGTAGGGTCAAATGTTTCAGCCTGATTAAAGACCTTTGTGTCAATCTGGCGCAAGTCCCAACTAAGAATCTAGTCATGGACATAGTAGTGGCAGATATTCCTCCTAAGTATGGAATGCTTTTATCTAGATCTTAGGGATCCAAGCTTCAGGGCAACCTTCAACTAGATATGTCCTATGCTACCATCCCTTTTTTCAATCAGACAAAAATATTATACTGAGAGTCACATATGAAGTATATGGTTAGCAGTTAGGACATGCCAGATAATACTCCTCTTTATTATATTCACTCAGATCTTGATTTTTTTATCTTGTATAATGAGGAAGATACTAATGAACAGGTATGTGAAGTTGAAACACATCAAGTCACACTACAACAGCCAAACCAGTCTTTACATGAAGAACTCAATATTCAGAACTATGGCAGCCTTGAACAAACACATGATGACAAAACCCAACTTGAATTTCTACAAAATGAAGATGGAACCTCAAAACCAAGATTCAGTTTAGAATGTGAATCAAGTTGCTCAAACAGAGGTCAAAACTCAGAAACACAAATATTCCCTTTTACCAACCCCAAAGCACTAAAATGCCCTCACAGAACAATAAGCTTGGGAAACCTGAATCAAGGGAGTCTTATGATTTTACCTTATCTAGACACCTCATTATCAGAAAGTCTTGTCCCTCCAGAAAAGTTGTTGACTCTCACTGATGTTGCCATCCATTCTAAAGTTATGTCTGTTGAAACTGATATAGAGGGATACAATATAGGCAACCTAAGAAGGCCCAAACTGATTAAGTTATCCAAGGCCTTGCCATTACATACAAAACTGAAATACTTAGGTTGTGCAAAAAGTTTCAATATGCTCTTGTATATAGGAGTAAAAGCTCAAAACCTGATGATATAGACATTGTCCAAAAGAGGCCTTTCCCCAAGAAGAACTATGAAAATTTTGGGCAGATCCTAGCACTAACAAAGAAAGCCAAAGGAGGCAGACTGTGTATAGAATTTAGACACTTAGGAAAAGCTTCCATGGATCCAAGTACCCTTTTCCCAAGATATGTCATCCTATGCCAAGAATAGAAATTTCTAACAAAGTGACATTGATCGGTAGTGTTTTAGGTTTTCATGAGTTGATACCACATCAAATCAATCAACACAAAGACATTTTCAAAGTTCCCTAGAATGACTACATGCTTGACCAAATTTTTCCTAGAATAAGGGATGTTGAAGATACCTTAAAAGAGGCCATGTCACCTGTTACCAACTTCTCCACTATGAGATACAGCGATGATATTGTCATTTGTTTGAGAGCTGATCAAGAATGCCTTCTTCACCTAAACAATTTATTTCACAGAAACAAGGTTTGGAAACATAACTCCAAGAAGGTATATAAAAGGAAACTTGGCTTGTTTGAAAGTTTCTGGCAAAAATATTGTACCATGCCCTCAAATATAGACAACCATGTTCCTTATCAACAAAATCTGAATGAAAGAAGGTTGTTAGATGACAGGGTAATCAAATACCATGGTTATTTAGAGTTTTAGTTTGAAATTTTCACTCATTGTACATACCACTGTTTGATGAAAAGATATAGAGAGAAAAAATACAAAAACATGGAAAATTGAAAAAGAGGGCAGATTGAAAAGAGGTAAAGCCCCATACCCAAAAAATAGAACAACTGAAAGTGTGTAAGATTAAATATCAATACTAGTGCATAAAGGAGTCTTGTTTCAGTCATCTAGCCTAATAATGGTTGAAACATGTTTTAAATTTATTATTGATAAGTTAGTGAAAGATGGATTGATCAAATTATTCAATCTTGACTTGTCAAAAGATAGATTAGGGAGAAAGATACTGGTTCCACATGATTAAAACAGAACCAAAGAGGAAAATAGGAATGAATAGCAAACAATGTATCCTAGACCTGATTTTTCTAGTCTCATTTTGTACAAAAATAACATTTGTGTGCAGCTTGTTTTTATGCCACAAACCCATGGTAAGTCAGATTGTCTAATCCTGATTTAGCCATGCTTTCAATTTCATGTTTATAGTTTAGTGAATGAATCCTTTCAAATATCTTAATATTGACAGTTGAGTAGTCCAGGTAGAGAATAAAGGAAGTTCATTAGCTTAATATGAACTCCTAGAAGAAATAAGTGTAGAAGTAGATAGTATGTTTTTCTTTCAAAAGAAAAAGATGTCAAGGTTGCTAGTCTAAATGCACCTAAAGAAGAAAAAATGATAGGAAAGTAGGTTGGGTAGGTAGAGATGAATTTGAGCCGATCATGCCTTTCAGATTTTTGAGATCATAGCTTCAAGAAATCATCAACAAGTGAAAAGAGGTAAAAATCTACCAAATGTATGAGGCACTGGTCTCCATAAAGCCAGAGATCTGAAGTTCTGGACACCTCCTGAAAATGAGCTACCCTCCCCAAGTGGAGCCACTGTTAGTCATCAATAATTTTTAGCCTTGTTGATGACTAAATTATTATCCCAAGATTTCTAAAAACAATGTTCATAGGTATTGTGAGTTCTAGAAATCTCACTTCCTTCATTATCCTTAAGATAATTTTTTACTAGTTCACCTTTTCATCTTGTCAAGCTTTGCCTACCAATCTCAGAAAACCCATTAGGATCCCATGTCACTCATCTTGTGTATATGTTATCATCTTTTCCCCAAATATTTTTTTTTTCTTTGCCTAAAAACCCCATATCTACCTAAGACCACCAATCAAACAAATTTGTTGTGCCTCCTAAAAAACTCCCAAACACAGATGGTCTCAAACTTTCTCTGTAGGCTCTTTAGATAAATCAAGTACATTGGATTTTGGATCTTCAACACATCAGTTTATCATAAAATCTATCTTACACTTGATGATCCCAAATTCTAGGTCTCAGTCCAAAAACCAAGTCCAAGAAAGCCTCCACTAGGTCACTTAGGGTTTCATGAGTCATAGGGTGGATTTGGTATCCTACAAATCTCTATTTTATATCTACAAGGAGATTGCATTCAAAGAAGAAAAGGACATGTGATCTTGTCCAAACTAATAAAAAAGGTCATTCAAGAAAGGCTCTTTGGTCTAAAGCACAAATCTTGTAAGGGGACAATTGCCCTTTTCTCACATTTTTGCAAGAGGATCAAATAGCCATCAACCTGACATAAGGTAAGGTAATGATAAAATCATCACAAGAAGCCCATTCATAGCAAGAATAAAGCAGCAAGCATATGTTTGATGAAAATCAGGGTTTTTGATTGTTTTGACCAAGTAGGAATCAGTACTAGGGTTACAAGGGCAAAGGCCACCTCAAGCTCCATCAGTGCACTATTAAAGTTCTTAGGACATGATTAATGAGTTTTGAGAAGTTTTTGAGAACTTAGAAGACAACACTAGTTACTTTTTTCTAAGCAACCCTAAAACCTAGGAGTTTGGGAAAGTTGAAAAATTGCTCAAAAGGTGATAACAGAACCTCCTTCATAACAATCATAGGGTTTCAAAGGTTTCAAGTTGCCCTCTAGGGTTTGGCAAAGAGGCATTAACTCCACATCATCAAGGGTTGAAAGGGTAAAGAGTATTGGTACAAAAAGTATGAGGTTTCAAAGGGTAAAATCTGAGAACTAAAGGGATCAAAAGAGATAGACCTAAACACCAATACCCCACTTTACCACAGGTGCAAAAAGGGCCAGAAATATCAGTTCCAGGTTTGACCTCTCAAAGGTACAGTCAGAGGCTTTTTCAGATGGTCCAAGGAGGCAAGCATGAGAGAATATTTTTCCCAAAGAAGCAATTATGAAAAACATAGGTTCATTATTGATAAAATGAGCTGTCTAACTCCAAAAGAGACAATGATCAAAGGAAAAAAAAGTAGCTGGCCTAAGAGTAGTAAAGCCTCCAAAAGTTTCCTTATCAGAGGCTTATTCTGCAAAAGATGGCTAAGCATGAATGGCACTTTTACAAGACTGTCAAAGGTGTTTCCCTACATAAAGAATGATAAGGTCAAAGCAAGAATGTTTAAATAATGGTGGCACATCTAAAAAAGACCAAGCTGCTGTTGATGCTTGCTGCTAGGGTTTTTCTCCCACCAAGAGGTTTCTCCTCACTACTTCACAGAAAAACAGGACAAAATGTAAATCAAAGGAAAAATATGTCAAATTGATCATAAGTTTGTTGTGCATAAGTGTTAAAAATCATGAAAGGGTTTCATTTTTCCAAATATAGATAAGAGGCACAATTTTAGCTTCTTCAGAAAGTTTTCCAGTCCAAGGAGTGACATCAGAATGCTTCATCAAGGCAAAAGAGATATATTTTTAACTCTACCACCTACAGGACCAAAAAGAGACAAAAGCACAGTGAAAAAGGTAAGAAGGAAATAAAAATTAGGAAAGTGGGTTTTATGCTCATAAATTTATTTCTCAAAATACTATAAAGCCTCCTTTCCCTTTCCCTCAACCTCATTTGTCATTACAAAGAATAAGAAAACCGTTGAAAGAAGTTTTAAGGGTTTCTGTGCAAAACTGTCAAAAATTTCAGGCACTACACACCGAGGCTGGCGCTACGCACCTGGCCATCGGCGCTACGCACAAAGGAGGCAGCAGTAGTGTTATTTAACACTACACTGCGCACCGGGTAGGTGGCGCTACACACCTAAGCGGGCGCTACGCATAGGCCCAGAACGACATGACTGCCCACAATTTCACCCAGCGTTGCACTTTGACAGGCCTGACAGGCCCATTTCTGGCCTGAATCAACCAAGCGCTGTGCAGAGACTCTGAAAGGCCCGACTCGACCTGAACGTGTAGTCCGGAAGACACTACACACCTGGGAAGGCGCTATGCACCTGGGTAGGCGCTACACACAGACAACCCTTGGTCCAAATTGCTCAAGAGGGTAAAAAATTCAAGCTTTTTGCCTCCAAATCTCCTGCAATTAGTCAAGCAAGGTTGCTGGATCTTTTCCTTACCTTCCAAGCAGTCTTTTTCATAAACATGGAGGACATTTAAAGCCTAATGTGACCAAACTCTAGTCTCTATAAAAATCAAATATTGACCTCCTAGGGAAGGGTTTGAAATTTTGAGAGTTGTCATAGGGGTAAAGATACTTAGTGCAAACAAAACTCCTCCTAAAACTCTGAATTTTTCCTAGACATACTTCATTTGGCCATCATTTGCAAAAAAAATTTCCTCACATCATTCATTTGCCCTCCCTACACCTAAGAGCCCTCATTAAGCAACAAACCAATTTGTTCAGAGTTATAATCAACCACCATGTCTGAGGAGGAAATTAGTACAAGCAATGATGAAGGCCAAAGGCCTATCAAGCCAAAACACAAGGGAGGAAGGATAAATAGGTTTGAGCCCTTGGATATCATTCAAATCACCTCCTCTCCAATGATACTTATCTGTTTTCAAGATGTTGGATGTTACTAGTTTTGTGAGAAGGTTAAACAAGTCCAAAGCCATTCAGTCTTGACAAGGTTATTTGTTCTTAGCATACAAAACCACCAAGTCAACCTAGTAGGAGTAAAATTTGAACTCCCATCTAAATCCATTGCTAAAGCCACAGGTATACCAGACATTGGTGAGAGATGGTTTAAACAGAAGAAATTATACTTGAGCTATTATGAGCCCTACCTCAAACCTAGCTGTCAACAAGGTTGCAAGGCTGTTTTACCCTTCTCCCACCTGCTAGAGAGGTATTCCCTACTGATGAGGCAGATTATCAAGTACTTCACCTATGAGGGGAGGTACTCCAGGGTTTATTCATACCAGATAAGGCTTCTAATGCACTTCACCAAGGTAAAATTGCTAAACCTACCATACTATCTCTTCCGGAGCATTGAGAAGATGGCTTCAGTAGTCAACAAGAGAAGTTATGCCCACCAAATGCAGAGCCTTTTTCACCACTCCTTGATTAAGATGGTTGTCTTGCACCAGTTGGAGCAACAAGGAATCCCTTGGGAGGTTTTCATCTCACATGATGTATTTTCAAATCCCCAAGCCTTCATTCAGCAAAATTTTCTTTCCACTTCACACCCACCTGCCTCCACTCCTCTATCATCTCCAAAAATTCCTTCTCCACAAGGAAATTTACCTCCTACTTCTCCTCCTGATGCATCAAATGAAGATGGTGGCAGTAGCTTTAATGAGGAGCAAATAGATGATAATGGAGAGGAAAAGGACAGTAAGGCAGAATCAGAGTTAGGTGAAGAAAAAGATGATGATAACAACAATGAGGAGAGAGATGAGAATGATAAAGACAGTGAGGCAAATACAAAGCTTAATGAGTAATAAGATGATGATGACATAGATGAGAGTGATGAAGATGGCAGTAAAAAAGAGGAAGACAATGAGCAATTTGAGCAAAATAATGATAATAATGATATCACTAAATCAATCTCAAGTGCAGAAAAGAGTGTTGGTGATGAATAGGGTGAGGATCAAGAGAATTATGAAGAAAAAAATGAAGGTGACAGTCAACAAGAGAGTGCACAAGGCAACCAAGAGGAAGATGTGCTTGAGCATGATAGTGAGAAAAATGACAGTGAAAACAATGATGAAATGAGTGAAGACATTGAAAATGAAGAAACAGAGGGAAAGGATGAAGAAATTGAAGACCAAGAGCAGGCAGGTTATGAGGTTGAAATAGAGTTAAAAGATGAAGGCATTGACCAAGGCAGTGGCACAAATGAGACAGTCAGTGATGAGCAAGGGAATAGTCATGACAGTCATGATAGATGTCATGAATATCATGACACTAATCAGCCTCTAAATAACCAAGAAATCCAAAGTGACAGTGCAGAAAGTGACAGAGAAGAATACCTTATTGAAGGACAAAGCCAAAGTAAGGCAAGTGATGAAGGTGATGATCAGTTTGAAGGCCAAAGTAACAATGAAGAAAACAGTGAGGGAAATGAAGATGATGATGAAACATAAGATCAAGAAATCAATGACCCAATGGAGCATGAAGTGATTCATCAAAGCCATGACAAAGATAAAAAGGCTTGTGACATCCCCAAAGATCAAGGCACCCTCATCAATCCTCTCACATGCACCTACCACAGAGGCAAAAGAGATGTGTTTGCTGCCTCAAAAAGGCAAGGGGCCATCTCTCCTCCAGCTATCAAGCACAAAGAAAAAGGCAAGGAAAATATGGAAAAAGGTGAGCAGCAGGTAAAGGTAAGGAGAAGCAAAAGGATCAAGAAGACTCCTCAAGAACCTCAATTCATTGATCTAGACAGTGACAATGAGGACAAGGAGATGACCACTAGATTGCTTCTCTTGGAGAAAGATGCACAAATTCAGAAGTGGGAAAGAGAATTTGAGATGGCACAACGTGTCATCCACTATTACAAAGAAGAACATAAGCATTTCAAGGAGGTAAAGAGAGGCCTTGCCCTACAAAAGAAAATGACCAAGCATTATGCAAGGAACAACATGCTTGCTTGTGCCAAACTGAAGAAGGCCCTCATGGAGCTAGAAGACCTAAAAAGAGAAAAAATGCATGGAAGCCTTGGCGTTTTGGCTGAGGCTTCTCAACAGGTGTCCAAGACCTTTTGAGGGACATCTCCACAAATTTTGAGGCAAATTGGACAAATTTTTGTTTTTTCCAAATTTTGACCCCTCTGTGCGTAGCACCCTAGGCACTACGCACAAAATTGGTGCATCCTTAGCTCTCAAAGTTTGCATTTTTGGATTTCTCACATCATCAGTGTTCTGCTCACCAATTTTCAGATCATTTGGAGCATTTTTGACCCCCCAAAAGGTCAAAAAATATAAAACATTTGACCTTTCAGCCTCATTTTCAGACCATGCACTGCGCACAGAGAAGTGTTGGGATATTTGATTTTGGATAGATAAATGGCATCCAATTAGCACAACTCAAGAATTTCTGGAAATTAGACTCATTAGGCTTTCCAACGAGCCATCACAGAGCCAAATCTGATATTAGGAAGGTGTCCAAAACGCAGATGTAAGAGACCCTATTTTCTACTGAAGTGGCGCTGCACACAGAGGCTACCTAGTGTGTTTTGGACCAAAAGTCAACAAAACACACTCATTTATTACAAATAGATATTTTTGAGTTTTTTGAGGAAAATTAAGCTAGAATTAGGTGCAAATAGTTATTTTAGCATTTATTTCTTGGGATATTATGTGCCTTGGGCCTTGCATGGTCTCTTGGCCATAAATGATATTTATGACTATATTTGACATTTTCCTACCACATTTAGGGTTTTAGTCCTTATTTTCTCCATAAATGGAGCATGAGGCCCCTATGTATTTTTTTTGGCATTTGATGAGCTTGAAGAGCAATATACATGGTTTTATGAGCTTGGAGAAGAAATTGGTTTTGTGAGTTGGATGAATGGCTTGTTTTACCTGATGATGGAGAAGTTTGTTTGCAGGATTCCATAGCTTGGTGAATGGTGATGTTTTCTTAAAATTTTAATGTTTTCTTGTTCTCATTTTGTTTCATTCTTTTTGGCTACTATAGATCAGAAAAATATAGGTTGAGACATGCTCTTTGAGGCACCTCAATCCTCATGTTTGTTATAGCTTTGATGTTTTCCTATTTTGGCCATCTTAAGGAATTCTTAATTTCTCCTTAGGTCCACCAAAACTTGTTTTTGTTTCATGCATGGTTAGTATGCTAGCTTACAAGTATGATTCATGGTATGCCCTACTTAGTTGAATTTTTCAAAACCCTATCTTGAAGCCTTTCTATGGAATATGGATTGCTAAGTTAAGTCAAAGAGGTCTCGTTCGATCTTGCCCTTTGTCCATGCTTGTCAACTTGTTTCAGAGTTCTCAATAGCTTGAAATATGATGTTTAGGAGTTACCTCTTCATAAATTGAGCTGTTTGTTTGATCTTATATGTTTTCCCAAAATATGAAGGTGAATTTCTAAAGTTAGGAGTTCTAATGCTTCTATGTTTCACTGGAATGTTCATCTTACATGTTTATCAGTTTGAGTATTGTTCATAGAGCTTAATGGTTTGCCCTACCTCATGAGTTGTTGCTTAAAACTATATATGTGTAAGACCTCTTAGTCTTTTCCCAAATTTAATGTTCATTACACCTCATACATCACCTAAAGGATCCATTAACCTTTTTAAATTGGCCCTGTAATACACTCTGTTCCATCATTTAGGCACTCTTTACTTCATTTGAATCCATAGCCCAATGGCTTGGAAATCCTCTCACTCCTCCTATTACATTTGACTATCTTACCCATCCAAAACAATAAAAACCCTACACTTCACAACTAGCCCAAAATCAAAACCCTAGAGAAAAAAGAATACATCCTTTGCACCCAATAGAGAGATCCCTCTCTGAGTCCAGGAAGGCTAGGTCCTAGGACTCCAAAGCTTGGTTCCATGTTACGCTGTCATTTGGTCTACCAATATGCCAAATCATGGGACCCTAACACATCATGTACCAAGGGAGGGAAGGAGGATTTGAAACTCACCTATATAAAGCCACCAAGAGATGAAGAAATGGTGATCACATTTTTTATGCTGGCCAAAGTTGCCCAAGCAACATTAGCAGTGTGTGACCCGGAGCTGGAGCTAAAGAGGACTCGATCGTTGGCCACCCAACATCCTAGTCCACCATAGCAGAGAGAGAGAGGGAGAATACACCAGAGGCAGAGCTTGGAAGGCAACATCCTTGCATCGGGACCTAGAGCCATTATCTAGGGGCCCTTTAGCAAGTGGGTAAAATTTCTTCTCCACATCAAACGTTTAATAAGAAGAGGCCATCGAGCCATCGTTTGCATTATTATCATTTTGAATCTTGTTATAGCTTTTGTATATTTGTGTTTTAGTTTTATTTTAACCAGAGCATACTTTAGCATACTTTTTCCACTAAATTTTATGCTTTTGAGCTCCCCCACTTTCTACCTGTTACCAATAGTTTAAAGAGTAGACCACACCCTTTAAGCTTGTGCGATTTCGTACACCCATGCAACAAATCCACCACAAAACCGTCCTCCATTTTTGTTGGTGTTTATCACAGAACTTGCGACCTAGTAACCACCACAAGGTAGGGTCTCAACCCTCTCTGCTATTTCAAAATTTGATGTGGACTTCACACAAAAACACCATTGAAATCACATGCCCAAATTCTCATGAGTCACCTCTCTTGAGATTTATCTTCCCTAAGAGAACCAAAAATATGCCATCCTAATTCCTATCTCGAACCCATTAAGGTATGTGACATTCTTGTGAACCCTCACATGATGATATTACTCTTGGTGGATGATCATGGCCCCCATTTAGCAAAGCTTACTTGACCCTCTAACTCAACCTGCTTTAGGACTACATATCTCCTAGCCTTCTTGATAAAATGAGCTCCTTCTCCCTTGATATTCTTGACTTCATACTAATGCATCCTTAAATATCTTTTCCTAGCTAGGCCTCTTAAGAATTCTCTAGAACTTAGGAACTTTATCTACTTATACCTTAGTAAATGTTATTTCTTTTGTTTAATTTTATTTTATATTTTAAACCTCATCTCGAGTCCAAAGCCCCTTCGTTTGGGTTATTTTCCCACAAAACCTTTTGTGGTAAAACTCTCACAAACCCATCTCACTAGGCTTGTGGAGTACCTCCCAAGCTACACAATTCAACAACATAGTCTAGTTGTAGTAATCGTAACTTTTTTAAGCTCCTATAGTCAAGCGAGGACTTGGTTGGGTTCCCAAGTTGAAATTTAAGTAAGGGTAGTTTTGAGGGCATGATAACTAGGAAGGGTTAGGGCATGACAAGGAATGAAAATGCGTGCTAACACATGCTAGAAAATGTCAATTCATGTTGAGGAGTGTTAAGGAGTGTCAAGGCATCATAAGGGATAACTAGGTCAAAATGCATGGAAATGAACAAATAAGTGTGTTCCAGGGAGTGTCAGTGAATTTAAGTGTGCCAAGGATGAATTGTGTTATAAAAAGTTCATAATAGGATTTGTAAGAGGTTAGCCTACGATTGCGATAAGGGGCTTGAAAAAGAAATTTTAAACAAAGGGAGACTTTGTGTTGGGCACAACACTATTTTTCCATTATCTGTTATTTTTATATGAATTGTAGCACACTTTGGCCGAATGCTCATGTTTTAAACTATTTTAGACAATTCCATATTGTACATTGTTGTGTATAAGTTTTGGGGAACTCAGCTTGTGCTGACCTATATCTTGTGTGTCTTGTGTATCTTGTGGTTCTTTCAAACTCTCAGTTAATTCTCTACTGTTTATATGAACTAGACATACATGTGAAATATTTCCTATGTAATCTATGTTTCTTAGTTGTTTTATGGCCATGGCTAGGTGTGATCCTTGTCTTGGTAAGTTATTAAGTGGGAAAAGTTCAGCTTGGACATGACTGGCCTAAGATGAGGTATAGGAATTTCTTAGGTGAACAAGGCACAATCTACTTGTAGTAGGTACAATTGATCAAGTTGTTACAACTGAAGCAGACCAATGTCACATGAACTGGAGTAGCTAAGGACTTGATTGGGTTCCCAAGTCGTGAAAAAATGTAAGGCTATTTGTGAGGGCATGAGTGCCAAGGCATGCTAGGGAATGCTAACATGTTCCAGATAGTTCGAAGGCATTCCAAATATGCTAAGATGTGTCGAGTGCTAAGGCATGCCAAGATCTGTAATGGTGTGACAATACATGCGAGGGACTATCAAGGCAACAAAAAGGAGAAACAAGTTAAAATACAAGGAAATGAACACATCATAGGGTTAATAAGTCATCAATTTACATTTTCCAAGAGGGGCATGCTATGCACACCAACAATAGGTGGAAATTAGTGTAAAGTGCCAAGTGTTAGTGCATTCTAAGTGCCAATTCATCCTTTGTTACTTCTCTTCTAATTTCCAGTAACTGATCTCAAATAACTTTAATATTAAACAATGCCAAAGCATACTGAGGCATCTTAATGGATGCTAGACATGATAATAATCATGGCCTATTTAGGACTACATATCTCTTCTCCCCTTGATCAAATGAGTTACTTCTCACTTGATGTTATTTCCTTCATCCTAAGTACTCCTTAAATAGTTTTTCCTAGACCTCTTAGGAATCCTCTAGAACTTACGGTTTTTATCCACTTAGACCTTAGGAAATATTAATTTTCCTTTTTAATTTTCTTTTAGATTTTAAACTCCATCTTGGGTCCAAAATCCCTTTGCTTGGATTCTATTCCCACAAATCATTTTGTGACCAAACTCATACAAAGCCATCTCACTAAACTTGTGGAGTACCTCCTAGGCTACAAAATTCAACAACATAGTCTAGTTGTAGTAACTATAACTTGGTCAAGCTCTTGTAGTCAAGCGAGGGCTTGGTTGGGTTCCCAAGTTGAAAATTAAGTAAGGGTAGTTGTGAGGGCATGATAGTTAGGGAGGGGTAGGGCATGCAAAGGAATGAAAAGGCATGCTAACACATGTCAGAGAATGTCAATGCATGCTGAACTAGAGTGTTAGGGATTTTCGAGGCATATTAAGGGATAACTAGGTCAAAATGCATGGAAAGGAACAAATAAGAGTGTGTGCCAACGAGTGTTAGCGAATTCAAGTGTGCTAAGGACGAAGTGTGTTAGGAGAAGTTTAGAATAGGATTTACAGGAGGCAAGCCTAAGATTGTTATAAGGGGCTCAACATAGAAGTTTTAGACAAAGGGAGATCACTTTGTGCTAGGTACAACATTGTTTTGCCTTTAGTTTTTTTTTTTTTTATATGAGATGTGGCACACTTTGGCTACATGCTCATGTTTTAAAAAATTATAGATAATTGCATATTTTACATTGTTGTGTATGAGTTTTGGGGCACTCAGCTTGTGTAAGCTTATATCTTTTGTTCCTTGTGAATCTTGTGGTTCTTGCAAACTCTCAGCTAATGTTCTATTGTGTAATATTCCAAATTTTTCCTTCAATAAATTGGAATATTAACTTTTGCTATTTTCACTTAGGAGTTGAATAATTGGGTGACAAGGCCCATTCAAAATAAAAACATGGATAAAATCCCTCTAGTATGAAAGAGGATTAGCCTTGGAACTAGATTTCACACCCTCATGTGTGAAAGGGGACATTTGCAAAGAGGCTAGGTCAAGTTTGACCAAGTCAAACAATGCAGAGGTATGAGGTGGAAATCTGAAATTAAGAATTATCTGAAAACTATTCTTAATCAATTGGTAATACCCCTGAAAGAGTTCCAATGCTATCCATCATCCATGAGAAAATGCACCTGTCCAAGTTCTTCACATTCCTTGGGTCAATAACAAAAAAACATAACCTTGAAGGCTATCCTATTCCCTAATCAAGAATTATCATAATGTTGTTAATCATATGGTATGCCAATGAAAGCCTGAGTCATAATACTGTCCATCATCATAGAAGATGAACACTGTCCATACATATTATTCACATTATTTCAGTCAGTGACAGACCAACAGGAACTTTCAACATTATCCTATTCACTAATTAAGAATTTATCTGAATCTGTTCTTGATCAATCCGTACATTCTGCTCTTAGTCAATTGATATATTTCACATAAAGGAATTGAAACAAAAGCAAATTGTGGTTTCAAAGAGGCAGAATCAGTGGGATCACAGACGGAACTATGAGCCCATTACGAAAAAATACCATACTCAAGATACTTGAAACTTGGACTTTGGATTGATAATGATTTTGAGAATCACAAAGCTGTTCTGTAATAAAGTTGTTTTGTGCAGATACAGGCTTCAGCTTTGATAATGGTCATCCATAGAAATATATGTACATCACACATAAATAGAAATAGAAATGGAATTGATGAGAGAACAAAGATGGGAAGTGTCTTGGCTGATTTGGAGGAGAAGCCATCTGTGCAGGAATACTAATAGATAAATAAGTTTGAGGATTTTTCATGCATTAAAATTTAATTTCTTCCCCCATTTGGACCAGCCTGTTGTTGAGTTTAAAGGGTTGGGAATGCAGGGAGAAATTAGTTATACTTGGTCCTTTCAGTGATCGCTTCCTGACCAGAGAGATCCCAGTAGGGTTTGGCCGGGGTACGCTTCAGCATCTTCATTCCAAATGGATCCTTGCGGCTCTGTCACAACAAAAATTCATACAGCGAAACAAAATATCAGAGCTTTGATCAAATCCAGTGAAGTTGTAAAATTGGAAACACTGGTTTCAAGACATGACAATATAGGTGCTTTCACATACTTGTCACACAGAGCAGGCACCCACACAACCAATATAGGTGCTTTCACACACTTGTCACAACCAATCAGGCAATGACACAACCAATATATGTGCTTTCACACACACCGCCACTCCCTTGTGGCCACCCGGTTAGAATAAGGACTATAACGTACTGGGATTTACACACTGCCACTAACCAGCTCTTACAACAATGTGGGATAACACACATGAGGAGGAGAAGAAGATTTTACATCCAATGTGGGATAACACAGAAGCTATTCCAAGATGCCACAATATTAATGTATCCAACTTTTGTTTCTCACACACACCGACTCACACAAATGATGGGACGGTCAAGTATGCATATTGGTACCTTGAGGCATGTATGTGCATCTAGATTGCCAACCGGCTGATCGCTAGGGCAACAACTGTAGTGATCATTGCAGCATGTGGAAGAGTTGAGAGGGCAGCAGCCCCATGCATAGCAGTAACCCCAAAAGTCATACATGCAGCAGTAGGTGCTGCTCTCCAGGCAGGAATAGTAGTTATCACACACAGTAGGAGGCTTCACAAGGGATGGGGGAGAAGGCCCAGGGTTTGGAGGGGTTGGAACCCTTCTTTACAGGGTACAATGCCTCCATCTCTATACCACACATTCCTGTCAAAGCCATTTCAATGTTCCTCTGCAGTCTGATGAAACCCTTCTCTCCCCAGCTATTTCCCCAGGAATTTTTCACAATCCAGTAGTTTGTGTCAGAGTCTGAGCCATATCCCACCAGAGTCACACCGTGGTCCAGCGGAGTTCCGTAGGTGCTTGTGAACATGCCCTGGTGGAAAATCCCATGGAAAATTGATTAATTTCTAGTTTAGAAAGGCTCATATGATCATAAAGAACATGAACAAAAATCGATCACTCACAGATTCATAAAACTAGAACGCCCTTCTGCTGGCTTTGATGGCCACACTAATCGGCTGATGCACCGCGGCCTTCTTCAGCGACTTCTCATCGTTCTCAGGCACATCTTCGAAGCCATCAATTGTCACCACATGGGCATTTTTCTACACACACACACACACACACACACACACATATATATATTAATCAGTCATGATAAACTAGAGGAAACAACAAGTAACAGTATCAAATCCCAATTAAGCAAAATCCCTTGAAAATTACTCTGTAAGCGTCATAGCTGCCATCGTTGGCCGTCTAAGGGTAATCATCCTCACTGTCAAGTCCACCATTGTCTATGATAAATTGGAAAGCATAATCCATGAGACCGCCATTGAATCCTTGGTTGTAGGAAGTATCGCATTCCACCAGTTCCTGCTCGAACAGGGAAATCAAATTTCCAGTCACGGTTTGATTGATGCCTTCAACAACAGCCACAGTCGAGAACACCCAACAACTTCCTGAAACATTCAAACAGAAAAAGTACAATACAGGGCATCGTTAGGGTCTCTCTAAGTGATGAGAATTCTATATAGGACTGAAATTTAGGGTATGATATTGATTGAATAAAATTTTTTATAGTCTTTCCTACCTTGCTATACAAGATTTCAAATCAGAATATGATAATCATGAAATAAAACTTGTTATGGTATCTCCGACCATTCTGGACAGGACAGAAAATCAGGGCAGGATATTCATGAAATAAACTAGTTATGGTCTCTCCAGCCATTCTATACAAGATAGAAAATCAGGATATGATATTCGTGAAATAAAATCTGTTACGTTCTCTCCAGCCATTTTACACAGCACTGAAAATTAGGGTATCAATATTTTATGAAATCAAACTTGTTATGTTCCTTCCAGCCACTCTATACAAGATTGTAAATCAGGGCACATATTTCATGAAATTTATAGAACTTCTTATGGTATCTCCAGCCCTTCTATACAACACTGAAAATGATGGTATGAATATTCATGATATAAAAAAAAAATTGGGTCTCTCCAGCAGCTCAATACAGGATCAAAAACAAAACTAAGAATATAAATGAAATAAAAATTCTTCTGGTTTCTCCATCTAGTTCATACAGGAATGATAGAAATTAAGATATGAATATCCATGAAAGAAAACGTGTTATGGTCTCTCCACGAATTATATACAAGACTGAAAAATAGGGCATGAATTTTCATGAAGCAAACTTACCGCAGGAGCCCTGGTCCTTAACGACAGCCACAACTCCCTTTTCTCCCCAGTCAACTAACGCTAGCAAATTCTCGCCCTCCAAACACTGGTAACGTGGGCTGGGAGACTTGGACAAGCATTTCTTGGTATCCAGCTTCAAAACCTGTAAATTCCGACCCATACAATACAAAATGTACATAATATACCTGAAAATCCCGGCGATTGCAACCAAAACCAAATTCAAAACCTGTAAATCTTGGCGATTGTAACCAAATGCAATGATTCCAACCTCCAAACTAGGCGAATCGAGCCTTTGCGATGAAAATCGAGGGTGAATCGATGCTTTGTAATGAAAATCAAGGGCAAATCCGACCTTGGCAATTTTTATCCGCTTTAATTTTCGGGGCTAAAATATAATAATTATTTATTTTTTAAATAAAATTTGGGCTAACTATATAAAATGGGTAAAATGGGTGCAATATATACAATTCGCCTCTCCAAACTATAAAACTCCTTAAATTTTTCCTTTGGGCTAAAATTCGCAACCTGGTATCAGAGCAACTTTCTTGGCTTAACCTGTGAGTCTAAACCCAAGAATATCAAAATGATGAAGAAGATGAGATTGCTCTCATCAGTATTCAGAAACAAGAAGATCCTTTCCGAAGAGGAAGAGAAAAAAGAAGAGGAAGGACCATGCACTTCCTATTCTCATCGAGAAGAAGACCAACATGAAGGAAACTTGGATTATCAGATCCTCAATGATTACCTTGTTGAGTACAGATCTCAACCTAGAGCCTTTAATGAGACTCTAGATTTCCCTTATTTCATCCAGTTGAAAGAAGAGAAGAGACCCTACAGCAAAAGAGAAATCAAAGACAATAGATTTCTGTTGTCTACTTTTGATGGGTTATCTACAACAATAACTTGGGTGAGAAATTTGGAGGCATTTTTCCTACTACATCCTGTAGTAGGAAAAGAAGTTGTTGAAATCTCAGCGCTGCACTTGGAGGGTGAAGCCTATGTTTGGTGGTTCAACCACTTGAACCATGCAAGGGTGAGAACTTTTGCAGAGTTCACTCAAAGGTTGATCAAAACCTTTGATGGAAGAAGAAAAGAAGAAGAAGAGCTCACACCACCACTTGAGGAGCCTTGTAATAATGTAGTCACACTCATGGAGGAGTAGCCACATGCATCAACAACTGGGGCAGCCAACACTTGGGAGGAAGGAACTCTTGCAGCCCTACAAGAAGTTCCAAAATGTCATCAAGGTATGAAAATATTTCCACAATATATTGTTGCAACAAATTCTTTTGATAATTGTGGAGATTTGCTTTTGCATGACCAAGGGTCAAATCCCATTACTACCATAAAGCAACTTGGTTGCACTGCGCTGTGCAACACGAAGACATTCAAGAAGGAATTGCTTTTACATGACCAAGGGTCAAATCCCATTGCTACCATAGAGCAGCTTTGTTGCATTGCACTGTGCAACATGAAGACATTCAGGAAGGAATAAAACCATAATTCTCATGAGCCATTGTTGGATTGTACATCACACTTGAGGTTGGGGTTTGAAGACTTGAAGGAAGATAGTAGACATCTTGGAGTGAGAAACCCTTTCTCCTTTCAAGATGACACTTTCTCCATGAGCTCCTCTCAGCTCAAAGAGGAACTTCTACTTTCAGCAGATCCAAGACCTCATTGGTTTTGGAAGACTATTGTTGAGAGGGAGATCTCATTAGAGGTGCACTTCAACACACCATGGAGTGCAAATATTTTCTTGCTTCCTCACAAGAGCAGATAGAAGATGGAGGAAATATTAGGATGGATAACATCTCTCATGCTTGTGTTGGACATTCCTTGAGCCATACATATCATGATGGGAGGTTTTTTCCTACCACCTATTTGGGTCCTTATAGGGTCTCATTGATCCTTGAGAAGGTTGCATTTCAAAATCCCATGAAGTGCAAAGATAAGAACCTAATTTGGGAGGATGGTAGCCCTCATGAGAGGAGTACCAAGATGAAGAGAAGGAGAAGGAATCCACAAGTGATTGAGTGGATGTGGTTGATGAGAAAGGAGATGGGAGGCTACTTGCAACTTTATGATACCGGGCAACAGGAGGCTTGGCTGTGCTGGTTACTATTGAAAGAGTTTGGCCATCCCTTGGCATACACTCTTCCTAAGAGTAGGAGGAAGGTGGAGAGATGGCAGGATACTTGCATCATTGAGAAGCATGGAGTATGGATGCATGGTGTTGATGTGATACTCATATCATTAATTGTGTCTTCATCACATGAGTTGCATGATGGAGGTATGAGGAGGTAGCAAAATATTTTGTTGCTTTGCTTGTTCTTGGGAGAGCAAGAGCAGATTTTCTCTCACACTTTGCATGATGTTGCAGGAGGAGGAGATGGAATTATCTTCTTGGCTTTTGATGATAGATAGGTACTTCCACCTTGGGAGGAACTTCTTATGTATTATAGCATTATGGAATATATCTTTGACAAGGAGCATGTCAAAGAATGGAGATATGAGTTGGCCAGAGGTTATTTGCAGAGGCCAATAGCACTCCCATTTGAGAGCTTGGGGTTATTGATGGAGTTTCCCCAGGATCAATTCACACTTGATGCACTTGGAGGACAAAGAGGAGGTGATATTTATGGAGTAGTGGATGGAGACATCTATTACATTGGTATGACCTCACTTTCTATTATCTTCTTGACTTGGATTTCCAAGTATAAGGAGGGTGATCTTCATGCAACATATGGTTCAATTCTCTTCCTGGGAATATGCCATACTACTATGGAAGGATCATTCATATACACATGCATCATCTTGCTCTCAAAATATGGTAAGAATATTGTTTTTATATCCATGGTTTATCTAACACAACATTTTATGCTCTTACCATTCATATTAAGTGCATTTCTCCACAGAAGGGCAAGCTTTCCATTGGGCTCCATGGACAAAATTGGGCCAATTTGTATGATGGAGACAACCATTTTTTATATGGCCTTGGGAAAGTGTTTTATTTCATGTATGATCAGTTTATATACTTAGTCATTTTCTATTTATCAGTAGATATCATGATATACATAATTACCCATGTAACACAAAACAACTTGCCATGTGATTTTCTGAAGCAACAATTTGGAAAAATGCGCTATCACTATTTGGGAAATTGTTGGTACCTTCTTGCACCACATGAAGCCTTCAACAATTCCCTCATTTTTTTGCTGATCATGACTTCATTTGCTGATATGGATCATATTTTTATAAGAAGCATGATTATGAGAGAGACACATGAGTTAGGTGTGTCTTTGAGTGGGGAGAATTCTTACATTTTCTGCACTTCATGTTCTAATGGGAACATGGGACGAGATATGGCCACCACAACCACCTATTTGTTTCCTTTTGAGGTGAGCCATGAATTCTAAATTCATCCATTTTATAGCCATGGGCAAGTATTTGAACATGTATTGTTGATACATTCAGCCATATACTATTCATTAGTAGATGTGATGATTATTGTATGCTACTTTCCATACTATTTTCTGATGTTGCGGTGGATGAGACTACGATGTATCCTTCTGAGTTATTGTTTGTATCATGCATCATCATGTAAAACTTGCAGAAAAATTCTCACTAGGATACTCTATGATGATCATGTCCTATTCATCATGGATGAAACATTTTGGGCCAACTTGTTCTTCAATGTTAGAGGAGAAATCTTTGGAGGATTGTCGTTCATTTTTCCATTTGAGGTTAATAATTTTGCAGCCCAGGATCAGCACACCCTTTACACTTATCATAAGTGGAGAGAAGGACAGCTTGGGGTAAGCTATGATGCTTACCATGTTCAGATTTTCAGCCCACCTTCATTTTCATAGCTTGAGGTGGAAGGAGATTTTCAGGAGTTGTCGTGTTGGGAGGTGACTCATTTTGTTTGGATGATTTCTTGGGGATGGAGGATCTACATGAGGAAGATATTTCTCATCATATTTTAGACTTTATGCCCTGGGTGGAGACTTTCCAGTTCTATCCTTGCAGTTGCTTGAGGACAAGCAACATTTGGGAGGGGAGGACTGTAATATTCAAAAATTTTCCTTCAATAAATTGGAATATTAAATTTTGCTATTTTCACTTAGGATTTGAATAATTGGGTGAGAAGGCCCATTCACAATAAAAAAATGGATAAAATCCCTCTAGCATGAAAGGGGATCAGCCTTGGAACTAGATTTCACACCCTCATGTGTGAAAGGGGACATTTGCAAAGAGGCTAGGTCAAGTTTGACCAAGTCAAACAATGTAGAGGTATGAGGTGGAAAGCATTCTATGGGACATTGCAGAGAAAGAGGAGGGAATATTCCTTGAAGGAGGAAACCCTAAAAGAGTGGGACCTATGGAGAGGGAACTCTCATGTGTTTAAAAGGAGGGCAAGGCAGCCATTGTTTCACATGCTTATGATTATAGATTTCTTGTCTGTTTAGACTTTATGCATTCTCCAGCTGTTCAACTGAGTTGCAGTGCTGCTTAGCACAAGGATCTCCTGCTTAGGAATGATTCTCCTTTCTTGAGAAGCCTCTTGAAGGAGTTGTACTGATTTTCCTCACATCTAGGCTTGAGGCCAAGCATCCTCCTCCAGGACAACGTTATTGCTACAACAACATAATGTTGTGTTGCAGGGTGTTGCAGTGAGGAGTCACAACACCTCTTCCATATCTTTTTTTTCAGAGGGAGTGTCTTTATTTCCTTTGGAGGATCAGTTTGGAAGCTTTCAGAGATTATTTCAGATCTCGACACTTGGCCAAAGTATTCTATTCCACCTACAGCGCAGTTACCCTCTTAGACTGTGTTATTTTCATGGAGCACTTGCAATGAGGGATTGCAATGCTTATTGGAGGGTGAGATCTCAAGTGTAAGGATCAACATTCCACTTAGGAGATCCATTGGAGGAGGTATAATTCAAATTTCTTATCATCTTTAGCCTTCTCTATTCAGTTCCATTCTTGAGTTGTAGTTGCTACCCAACAACTCTGGCATTTTTTCCATTTTGTATATTTTAGCCAATCCTTCGGAGGATTGATGTATTATTATTTCTAAGGGTTAGAGATTTTATCCCATATTGTATTTGAGATATATCTTTTCAAATCCATGTACTGACTTAATTTTTCAGCAGTCCTCCATAATAGACTACGCTATCATAACCAAGGGTTTCACAAATGTAGTAGTGTTCTGTCATTTCTTGTACATGTATTGTTGAGGCTTGCATTGCCTTTCTTGAGTGGATGTTTCCACAAGAACTTGTACTATCTTTGCTACTATAACATTATTAATTTTCTATTCAGATATTCATGAGTCCATGGTTGTAAAATAACGCTGTCATTCCAGCTCTTGTGCTTACATTGTTGCAGCCCCTCTCATCGGGCACTTTATGAGGACATCTAAGTGTGGGAGATCAGTTTAACCCACTTATAAGGATTTATTTGAAGCCTCATCTTGGATTTAGGACTTAGACACATTGGTCTAAGGGATCCAGGTCCTGGTTTCAATTCTTGTAGCAGCCGTTACTGGAAAATGCGTTTTCCAGTCATCCCTTGCTAGCTGTTCCAGATTTGGAATATTACATATTGTTTATATGAACTGACATACATCTAAAATATTTCCCATGTAAGCTATGTTGATTAGTTGTTTTATTTCCATGGCTAGATCATGTGATCCTTGTCTTGGTAAATAGTTAAGTGGGACAAGTTGAGCTTGGAAATGAGTGGCATAAGATGAGTTATAGGCATTTCTTAAGTGAACAAGGCAAAATCTACTTGTATTAGGTGCAACTGGTTAGGTTTTTGCGGTTGAAGCGGGCTAATGTTTTCACATGAACTATAGTAGCCAGGGACTTTATTGGTTTCCCAAATCGTGAAAAAATGTAAAGGCTAGTTGTGAGGACATGAGTGCCAAGGCGTGCTAGGGAATGCTAAGATGCGCCAAGTGATAAGTAATTACGAGATGTGAACAGGTGTGTCAATTTGTGCCAGGGAATGTCAAGCCAACAAAAGGGAGAAACAAGTTAAACTACATGGAAATTAACACATAAGAGGGTTAATGAGTCACCGATTTACCTTTTCTAAGAGGGTAATGCTAGGCACACCAACACTAGGCGCCAATAGGTTCCAAGTGAACAGTCTTAGTGCATTCTAAGTGCCAAGTATTACTTTGTTGCTTCTTGTCTACTTTCCAAAAATTGATCTCAAATAAATCTAATATTAAACCATGCCAAATCATACCAAGGCATCTCAACGTGTTCCATACATGCTAAGACTTTCCAAGAGCCAACACGTGCCAAGTGCCAATATGTGTCAGGGAGTGTTATGCATGCTATGAAGTGGAATGGCATGTTGAAGAGTTCTAAGGTGTGATAGAGAGTGCTAATTCATGTTGAGGAGTGTTAAGGAGTACTAGGAAAAAACATTAAGGGGGGACTAGGTCAAAATTTATGGAAGTTAATGAATATGAGGAACATGTGCCAGGGACTAGTGTTAATGAGTGCTAGTTGTCATGCCAAGGAGGGAGTGACAAGGTATGCTAAGCATTGGTAAGGCATGCTAGGGAATATCAAGGCATGTAAATAAGTGCCAAATTTTGCTAGGGAGTTCGAGGGTGTGCTAATTATATGTGCCAAATAGTACCAAGATATGCCAATACATGCCAGGTGTTAAGGATGTGCAGGGTGCCAGGGTATGTCAATATGTGTCAAGAAGTGTCAAGGAAAAAAAGGAAGAACCAAGCTAAATTGTAAGTAAATGAACACATAAGAGGGTTAATAAGTTGGGACTTTATCTTTTTCAAAAGGGGCATGCTAGTCACAATAATAATAGGTCCCAATACATGTCAAGTGGCATTGTGTGCCAAGTGCTAATGTATGTCAATGAATTCAACCAAGGTGTTCCTAGGCATGCTAGGGAATACATGCATGCCAACACATGATAAGAGAGTTCCATGTTGTGCTGGTGCATGCCACCATGTGCTTTGGCGTCAATTCCATGACAAGATGTTATAGGTACAAAGATGTTCCAAGACATGCGAGGTACTAAGAAAAGTTAGTGTGTGACAAAGCATTAATTTAAAGTGTGCCGATATTATTGAGGAGTGTTAGGTCTTTCTCATTAATATAATTGTCATAGCTTGATTATGTATTAAATAATATATTTCCTACACACACTAGTGGAACTTTATCTAAAGGGAATTTGACAGATAATAAACATAATAGATATGAATCATGTGTTGACTCATAGGAAAATTCTATTTGACTAGTGATTACTTGAGGGAAATGATACAAACTAATTACTTCTTAAAAAATTGAATGATTCTAACCATTATGGCCTTGGAAATATCATAAAAAAATACTCCACAATAATGGCATTAAATCGTTACATTTTGAAAAAAAATATATTAACATGCATATAGCGTCATCAAAAACTCATTGGAATGATCAATGGTGACGAACATTTTTTGACCGTCACCAAAAGTAACAAAAATAGAAATGGTGAGGGTCATTAAAAGTCTGTCACTAGAAGTGTCACCAAAGAGAGAATTAGTGATGGGCCTTTAACGACCCTCACCAAAAGTGTCATTGAAAATGGCTTTGGTGACAAACCTTAAAGGACCATCACTATATACACTTACATTGACACTTTTTTAAGGACCGTCACCATATGTGACATTGGTGACAGACTATTATAGGTCAATTTGGGCACCATTCCCAATGACCTGGTTAACTGGGCATCATCTCCAGGACCAATGATTAAGGGTCTATGATTCCCTATCATTTCAAGTTGCTACATTCACTAAGACAGGAACAAGACAAATCAAGCAAGACTTTCATCAAGCAAAGGTTTCCAAGGTTTGAAGCTTATTATATAGCATATGAGAGCTCACCAACATAGTCTCTAAAGGGGCTAAGTGTGTTGCATATTCAGGTAGCCCCATGCAAGGCTGCTATGAAAAGCACTTCTCAACATTCACAAGTGCGTTGGTCACATTGGGAGCGAAATTCTCATTGTTCCGGAATCTCCACTTGGCCAGTGCCTTCTAGAAGAGTTCACATGTGTGAAGCTTTGAATCCAAGTGTCCATTTGACATCTACATGATTGGAAACATGTCTTGCCTATTATTGGAAAGTCATTGATTGTAAAACAACCTACAGTTCTTCTATAAATTGAGCACATATCTGAGTGCTTGAGAAGAAAGAATTTGAGTAGAGAAATGCCGAAGAATTTTCAATTGAGAGCTAGATTTGTGTAGCTTCTGCTAGAGAGATTTATACTGTGATGAGGCTTGGGGACGTCGTTGGAAGGGTCACTTCAAATCAGTCACTTGGTTGTAACCTCTCCTTCTATCATCAATAAAGAATACAACTTATTTTTCCCTATATGCATCTATATTAGCTTTGATTTTCAATATTGTAAGATCTTAGTTGATGTATATGGTTTATGCTTTACTGATTTAGCAAACTAACCTGAATAGAAATCTATATTATTGCATCTTCTGCTGTTTCAATGTTCTTTCTTGCAGGAAGCATTTTGCACAAACCACTTGAATTTGAAGCTGCAACAGAAGCAACAGAAGGAGCCATTTGGAAGTAACTGACCAAGTAAGCCTCCAATCCTCTCTGTGTGTTTATTCTGAGTTAGGAAAAATAGTCGTATATTCTTTCATTTATTGTTCTAAACTAGCACTTGTCTAGGGAAGCGTGATTTATCCGTAATTCACAATTCTGGCCCAACAAATTGTTAGGTCCCTATATTACTAGTATAGTCCCTTATTGTTGTTAGTGTAACCCCCTTATTGTTATTATTGTACCAATGTAACCCCCATATTATTATGAAATTGCCCTTAAATTATTATTGTTAGGTTGGCTAGGATTACATTGTGGCCCCATGGACTCCTATATATAGAAAGGAGGTTTTGTAATTTGAATCATCCAAGAATTTTTCATTTATGTAATGTATTGGAGGTTTCCCCCTCGAAGTGGCTTATTTCTAAGGCGTTGATATCTCTTTTCTTTGATTTTTGGAGCTGGTTTCACAACATTTGGTATCAGAGCTTTGAGATTCTAGGGTTTCGTTGCTCTAAACAGGTCAGCGTGGAATTTTCGCTATAACCTTTTTTCTACGAAGGTTCAGAATATAAAATTTTTATAGTGCGAAGCAAACATCCTGAGGAACATCTTCGCAAAATTTCAGAGCTTGGTTCGCAATATTTTAGGAGATATTATCTGTGAAGGTTAGGTCATTTTGTAGGCTCCTGAATTTAACCTAAACATGTCATCGTGGTATTTTCGTAATAATTTTTTTTCTATAAAGGTTCAGAAGCTGAAATTTTTGGAGTGTGCAGCCGAAATCTTGAGGAACATCATTGCAAAATTTCAGATATTGGTTCGCAATATTTTAAGAGATATGATCTGTGGAAGTTAGGGCTTTTTGATGCTTCTAAATTTCATCTCAAAGAGGTGATCGTGGGAAAATCTTCATAGCTCTCTCTTTGAGCATTGGATTGGAATTTTGTAAAAAGTGGCTACAAGTACATGGACTATAGTTTTTGGTCTATCAATTTCAGAGCCAAAGGAGGAAATAGTGACACGTGGCAAGTCGTACAAGTTCGCTCTACGGAACCAGTCCAAAATTGGGTCATTGTGGGAGATTGGACATAAATTTGACTTGAAGAATTTAAATCAGATCAGACCTGTGGCATTTGAAAGAAGCTTCAGAGGGCTACTACAGGGACTAATTTCAGATATTGAGGATCCGAAATTATAGAGATAATTCAATTTCAATATTGAGCTCCTCAAAAGCAAGTAAAAGGTGTGTATTTGTTTTCCGAATTGCATAAGACTTGTTTTAAGAATCAAGTTGAATTGATTCCAAGGGAATATTGTAGAATAGATATTAGTATTGGATTCTAAAATGGCCCCTAAAAAGAATTCAATACCCATTAAGCCTTTAGAAGGCTCTACTATGACTCATGAAGACGAAGAATGGAAAAATGACATATCAAAATTACAAGAGCAGGTGCAAAACATTTCACTCTCACAAAGAGCAACAAAAAATGACATGGAAGTTTTGAAGAAAGGCATAGAAAGTAAGATGGATGGTTTGAAGAAAGGCGTGGAATATAAGATGGATGGTTTGAAGAATGGCATGGATGGCATGGAAGTTAAGATCTCCAAAAATTCTTGGACAATCATTCCAAGGTTTTTGAAACTCCCAAAGGACTCCCACCTATTCGTGATCATGATCATGCTATTTATTTGATTCCAAGAAGTTTTCCTCCAAACATCAGGCCTTATAGATATCCTTATGTCCAAAAGAGCGAAACTGAACTTATGATTGCAAAAATGTTAGAGGCGAGTATAATTCAACCTAGTCAAAGCTCTTTCTCTGCTCCTGTAGTATTGGTACACAAGAAGGATGGATCATGGTGCATGTGTCCAAATTATAGGGAGCTCAATAAGCTCACCATTAAAGATAAATTTCCCATTCCTGTGATTGATGAATTATTGGATGAATTACATGGAGCAATTTATTTTACCAAATTGGATCTTCGTTCAAGGTATCATCAAATTAGAATGAAGACTGAAGATATTCCAAAAACAACATTTCGAACTCATGAGGGTCATTATGAATTTTTGGTCATGCCTTTTGGCCTTACCAATGGACCTTCTACATTTCAAGGGTTGATGAATTCCATTTTCAAACCTTTCCTTAGAAAATTTGTGCTAGTATTTTTTGATGATATACTAATCTACAGCAGGTCTTGGAAGGATCATGTTCAACATGTTGACAGGGTGCTCAAACTATTGCAGGAGAAACAATTATATGCAAAAACATCCAAATTTTTCTTTGGAGTACAAGAGGTGGAATATCTGGGTCATATTGTATCTCATGAGGGTGTTGAGGTAGACCCTAACAAAATTAAAGCCATTAAGAAATGGAAAGTCCCCACAACCATAAATCAGTTGCGAGGATTTCTCGGGTTAACATGGTATTATTGAAAGTTTGTTAAGAATTATGGGAGAATAGAAGAACCTCTAACAAAATTATTGAAGAAAGATGAATTTTCATGGACTCCTGAAGCAAATAAGGCCTTTGAACATCTTAAATAGGCAATGTGCCTAGCACCAATCTTAGCTACGCCAAAATTCACAAAAACCTTTATTGTGGAATGTGATGCCTTAGGAAATGGAATTGGTGCTGTTTTAATGCAAGAAGGAAGACCCATTGCTTTTGAAACTCGTCCAATCAAAGGAAAGAAGTTATAGAAACCTATTTATGAGAAGGAAATGTTAGAAATACTTCATGCACTAAAGAAATGGAGAAATTACCTAATGGGAAGACACTTCAGGGTAAAAACTGATCATGATAGTCTTAAACACTTTTTGGAACAAAGACTATCTTCAGAAGAGAAGCAAAAATGGGTCACAAAGATGTTGGGTTATGAATTTGAAATAATATACAAAAAAGGGAAGCTAAATGTTGTTGCGGATGCACTCTCAAGAAATAATGAAGAGGTGGAAGCATTGCTTTGTGCCATTTCTATTATCCAACCAGATTGGATAACCATAGCAAGAGATGAATGGAAGAAGGATGAAGAAGTGTGGACACTCATTCAAAAGTTGCAGCAAGATGATAGTACATCTGATACATTTAGTTGGAAAAATTATTCCTTATGGTACAAAGATCATTTATATCTTTGTAAGAATTCCCAACTAAAACAAAATATTCTTTTGGAATTGCGCACTTCTTTTTTAGGAGGACACTCAGGATTTTTAAAAACATACCACAGGGTGAAGAAAGAATTTTTTTTGGGATGGCCTTAAATCTGATATTCAAAAGTTTGTGGCGGAATGTTTGGTTTCCCAGCAGAATAAAGTTGAGACAATTAAGACCCCGGGTCTTCTACAACCTTTATCCATTCCAAGTCTGTTGTGTAACCAGCTCCAAAAAGAGAAGAAAAGAGATATCCACGCCTTAGAAATAAGCCACTTCGAGGGGGCAACCTCCAATACATTACATGAATGAACAATTCTTGGATGATACAATTCACAAAACCTCCTTTCTATATATAGGAGTCCATGGGGCCATAATGTAATCCTAGTGGGCCACAATGTAATCCTGGCCGACCTAACAATAATAATTTAAGGGCACAATAATAACAAAATGGGGGTTACAAGGGTACAATAATAACAATAAGGGGTTTACACTAACAATAATAAAGGGCTATACTAGTGATATAGGGACCTAACATGCCCCTCTCCTTCAAAAAAGTGTTGTCCTCAACACTTGAGTAGCTCCGGGTGCTTCTGTATAAAATTCTCATCCTCCCATGTAGAATCTTAAGTGGGTAAGTTCTTCCACTTGATGAGATACTCTGAAATTGATCGATTCCGTAGTTGTCGAGTTCTTGTTTCCGTGACCGCTTCAGGTTCCAATATGATTTTTCCTTCCTCATCAAGTTATGGCAATATTGTTTGAACTGGAATATTTTCACCTATAACCTTCTTCAAGCATGAAACATGGAAAACTGGATGTACTCGCGAAGAAGCAGGAAGCTCCAATTTGTATGCCATAGTACCAATCTTTTGCAACACCTTGTAAGGACCATAGTACTTTGGCGATAATTTATTATCCTTCTTTGCTTGCTTGAGGGACATTTGTTTGTATGGTTGTAGCCTTAAAAATACCCAATCTCCTACATCAAAACTTCTCTCGCTACGATGTTGATCTGCCTGTTGTTTCATTCGATTTTGTGCCAAATTCGGGTTATCCTTTAAGAGTTGGAGAACTTCTTGCTGATGCTCGATGTGATCTTCCACTGCTTGAACCTTCTAATTTTCCCTTAAAGATGATGTAATGGATGGTGGATGATATCCATAAAGTGCCATAAATGGGGTCATTTTTGCTGCAGTATGGAAGGAAGTGTTATACCACCATTCAGCGAGAGGTAACCACTTGACCCATTGTGTTTTTTTATCAGATACAAAACAACGAAAATATCCTTCCAAACATTTATTTACTATCTCAGTTTGACCATCAGATTGAGGATGATAAGATGAGCTATGAGCTAATTGAGTACCCAAACAAGAAAATAACTCCGTCCAAAAATTTCCGATAAAAATGGGATCTCTGTCGCTCACAATAACCCTTGGGCTTCCATGTAGCTTTTGAATTCTGTCCATAAATGTAGTAGCAACTGTACTTGCTTTAAATGGATGAGATAATGCACGAAAGTGTGCATACTTGGTAAGTCTATCAACTACCACCATGATGACACTCTTTCCTTCGGACTTAGGTAAACCTGTGATAAAATCCATTGAAATCTCCTCCCAACGTTGACTTGGAATGGATAAAGGTTGTAGAAGTCCTGGGGTCTTAATTGTTTCCACTTTGTTCTACTGGAAAACCAAACATTCCGCCACAAACTTTTGAATATCAGATTTAAGGCCATCCCAAAAAAAATCTTTCTTCACCCTGTGGTAAGTTTTTAAAAATCCTGAGTGTCCTCCTAAAGGAGAAGTGTGCAATTCCAGAAGAATCTTTTTGTTTTAGTTGGGAATTCTTACAAAGATATAAGCGATCTTTGTACCATAAGGAATCATTTTTCCAACTAAATGTATCAGATGTACTAGGATCTTGCTCCAACTTTTGAATGAGTGTCCATACATCTTTGTCCTTCTTCCATTCATCTCTTGCTTCGGTTATCCAATCTGGTTGGATAATAGAAATGGCACAAAACAATGCTTCCACCTCTTCATTCTTTCTTGAGAGTGCATCTGCAACAACATTAAGCTTTCATTTTTTGTAGATTATTTC
Organism: Pinus albicaulis; assembly: GCA_034641835.2. Taxonomy (NCBI): domain Eukaryota; kingdom Viridiplantae; phylum Streptophyta; class Pinopsida; order Pinales; family Pinaceae; genus Pinus; species Pinus albicaulis. Next base: position 417,501,274 of record CM076582.1, on the reverse strand, counting down.
AAAGTCATAACCCAACATCTTTGTGACCCATTTTTGCTGCTCTTCTGAAGATAGTCTTTGTTCCAAAAAAGTGTTTAAGACTATCATGATCAGTTTTTACCTTGAAGTGTCTTCCCATTAGGTAAGTTCGCCATTTCTTTAGTGCATGTAGTATTGCTAACATTTCCTTCTCATAAATAGGTTTCTGCAAATACTTTCCTTTGATTGGACGACTTTCAAAAGCAATGGGTCTTCCTTCCTGCATTAAAACTGCACCAATTCCATTTCCTGAGGCATCACATTCCACAATAATAGGTAAGTTAGCCATTTCTTTAGTACATGCAGTATTGCTAACATTTCCTTCTCACAGATAGGTTTCTGTAAATATTTCCTTTGATTGGATGACTTTCAAAAGCAATTGGCCTTCCTTCCTGCATTAAAACAACACCAATTCCATTTCCTGAGGCATCACATTCCACAATAAAGGTTTTTGTGAAGTCGGGCGTAGCTAAGACTCGTGCTAGGCACATTGCCTCTTTAAGATGTTCAAAGGCCTTAGTTGCTTCAGGATTCCATAAAAATGCATCTTTCTTCAATAATTCCTTTAGAGTCTTGCTATGTCCCGAGAGGAGTAACAAACTTGCGATAATAGCCTATTAACTTGAGAAATCCTACTTATTGCTATTGTCTTGGGGACTTTCCATTCCTTAATGGCTTTAATTTTATTCTACAAGATCTACTTTAACACCCATCATGAGATATAATATGACCAGGATATTCCACCTCTTGTATAAAAACATTTGGATGTTTTTCATATAATTGTTTCTCCTGCAATATTTTGAGCACCATGTCAACATGTTGAACATGATCCTTCCAAGACATGCTGTATATTAGTATATCATCAAAAAATACTGGCACAAATTTTCTAAGGCTCTGAAGTAGACATGCTTGCCCCGTGGTAAGGCTTTGGTAAGAATATCTGCAACCTGCTCATCAGTGGGAATATACTCAAGCTTCACAGCTCCTTTATGAACATAGTCTCTGATGAAATGATATTTGATCCAGGAAATATGTGACTATCTTAAATACTGATTCTCTGTAGGTTTAGTGCTGTCAACATGATCCTTCCAAGAATTGTTGTAGATTAGTATATCATCAAAAAATACTGGCACAAATTTTCTAGGGAAGGGTTTGAAAATGGAATTCATCAACCCTTGAAATGTAGAAGGTGCATTGGTAAGGCCAAAAGGCATGACCAAAAATTCATAATGACCCTCATGAGTTCAAAATTTTGTTTTTGGAATATCTTCAGTCTTAATTCTAATTTGATGATATCCTGAACGAAGATCCAACTTGATAAAATAAATTGCTCCATGTAATTCATCCAATAATTCATCAATCACAGGAATGGGAAATTTATCTTTAATGGTGAACTTATTGAGCTCCCTATAATCCGGACACATTCGCCATGATCCATCCTTCTTGTGTACCAATACTACGGGAGCAGAGAAAGAACTTTGACTAGGTTGAATTATACCCGCCTCTAACATTTCTACAATCATACGTTCAATTTCGCTCTTTTGGACATAAGGATATCTATAAGGCCTGATGTTTGGAGGAACACTTCCTGGAATCAAATGAATAGCATGATCATGATCACGAATAGGTGGGAGCCCTTTGGGAGTTTCAAACACCTTGGAATGATTGTCCAAGACTTGTTGGAGATCTGCAGAAATAGATGATTTTGATGTCGGAACTTCTAGTGAGCATAATTGTGCAATTACGCCTCGTTGTTCTTTCTTTAGAAGCTTTTTCATGACATTAGAGATTATTATCCTTCCTGGCTTCCCTTCAATACCCCGTAATTCGACTTCCTTTCCTTCTGAAAAAAATTTCAAGAAAAGTTCTTGAAAATTAAAAGCTACCATCCCCAAAGATTGTAACCATTGTACTCCTAGTACAACATCAGCACCTCCCATAGGAATGGAAAGCATTGGACTATTCAATACATGTTCCCCCATGGTTAGCTTGATATTATGGCATTTTCCAGAGCAATTTATAGTTCCTCCATTTGCAACCATCACTTGACATTCTGGTGCTGGGTATAGGAAACAATTTAATTCCTTGGCTACCTTACAATGAATAAAATTATGGGTGCTACCTGAATCAATCAACACTATTACCTTGTTCTTCTTGATTTTTCCTTCTATCTTGAGAGTTTGAGGAGTGGTAATTCCTGCCAGTGCATTACACGATATGGTCGGATTCATTTCTTCCTCTTCTAGGGTTGGTTCCTGGTGTATATCCTCTTCTTGTTTATTTTCTTCTTCCTCTTCACAATCTATGTAAAATAATTTCTTCTCAGCACACTTATGACCTTTAGTGTATTTGCTATCACAACTGTAGCAAAGCCCCTTTTCTCTTTTTTCTTCCAATTGTTGTGGTGTCAACCTTGTAGGTTGTGGAAATCTAGGCGTAGCAACACTTCCTTCTTTATAGAATTGAGTGGTAGGCTTCATTGTCACCATAATTTTACATTCAACTTTTCTTGCCAACCTGAATGCCTTCTCCAATGAATCAGGTTCCAAAACGCGAACTTCATGTTGGATGTTATCCTTTAAAGTGCCTATGAAGAGATCAATCCTGTGTTCCTCTGGAATATCAGTTAACCTTATATTCAATTTTTGGAAGTCCTCAATGTGCTGCCCCACTAAACCCTTTTGTTTGAGATTTATCAATTGGCTAAAGAAGGTGTTGCTCTTTGTATCCTCATAATGTGCTATCATTTCCTCAATAAAAATTGACCAAGTGACAATTTTTTTACGGGAGCAAAGCCATCGATACCATACAAATGTATTTTGTTCTAAATGTAAAGTTGCAATGCGTACCTTTTGTGTGCTTTGCACATTATTGAGATCAAAATATTGCTCCATCTGTAGTATCCATGTTACAGGATCCTTGCCATCAAAATTCCTCATATCCATCTTTGGAATATGGTGGTTCTTCCCTCCAACATTAGGTTGATGCGTTCAACATTTATTTTGTTCTCATCATGAGTTTCCTCTACTATCTTTTCACCATTAGGAAACATTTCTTGTATGTTTTGTCAAACCTCTAGTGTTTACCTTTTAGATGATTCTCCATGGTTTCCATCTTAGCTTCCATGTGGTCTATCTTAGTTCCTTTGATTCCATGCCATCCATGTCTTTACTTTATTCCATTCTTCAATATCATTTTTATTTCCGCCTTTCTCCAAAACTTCCATGTCATTTTTTGTTGCTCTTTGCGAGAGAGAAATTTGTTGCACTTGCTCTTGTAATTTTGATATGTCATGTTGCCATTCTTCGTCTTCATGATTCATAGTAGAGCCTTCTAAAGGCTTAATGGGTGTTGAATTCTTTTTAGGGGCCATTTGAGAATCCAATACTGATATATATTCTACAATATTCCCTTGGAATCAATTCAACTTGATTCTTCCAACAAGGCTTATGCAATTCGGAAAAAAAAATACACACCTTTTACTTGCTTTTGAGGAGATCGATATTGAAATTGTCTTATTTATATACTTACAGATCCTCAATATCTGAAATTCAGCCCTGTAGTAGTCCGCTGAAGCTTATTTCAAATGCCACAAGTCTGACTTGATTTGGATTCTTCAAGGCAAAGTTATGTCCAATCTCCTACAATGACCTACTTATGGATTGGTTCAGCAGATTGAACTTGTATGACTTGCCACGTGTCACTATATGCTCCTTTGGTTCTTAAATTTATAGACATGAAAATGCAGGCCGTGTACTTCTAGTCACGTTTTATAGAATTCCAATCTGATGCTCAAAGAGAGAGCTATGAAGATTTGACCACAATCACCTCTTTGAGATGAAATTCGGGAGCCTGAAAAAGCTCTAACTTCCACAGACCATATCTCCGAAAATATTGCGAACCAAGCTCTGAAATTTTGCGACGATGTTCCTCAGGATTTCGACTTCGCGCTCTAACAATTTCAGCTTCTGAACTCTCATAGAAAAAAGGTTATAGTGAAAATTCCGTTATGACCTGTTTAGGTTAAATTCAGGAGCCTACAAAACGACCTAACTTCCACACATCATATCTCCAAAAATATTGCGAACCAAGCTCTGAATTTTTGCGAAGATGTTCCTCAGGATTTTGGATTTGCACTCTAAATATTTCAGCGTTTGAACCTTCATAGAAATTTTTTTATAGCAAAAATCCACGATGACCTGTTTGGAGCAGCGAAACCCTAGAATCCAAAGCCTCTGATACCAAATGTTGTGAAATCAACTCCAAAAATAGAATAAAAGAGATATCAACGCCTTAGAAATCAGCCACTTCGAGGGGGCAACCTCCAATACATTACATGAATGAACAATTCTTGGATGATAAAAAATAGAAAACCTCCTTTCTATATATAGGAGTCCATGGGGGCCACAATGTAATCCTAGTGGGGCCACAATGTAATCCTAGCCGACCTAACGATAATAATTTGAGGGCACAATAATAACAATATGGGGGTTACAGGGGTACAATAATAACAATAAGGGGGTTACACTAACAAAAATAAGGTAATATACTAGTAATATAGGGACCTAACACATAGATGCTACCCAATGTTCATTCTGGCTGGCTTCCTCAAAACTACTAGGCTCAAAGGTTGCTAGAAAATCAATGTGAGCTTCTTGTGATGAACGAAGCTGTCGACCTTAATTTATGTCACCAATGATTTGATTTGATGGATGTTTCTTTTGAATCCATTATTTTGTTCTCTTTGGAGGAGCTTCTTATTGTTGTTACGGTATATCTTGATGATCATTATTTACTTCTTCATGGTTGATAGTTGCTTCTTGTTCTAGAATTTTCTCTGTGTCTTTTTCAGCCTCTGTCTCAAGTTTCAAAGATTCTAGATCCTCATCATTATTCGTTAGAACACCATCTTTATCAAAGGTAACATTTATGCTCTCTACTATCTATTTTAGTCTTCGATTATAGCATTTATATGCCTTTCTTTTGCGTGATTAACCAACAAAGATACCTTCATCAACATGTGACTCAAACTTACCCAAATTTTCATCTTCTCTTTTGATATAACATTTTCTTCCGAAGATTCTGAAATATTTTACATTAGCTAGTTTTCCTTTCCATAATTAATATGGGGTCTTGTTGCAATTATTTATGAGAAGACTTCGGTTGATAATGAAGACTGTCATATCAATTGCTTGAACCCAGAAATTTTCATCCAATTTTGAGTCCTTCAACATTGTTCTACCCATTTCTTGTACAGTTCTGTTCTTTCTTTTAGCAACTCCATTTTGCTGAGGTGTTCGTGCTATTGAAAACTATATTTTTATTCCATTTTTGTCACAATATTGCTGAAATAATTTGGAAGTGAATTCTCCGCCACTATCTGATCTTAAACACTTTATTTTCAAATCAGTTTCATTTTTGACCAACTCCTTGTAGATCTTAAAGCACTCAAATGCTTCAGATTTTTTCTTTAGGAAACTCACGGCTGTCATCCTGGTATAGTCATCTATCATTAACATGAAATATAATTCTCCATCTAAGCCTTTTGTTCTCACAGGACCACATAGATAAGTGTGTATCAATTCCAATGGATGTGATGCAAAGTTTTCTTTTCTTTTAAATTGGACTTTTGTCTGCTTGCCATGCCGACTAGCCTCACATTGTGTGTTGGAAGGTTTTGAGATTTTCAACATTTCTAGTACTGCTTCCTTTTTTCTTATCGCGACAAGATTGTCAAAGTGTATGTGACCCATTTGTTTGTGCCATAACCAACTTTCATCTTATTTAGATAGTATACATGCTTTAGTTGCTTCATCCAGAACATATATGTCGTTTGGATCTCAACTTGCTGTAGCCACAATTTTACCATACATGCCTTTCCTGATTTCACATTTTGTGGAGTTGAATATCATTGTGTGTCCTTGATCACACATTTGTCCAACACTGAGCAGATTGTGATTCATGTTTCAACCAATAGAACATTTTTGGCTAGAACATCGTTTCTTCTGAGAGTGACGGTACCTGATCCTATAACATTTGAAGATCCACCATTTCCAAAGGATACGGTTCCATCCTTCTTCTCTTTCAGAGATACAAATTTCTTTCTATCTCCAGTCATATGCGTTGAGAAACCGCTATCAACATACCACACATCTTTTTTGTTTTGAGCCTTCAGAGCGAGAGCACAATTATCAGTTTTCTTCTTCTTCCATGTTTGTTCGTTTTGTGGCTTCGAAGATTCTTCTGGAGGATTTTCAAGTCTGTAGTCTCTAGCTATGTGCCCAAAGTTCAGACATTTGTAACATTCCATATTATTTCTTAAATGTTCAAAACTATTGATGTTTTGTTGAGCCCTGGGAGGTTCATACTTGAAGGATCTCTTGGAATTGTATTGGTTCCTAGGGTACGTGCAACATTCTACAACTTTATGACCAAAATTTCCACATGAATAACAATAGCCATGAAAAATATGTTGGTACATGGATGGAAATCTCCGTTGAGGAAACTTCCAATGAAGTGTTTTAAGCATAACTTTGAGTTGTTGAGAAACCGTTGAACACTTCTATGATGTGAGTCATTGTTGGTTGCTGGTCAGACAGCCAAGTCTACACCTTGAGGTCCTCCATAATTTGAGTAGCAGAGTTTGTTCTTTGGGAATTCCATAATTGGGAGTTCATGAAAGAAAAGGGTCTTTGAAGTCACTTGTATTCTTTTGAAAGTAAGTTGAATCACATTGTAAACGGGTGCATTATCGGTTGAAGTCGACACCCTTTATTTATTGAGCTTGAGTTGTTGAGAAAATGGATAAAATCAATCATGCATTAGAGTTGTTGCATAACCTCATACATTCCACTGTTCATGATATGGTAAAAATGACCAAGAATGCTCTTTTTAATATTCAAACTTGCTTGCAAGATGCACAAGACAAGATCGAGTTTTTGCAGTTAGCGTCTCAGCTTCAGCAAGATGAAATTTAGAAAAAGAGTCATCATTCTGAACCTGTTTCTATTATAAAATTGAGAAGGACTCTCATCAGCATCAAGAATATAAAGTTGCACTCGATTCAAATTCAATTCCTTGTACAAGAGCAGATTTACATGCAGATGCAGCAATTCAGTCTACACTTGCCAATCCCATCATTAGACCTTGGGAAGAGCTTGTCCACAATAAGCACAGAACTGGTCTTGGATATGACAAGGAGTTGTCCTTTCATATTCTGGACTACTCCAAGCCCATCAAATTTCAGAGTGCTGGATTTCTTTATGACAGTTCACCTGCAGCTGTTCCAGATCCTTCTCCACTTTCACAACAACAACACATTATAAAATTCCAACACTGTGATCGCGTTGGCCATATGAAAGATCACTGTTTTGATCTTCACCCATGCAAGCACTGTGGTGGGCACACCCATTCTTCACACATATGCTTCAGAAACAAGCCTCCTGCAAGAACAAAGATTCATCTTGGATGGATCGCTTCTTGGCAATGGGCATCAACAACCAAGAAGATGTTTAAGACATATGTCAGAACTTGTTCTCGAATATTGATCAAACTTGTAGTTGAGTTTTCACCATCATCTCACCTTTCACCTGACAAGGGGGAAAATGGTGGTCATCTACAAGCTTCGATGCTACATCACGCGAGCCTGAGCCACAATCTCTCATTCTAGATTCAGAGTTGTAGCCAAAGACATAGCAGTTTAAGCCAGCCTGAGCCACAATTCGTCATTCCAGATTCAGAGTTGTAGCCAGAGACATGGATGCCCATGAGCATGCCTTTGGTTGATGGACAACATTAAACCATCTGTGTGAGGTTGATATTCTTCCTCTTTCAGAACACTTCCTCTAGCAGAAGACTTCAACTTCTTGCCAGCTTCGGAAGAGTTCTAGGAAATTCACCAAGCATTCCAGTGTTGGTGGCCATCCTTAAACCATCACAAGTTATAGACTTCCCTTCTTTTAGGTTGAAGGTATACCTCTTCAAATATGAGGGACAATTCCTCTAGTAGAAGCCCTTAGCTTCTTGCCAGTTTTGGAAGAGTTCCAGAAACTGCAATAAGCGTTGCGTTCCAGTGTTGGTGTTCATCCTTAAACCACCTCTTTATGACAACATTTCAGAGAGTTGATTCAGTCTAAGTGCTACCATGCATACTTTGCAGATTTGTATTGTTGATCAGCAGTTGTCATTGATGTCAACCCAAGCAGCACCAGGGGCTAACCCAATATTTCATGGGAATTTTGACCTACCAAATTAAGATATTCTGGGTCAATAATGTTTTTGATGGTTTCTACTTGTCGAGATGTTTCCGTTGATATATGGCACGCCATGTAATTCTTCACGGTTTGAGAGATATTTATGTTTGAAGTTTGTACTGCCAGTTAGTGGGCTAAAACCCCATGGGGTTGGGGCATGGGTCATTGAAAAGTCATAATTAATATTTTTTTAGCTCCTAAGATCCCTCCCACGTTCACTTGTTGAAGCCCTTCTCAACTTAAGCATTCATATAAATTGTGATCTTCATTTCCTCCTTATGCATGGGATTTGACCATCTGAAACAGGTCATCGTGGCATTTTCGCTCTAACGTTTTTTCTATGAAGGCTCAGAAGCTGAAATTTTTATGAGGCGAAGCCCAAATCCTGAGGAAGCGTCAGTAAAAATTTCAAATCACGTTGCACAATATTTTTGGAGATATGATCTGTGGAAGTAAGGGTTTTGGTAGACTCCTGAAATTCATCTCAAAGAAGTGACCTTGGTAAAATCATCATAACTCTCTCTCTGAGTATTGGATTGGAATTCCGTAAAATGAGACTTGATGAAGAAGAGAGTACTTCGCATCTAGAAACTGCGTTCGTTGCGTCTAAGAAAACCAATAAGGATAAACAATCTTCAATTGAAAATACATGCACCTGCAAGTGTGAAGAAAAGGGAGATGATGAAGAAGGTCTTTCAGATGAAGAATATGCTTACTTCACGAGAAAACTACAAATTGGTAAGAGACAATTCAAAGGTAAACTTCCATTGATATGTTTCAGTTGTAATGAGGTTGGGCATTTTGCAGCAAAATGTCCAAACAAAAGTAATGACAACTCAAAAAGAAAGAAAGGCTTTAAGAAATTCAACAAGCAAGGATCCAAAAGGAACTTTCTCTCTAAAGAAGATAGCTCTTCCTCCGATGAAGACAATGATAGTGAAAAAGAAGCCAATGAGAGAGTATTGTTTATGGCCAAGCACAATAAGCAAGAGGTATCAAACAATGAAGAAGAAGGATGGACCATAGATGAATTTTATGAGGAAGCAATCAAGCTTATAAAAGATCTCAAGGCAGAGAAGATCCATTCCAAAACTCTTGAAGAAAAAGTTCAAGGTCTCAAAATTGAAGTTGAAGAACACAAATGCATTGAAGAGTCACTTCAAAAGAAGTTGGAAGAAAGCAACCAAGAAAGGGAAGAATTAGAAGTCGAAGTAGTCTCGCTGCATGAGGAAGTGAAGAAAGGAAAAACTATCCAAAACTATGCCAACAGCTCAAGGGCATTGGAAAAACTCATCAACAATCAACGATCTTACAATGACAAAATTGGCATCGGTTACAAAAAAAAAGAAGCAGGACCTTCTACAACAAAATAAAATGAACCTATGAGATCTGACATGCATGTAGACTTCATTGGACAAGATTCGCAAGAACAACCTTGGAAGACAATTCCTCGACAAAAATTTCCATCCAGGTACCAACATATTTTTTATGGCTACTGTTATTCATGTGGAAAATTTGGTCATAAAGCTGTAGAATGTCGCACATACCCTAGGAACGAATACAATTCCAGGAGATCTGTCAAATATGAACCTCCCAGGGCTCAGTAAAACATAAATAAATTTGAACATTTAAGAAATAATATTGAATGTTACAAATGTCGAAACTTTAGACACATAGCCAAAGACTGCAGACTTGAAAATCCTCCAGAAGAATCTTCGAAGCCACAGAATGAACAAACATGGAAGAAGAAGAAGAATGATAATTGTGCTCTCGCTCTCAAGGCTCAAAAGAACAAATATGTGTGGTATGTTGATAGCGGTTTCTCAACGCATATGACTAGAGATAGAAATAAATTTGTATCTCTGAAAGAGAAGAAGGATGGAACCGTGTCCTTTGGAAATGATGGATCTTCAAATGTTATAGGATCAGGTACTGTCACTCTCGGAAGCAAAGATGTTCTAGCCAAGAATGTTCTGTTGGTTGAAAACATGAATCACAATCTGCTCAGTGTTGGACAAATGTGTGATCAAGGACACACAATACTATTCAACTCCATGAAATGTGAAATCAGGAAAGGCGTGTATGGTGAAATTGTGGCTACAGAAAGTCAAGCTCCAAACGACATATATGTTCTGGATGAAGCAACTAAAGAATTTCTAATAGCTAAAGAGGATGATACAATAATTGGTAGCAATAATGATCGACTAAGTAAAAATTTTGCTACAAAGGTGCAAAGTGATTTAGAGATGTCTTTACTTGGTTGCAAATTGAGCATTGACGACTCATCTAAGGATGTGGATCAAAGGTTGTACAGATCTATGATTAGTAGTCTTCTATATGTAACAGCCTCCCGACCAAATGTTATGCAAGCAGTTGGACAAGTAGCAAGATTCCAAGCAGCACCAAAAGAATCACATATTAAATATTCGCCAGCATTGGAATATCTTTGCCAGAAGCTTGGGATTCTCCCAAGTTCTCATTAGATTTTCCTTTTTTAGAATATAAAGGGGTAGTAGAAGTGTGTACAGGTCTGCAAGACGGTTGTGTGTCAGCGTGAGTGGAAGTGTGTATAGGTCCGCAGGATGGTTGTGTTTTAGGGGGAGTTACCCTTTGCCATTGATGTCAAAGGGGAGAGAATGTTGTAGGAAGAGGTGTCATGATCGCAGGGGGAGTACTTGTGTTGCCATCAATGCCAAAGGGGGAGATTGTTGATCAGCGGTTGTCATTGATGTCAACCCAAGCAGCACCAGGGGATAACCCAATATTGCATGGGAATTTTGACCTACCAAATTAATATATTCTGGGTCAATAATGCTTTTGATGGTTTTTACTTGTCGAGATGTTTCTGTTGATATATGGCACGCCATGTAATTCTTCATGGTTTGAGAGATATTCATGTTTGAAGTTTGTACCCCCAGTTAGTGGGCTAAAACCCCATGGGGTTGGGGCATGGGTCATTGAAAAGTCATAATTAATATTTTTTAAGCTCCTAAGATCCCTCCCACGTTCACTTGTTGAAGCCCCTCTCAACTTAAACATTCATATAAATTGTGATCTTTATTTCCTCCTTATGCATGGGATTTGGCTATCTGAAACAAGTCATTGTGGAATTTTCGCTCTAAATTCTTTTCTACGAAGGCTCAGAAGCTGAAATTTTTATGAGGTGAAGCCAAAATCCTGAGGAAGTTTCAGTAAAAATTTCAGATCAAGGTGTGCAATATTTTTTGAGATATGATCTGTGGAAGTAAGGGTTTTTGCAGGCTCCTGAAATTCATCTCAAAGAAGTGACCTTCGTAAAATCGTCATAACTCTCTGCGAGTGTCAGTTGAATTCCGTAAAAAGTAGGATATTTCACGGTCTGTGATTTGCCTTTCTCTATCAATTTGAAGGCAAATGAAGAAACGATGACACGTGGCATGTCGTACAGGTACCTTTCTGTGACGAATCCCGCCATTAGGGCGGTGTGAGAAATTGGGTGTAAGTCTCTCTTGAAGAATCAGAATTGGGTCGGACATGGCATTGGAAAGAAGACTCGGAGGAAACGGGACAGAAAATCGAATGTTGAGGATCTGAAATAACAGAGATACACCAGATTCAATATCGAGCTCCTAGAAGGCAAGAAAAATCTAGATCATGTGTTGTCAAGGATTGCAAGGGACCAGACTTTCTACGGCAGAAAAGCAAAACAAGGTGCAGCAGAGGGTAGCATGATAAGAGTAGCAACCAAGGTGCATAACAACAGCAAGAAGTTCATCATATGAAGTCTTCAAGTGGGCAGCACTGCATACAATCATTGTAAAGGTATCATTGTACTTAGTCATTGTAAATACATTATTGTACAAATTGTGCTAGTGTCTATCTACCAAGCATTGAAGAGGCAGTGTTGGGAGGTCTAGGATCATCATTGGGTGGTTGTATCAAAGTTGGGGTTATGGTCTAGTATATATTCTTCTTCTACATCATTCTATATCATTGTAAAATGGACCATTTTCCCTGGTACGAGAGTCCATTCTTCTTTTATTCTTCTATAGGGTGGTAGGGTGGTGCTAGGGTGAGTTGTAGCTCATTGGGTGTTGGGGCATCCATTCAGTTGACTACTGAAGAATCTCGGGCATTGGAGCGTCCATCCGGTGGGAGCTGGAGAAGAATGCTTTTCTAGATTCTAGGAAGTTGGAGCTTTATTTTCAATTGGAGTTGAATATTAAAGAATTATTAGAAAAGCATTAGGTGGTTTTTGTCCCGGAGTGGGTTTCCACCTTAAAAACTGTGTGCATTTGTGTTCCTCTTGTTTGCTGCTATCATTGTACAAACACTGATAATAATTGAAGATTAACTAATGCTCTAATTGAAAGAAATACTGATTCACCCCCCCTTTTAGTATTTCCAACATGTATTACAACTCTCTTCTTGGACTCACACATACCCCTTCAAATTAAGGGGGGAATTTTGAACACCTAATCCTCTATGGGTAGGTGTGGAAGAAGAAGAGTCACAAAGGAGTCCAAGTGACCTTGGAAGATGAATCCAAGAGTCACACCATTGTATTATAAATGTACATCTATGGTGAATAATATGAGTATCTAATGCTTATCTTTCTATGTGTGTGTTTATCTTTCTTCATACACCATGTGTGTGTTTAATAGGTTCCTTGTATTTTGTTATAGAAGGTCCTGCTTCTCCTTATTTGTAACTGAGCTAAGGCCATTTCTGTCGTTGTAAGATCGTTTATTTTTGATGAGTTCTTCCAATGCCCTTGAGCTATTGGCATAGTTTTGGAAAATATTTCCCTTCTTCACTCCCTTACGCAGTGAGACTACTTTGGCTTCTAATGCTTCCCCTTCTTGGTTGCTTTCTTCCAACTTCTTTTGAAGTGACTCTTCAATACATTTGTGTTCTTCAATTTCAATTTTGAAACCTTGAACTTGTTGTTCAAGAGTATTGGAACAGATATTCTCAACCTTGAGCTCTTTTATAAGCCTGATTTCCTCCTTAGAAAATCATTCTATGGTCAACCCTTCTTCTTTGTTGTTTGATACATCTTGTTTATTGTGCTTGGCCATAAACAATACTTTCTCATTAGCTTTTTCTTCACTGTCACAATCTTCATCGAATGATGAGCTATCTTCTTTAGAGAGAAAGTTCCTTTTGGATCCTTTCTTTTTGCCTTGCTTGTTGAATTTATTAAAGCCTTTCTTTCCTTTTCAGTTTCTATCACTTCTATTCTGACATTTTGCTGCGAAATGTCCAAACTCACAATAGTTGAAACATATCAATGGAAGTTTACCTTTGAATTTTCCCTTACCAATTTTTAGTTTTCTCGTAAAATAAGCATATTCTTCATCTGAAAGACCTTCTTCATCATCTCCCTTTTCTTCACACTTGTAGGTGCATGTCTTTTCAATTGAAGGTTTTTTTGTCCTTATTGGTTTTCTTAGATGCAACGAACGCAACTTGTAGATGTGAAGTACCCTCTTCTTCATCAAGTCTCATTTCATATGCTGTGAGAACTCCATGTAATTCCTCTTTGTTGAGTTTGTCCAGATTTGCACTGTATTCTAAGACCGATAGCTTTGGGTTGAATATCCCTAGTAACGTTCTAAGAATCTTTTGTATAATGGTCTTCTCATCAAGTGGCTCTCCCAATCCTTCCAGAGTGTTCGTTATTTCATTAATGTATTGGAAGTATGCAGTAATGTTGCCATCTTCTTTCATTCTAAGTTGCTCAAATTTTTCTCTATAAGTTTGAAGCTTTGCTTCTTTGACATTTGAATCACCTGCATATATATTCTCAAGCTTGTCCCACACATTTTTGGCGGTTTTACAACCCAACACCTTATGATAAGAAAATTCAATAAGTCCACTGATAATAATATTGTTTGCTTTTGCATCATTTACCAAATTCTTCTTACCTTGTTCATCTGTGATTGGTGTAAATCCATTTTGAGCAGTGTCCCATACTTTGTAACATTGCGCCAAGAGATAGACCTCCATTCTTCCTTTCCAGAGTGTATAATTATTTTCATTGAACAGAGGTACACCATTCTTGGTATGCTCCATGACCTCCTTCCATTTGTTAAATAGCTATTGAAGGAACCAAGCTCTGATACCAATTGTTGGAAATACTGAGAAGGGGGGGGGGGGTGGTGAATCAGTATAACTTTCAGAGTATTATTATTAATCTTTCAGAGCATTAGTTAATCTTTAATTATTATCAGTGTTTGTACAATGATAGAAGTAAATAAAAGGAACACAAATCCACACAAGTTTTAAGGTGGAAACCCACTCCGGGACAAAATCCACCTGAATACTTTTCTAATAATTCTTTAATATTCAACTCCAATTGAAAATAAAGCTCCAATTTCCTAGAATCTAAAAAATCATTCATCTCCAGCTCGCATTGGATGGATGCTCCAACGCCCGAGATTCTTTAGTATTCAACTGAAAGGATTCCCCAACACCCAATGAGCTACAACTCACCCTAGCACCACCCTAGCACCCTATAGAAGAATAAAACAATAATAGACTCTCGTACCAGGGAAAATGGTCCACTTTACAATGATATAGAATTATGTAGAAGAATAAGACACACTAGACCCTAACCCAAACTATGACAAAACCACCTAATGACGATCCTAGACCCTCCGACACTGCCTCTTCAACTCTTGGCAGATAGCCACTTGTACAATTTTTACAATGATGCAGTTACAATGACTTAGTACAATGATACCTTTACAATGACTGTATGCAGTGCTGCCCACTTGAAAACTTCATGTGGTGAACTTCTTGCTGCTGTTATGCACCTTGATTACTGCTCTTGTCATGCTACCCTCTGCTACACCTTGCTTTGCTTTGCTACCCTAGAAAGTCTATTCCTTTGCAGCCCTTGATAACACATGATCTAGCTTTTTATTTCCTTCTAGGAGCTCTATATTGAATCTGGTGTATCTCTTTTATTTCAGATCCCCAATATGTGATTTTCGGTTCTATAGTATTCCTCTAAGTCTTCTTTCCAATGCCACAGGTCTGACCCAATTTGTATTTTTCAAGTGAGAGTTATGCCATTTCTCTCAAAATGCCTTAATTATGGACTGGTTCAATAGAGAAAACTTGTATGGTGTGCCACGTGTCACTGTTTTATTCATTCGACCTTGAATGTAGTATTCCAAATTGGAAATAGCAGCAATATAGCTCATAAAATGAAAGAAGCAACAAGTATTTAACACATTAAATCATGAGACCAATAGAAATACATGTTATTGATCATAGATGCACAAAATAAGTGCAAAACAATGAGCCACTAAATAAAGAATGTGATCACACAAGCCTCCAATACATAAACACTCTAAAGAATGAGATGTTTTTGTAACACAAAATGCCGAAGAGCTGCTACAACGCAATTATATTATGCATAAATACAACTGGAGATGATACAATGATGTAAAAATAATGATATAGGCCCCTGAATCTAAACATATAGATCTGGGCATTAGATCAGCTTTCCAAGACAACCCAAGAGGGTTTCCAAAAAATGAAAACAATGTGCCAATGTAAACTGCAGCCCTAGGGCTGAAGATATGCTGCAACAATAGAAATGAGAATATATGGCTGAAGCTGATGTAGAAATCTACAGCCCTTCTCCAACAGATCCTTCGGATGAAAGAGTGGCTCCTCCACTGAAGAAATCTCCTCCCAAAACAATCATTGCAACTATCCCTACAACTCCTCCTTAAAATAACGCAGATCAAGACTGAAAATGAATTGTAGGGGATGAATACTGCTTGGCTTGATACCAAATGTGTGAAATAAGCCCAAGGGGCTTCTTTACAGGCCTCCCAATGGATGGAAACCTTCCTCCACTGATAAAATAGCTCTGAAGACACCCGATGTAATCCTCCGCTGCTGCACCCTGTAACACAACACAATAACCTGCAGAAACTGCGCTGATGAAGAAAGTTGTAGCTTGGCCTGAAAACCTGAATGTGAAAATGAATAAAATACTATTCCAAGAGGCCTCTCAAGGAAAGAGGTGGGATTCTCGCTTGAGAACACCCGGTGCTAAACAACACTACAACCCTGATAAACAACAAGAGGAAGCAAAAGTCTAAGCAGACCAATATCAAAATAATAATCTAAAACATGAGCTCATATGGCTGCCATCCTCTTCCTTAAATAGAATATGAGCTTACTTTCCCTTGGCCCCACTCAAGTAGGTCATTTCCTTCATGAGATCCATCTCCTTCCAAAATTGTGTTATTCTTCATTTAATCTCCTGTCCTCCATAACAACATTGTTGACTTGGTCAAAGTTGTTTGAATCAACATGCTCCAACCATGTTCACACTTGGAGGTGCTTTATTTAGCTGTTGAAAAAGGTCTCCTTTCACACTTGAAGTGTTTTTATTGCTGCTAAGGAGACTTATGGGCCTCTCCACCCACTTATTCACCTACCTAGTGATAAAACAAACTATAATATTCCATTTAGTTGAAGGCTAAATTTTTGGAATATTACAGTCCTCCCCTCCAAAATGTTGCTTGTCCTCAAGCAACTGTATAAGGAGAGAAAAATTCCTCCCCTCCTCCTCTTGTGGTCTCCTCATCAATAGTCCCCACCATTGCTCAAAATAATCTGCAATAAATCTGCCCTCCAATGCTTCTTCCCAAGTATGCAAAACCAAATGGCTTACATCATGAAAAGGTGGAAGGTGTAAGTGAAAACATTCTTGTTGTCTCATGCCCTGCTCAAGGTAGGAGTGATGACAAGCATTGGGGATCTCATTCCCAATTAGAAACTCCCAAACCCATGCTATCATCCAAATGAAATGAGCCATTCTAGGTAGCTCATCAAAAGGATCCTCAACCCCAGTTCATGCAATGTATTGGGGCTACATGGAGAGATTAGATTCTTCCACCCAAGTTGTTTCTCTCTCCATTTATGGTATGTATGGGGCTGTTGTTGGTCTTGGGTTGAAATGACATGGCTTCCAAGAATGGCCCAAGTTACCCCACCAAACAATTCAGCCATGAAGTGCCTCCCCCAAAAACTCAAGTTCTCCAAATGGCTCCCCCCACATGAAGAAAAGAGAAGTAGTATGGCAATCATGGTTTGCCCATTATGTAAAGTAGGGAGAATCATACCCCCAATGGGTACCTCCAACTCTTGTGCCACTCTCCAAACAAATATTCCCATAAACATAAGAGCATCTCTAACATATGGAAACAAAAACCAATGAAAACAAGTTGCCATATGACAACCAGAAAGTGGATCATAGTTCCACACATGGAACCAGCGCAGTGCATCCCTTGCCTGCCTCAAAACAAGGAATAACAAGTGCCCTCCTCGCCACTTGTTTGCTGCCACAATCATCCTACAAGATATAATCATGAAAGTAAAATGTGGTGCCAATAGTGCACACCAAGAATCATGTGGCTTCCCCCACAAACCACCAAAATGATAGCCGATCTCAATGCTACATTCGGCCTCAAGTACATCATAGTATAATGTATAAGAAGGAATTATGCTCCTTAATACAACATGCTGCTCATAAAAAGTAAAGAAGTACAAATCATAATGCAAAATTGTACCTTCTCCACCATGTACTTTGTTCCTTGAGCTTAAATGGCTCAACTAGAAATTCTCCCTCACTCTCAATGAGTAGGGAGGTAGCTGTGCCAACCTCTCCATCAGCATCTGGGCTATGCATATCTCCATATGATGAAATATATCATGCTAGATGCCCTCCCAAGTGAACTCCTCCATCAAAGAATGATATGCATCAAAGTGCATAGAAAGGAATTCCTCATGTGTTGCATGTAGCAGCTTCTCCTTGAGCTCAAAAGCTTTTGTCAAGAAGACTCTGCCATAAGAATAGATTACCACATCATCCACCACATATCTATCATCTCCATCCGGGTCATCAAGAATCATGCAAACACCAAGATCCTTGAAGTACTCTACCAAGAGTTGAGTTCTCCAATATGGATCAATCCTCCTAAGAGACAATGCTGAAGATCTGAAATGTGAAGCTCCCCACATGTTGCTGTCTTCTCCTTTGACATCCCTCATGCCAAAGTCATCCTCGAAATTGCTGCCATGCCAATCATGCAGCTGCTCATGCTCAAATAGAAGTGGTGACTTTTGGAAGTTTGCCTCCCATGAGAAGCTACCATCCAAAAAGAACCTTATGATCTTGACCAATATAAGCATGAGTGGCCTCCATCTAATCCAATTTATGGAGGATTCCTTCCTCAAAGGAAGTACCCTCTGTCCCTCCAAACCCATGGGGCAGCTCCCTTGCACCATGAAGGTGCAATCCTCCATCACTACAACAACTTCTGTCAGCGCAGTACATATAGTGAGAGTGGGTGATGCTGAAAATGGCAGAATGTATCCCTCCTCCTTGAGTCTACCCCAAACTCTCTGCGCTGTAATAGACCCCTCCAAAGTATCCACCCCTCCGGGATCTAAGAGTGGTGCTATCCAATGCAAAACATTCCTCATCATTTCCTGATCTGGTGGTCTCCCTAGTGGAATTCCTCCATGTAATGTTGAGGCATCAATGACAAGAGTAGACTGTACATATGGATGGACAACCTTGTCCCCGCCCTTACATCGCAAATCAGTCTGCCTCTTCTTTGCATTAACCCTCTGAAATAGATAGGGGTGTGTGCTCGTCATCATGTGATGCTGACCTTCCTCCCTACCTTCTCCTTCCATCTGCAATGCTTCACAACCATGCTGTTCATTGATTATGCCTTGATCTCCACATATGAGATCCTGGGGAATTCCTGCAAAGACACAAAAATCCTTCTTATTAGAGCAAGTGCTCCATCTACCTCTGCATGAGGTGCTAGATGTGCTCTAGATATGACAATGTTGTATCCCCCATCCTTCTCTTCTTCTTCAATATGAATGGGAGTCACCTTCTCAATAAGAGGATCCTCTTTTGAAAAAGGGATCTTGATGCCTTCTTGTCTAAGGATATGAGACAGAGATCTTGCCTCTAGCAAAGTAGTATGCAAGATGTGAGCTTCTCCAACAGTTTTCTGAAGTGGATTTGAGTTTATAGGTTCCTCTATGATGTTTCAGAATGCTTTCCATCAAATCTTTCCACTAATCTCTTAGTTAAATTTGCATAAGAAGAAATATTTGAATTTCTTAATGAAAAATACTGAAATATCCACCAAGCATAGGCCTTACCTTCAAAATGCATCGCTGCAACTTTGATGGCTTCATCTTTAGAAACTTGGTGTTGCTGCAAATAGGTGTGTAACTCCTCCACCCAAGCTCTAGTTGAACATGTTGGTGACCCATCAAAAGTAGATAGGAAAAATATACCCTTGTCATGCGGATTGCTCCTCTCCACCTTGATCTTGAAAAACTCTTGGAAAGTGATACGATCTCTAAAATTCTTAGTTTGAGACTCATATTCTTTCAGATAATCATCAAGAGCTTCCCTTCTAGGAATTTCTTCTTCTCCCATCTCCCTCACAGCAGATCTGGGCATATGACTGCGCTGTGAATCATAGTGTGTGGCTGCATGCTCACACCTATCATGTGCCACTCTAGAGTTTGCTTTAGATCTAAAATATTTTGGAGATTCTCTCTCTCTTCTCATCTTCTTGAGATCTCCCTTGATATTCTACATAGTTTGAAAGAGAAGCTTTGAGAGCTCCTCCTCCTCTCTTCCTCCAAATAATGGAGTATTTTTATTTTTTGTTACTGTACATCTCCTCATCCGGTGAAGAGCTTCTCCTCATGGTGACATATTGGCTGAATGCATAGGCTGAGCCAAGATTATGCTCCGATACCACTGTAGTGTTCCAAATTGGAAATAGCAGCAATATAGTTCATAAAATGAAAGAAGTAGCAAGTATTTAACACATTAAACCATGAGACCAATAGAAAGCCATGTTATTGATCATAGATGCAGCAAATAAGTGCAAAAAAATGAGGCACTAAACAAAGAATGTGATCACACAAGCCTCCAATACATAAACACTCTAAAAAAAGAGATGTTGCTGCAACAAAAAATGCTGGAGAGCTGCTACAACGCAGTTATATTATGCATAAATACAACTAGAGATGATACAATGATGTAAAAATACTGATACAGGCCCCTATAGAATCTAAACATATAGATCTGGGCACTGGATCAGCTTTCCAGGACAACCCAAGAGGGTTTCCAGAAAATGCACACAATGTGCCAATGTAGGTGTTAGGAATCTGTAATTTTAGCAGATTGGTGAGACTAAAACTGCAGAAGCAACATCGTTTCAACCACTTTGGGATTCTAGAATCTAGCCCTCCTGAATCCGGAGAGGGATCTCTCCAATAAGTGCAAATATAGATTTGTCTTTGAAGTTTGGGGTTATGATATTAGGCTAGTTATGAAGGCCAAGGGTTTTGTTTGTTTTTGGATGGTTAAGAATGATTACTGTTTGAGGTGGAAAGTCCTAAATGAAAAGAGTTTCAAAGGTGAGAAGTTGCAAGTGAATGGAACAATTAGGCTAAAAAGATAGATATAATGCTGGTTTTTAGTCCATTGGGCTATGGAGTCATAACAGGGCTTTAATTGAACAACATCAAGAGTGATCCAAGGGGCAAGTCATCTACATCACAAGATTATTGAGATTTATAATGATGGAATGGAAACAATAAAGTGTTGGAGAGGTGGAAACTGATAATAATTTCACAAAGGATTTATAGTCAGTCCAGACAAGAAAATCCTATTAAGTAACTGTTTAAAACCAACCAAGTGCAGGGCTAACCATTGACTTCTTGGGCAGGTTTGTATTAAAGCAGCTTAATTGACAAACAATCTAGTAATCCACATAATTACCTTCAAAAAGTATGAAAACATATAAGAGAAGACAGAGTGTAAACTTAAGATCAGATAAAGTACTTTTAAACCTAGTCTGCTTTCAGTCAACACCAAGGGAAACTTTTAGAATCTTCTTTTGGAGAATAGAAGCTAGAAACAGGGCAAACCATCACTTTTCTAGTCTAACTTTAATAAGCAAATAAGGAAAATAACTTTCAAGAACAATGTTTAAAGCAAACAGTAGAACGAGGGAACTCCAACATTCCTAACTGCTTAAATTGTATTAAATCATTCTTAAACAAACAAATTGGAGGAAAACATTGAGATAAAGCTTTTCAGTCAAAGAAGGTTACTGATATACAACAAGTCCTAACTCTATAAATGTTGTTCTTTATTAGAGAAAGTGAACAATATGACATAAATAGAAGGAAAACAATAACAAAGAAAGGAGCACTTCACTAGTGATATAGACCAGGATCCCAAGAAACAACTTGTTTATTGATGTCAAATCAGTTACAGTACTCAGGTCCAATGTTTCAGTTCAACAATCATCTTCACTATTCAGCCTAACTAATCTATCACAAGTAGGGCTCCAAGGGCCAGTGAACACTATTTACAATCAGAAGTTCAAGCTCAAGTATATTTCAAAGTTATACAACCAACCCCTCACTCATCTTTTGCAGAAGTATATATAGAAGAATGAGGAGGTGAGATCTGATAAAAGATCTCCAATTACAATTAATACAGATTTAATGGCTTATTGGCCTTTAAGGGGCTATATGAAGAAACTTACATACATATCCTTTGTATTAAATGATTTACATAAAGATTTAAGCTCGGTGGGAGCTTTTGTTTACCTCTGAGGCTCTGTGTGATGTCGAAGTAACTCTCCAGATGTCTTTCATTAAGTTCCTTGGCATAATTTACTCTTTGGCTGCGTTTTGAGACAAATATCTGATCCTGATCAATAAATTAGGCTCCTGATTGAATACTTTGAGGCACAGGTGGCGTCGTGGTAGCTAGAGGGATCAATTTGCCTCAGATGTGGCGGTGGAAGCGCTCCTGTTGATAAAACCCTTAAGATCTTCTTTAAACTGTGTTTTACTTGGGGATTAGGCTTTTGATAATTGTTCTTAGCCGTGATCCCCACAAAATCTGTCTTTAATCCTCTGCTGTGATAAATTTTGGTCTTCGTCGCTGATACTCTCTAACTGCGCCCGATTCATGATTTTTGCTGATGTACAGGGCTGCGCAGGGGCGATATGGCATCAATGCCTCATGAACGATTGATGAAAACGTGTTTTTAACACCCTGTGATGATTTTCTTTGGTGAATCGAAGGCAGGAATATCGTCATCCTCTGCCTTCGAATTTTCTTCAAAAATGGCGAGAAAACCATTTAAACCTTGCAAAATACAAACAAATATTAAAAAATCCTGCATATATAGGTTTATTGTTGCGGAGGACACGTGGAGGAAGCGTGGCCATTGGATGGCATCATCCAACGGTCAGGATTGATCGGGAGAAGTGATAGAGAAGGCGAAAGATTTGTTTAAATCAGAGCCGTCGATCGCGTAGAGATTGACGGTCGGGAGCGGAAAAGGAGAGTCAAAGCGGAAAATGTTTGACCGGGCGATGAAACAGAGCGATGGAATATGGGTCGTCGATCTGCAGATCAGATTGACAGCGGAGATCTATTGAATGTCGCGCCGTAGCCCGGTTAACTATCGTGCATCTTCGGTGAGTGATAGCCGTTGGATGGCCTGCCCCAAATCGAACGGTGAATGCCAATATCGTGCGGGGTCCACGTCCGAACGTTAACGCGCGATGGACGGCGGTTTTATGAACAGTGCCCAAGACGCGTATCATGCAATGAGTGGAATCGCTGGCGATCGGGAAAAAACCGTCGTCGCCCAAAGGCGGTGCGATAGATACCACGCGCTTTTCGAAATGGTGAGTGGAATGCAGGGACCACAGGAGAGATGAACTCCGCGCCGTCCGATCTTCAGATCAAATCGACGGTGCGGAACGATTTAAAATTTGAACCGACGGAGATTTAATAAAATAATAAAACCGACGATTTTTTAATATAAACCAAAGGTTTTAAACTTTGGGCAGAAAAAATTAAAAAATGGCTTGGCGCCCGATTGCGGGGCCGTGAGGCACATAGGAGATAATAAGACTAGAGGCTTATGAAGAAAGGGGCTTAAGACTTAGCTCGAGGGAGCTTAAGTCCACACCATAAAAAAATGTGATTTTTATGGTTTTTTAAATGATTTTCAAAGGTTACAGGGGTTCCAATAAGGCAAAGAAGGAGTCTTTAAACCTTATCAAAGGGTTTTGATGAAGGGGAAAGGGAAAAATCATGAAAATGAGGGATTTTTCATGGGAGATGAAAGGGTTAAAGTGAAGTTAGTTTTGGAAGAAGGGAAGGGGAAAAAAGGTGCTTGCAGCAGTATTTTGACTTGGGAAACAGCAGGATTTCTAAGTGTAAAATGGGAACAGCAGTGAAGTTCGGACAGAGGATAGGCATGAGGCCTTCAAGAGTCTTCAAGAGCCAACAATTTTTAGCAATGAAATTTGTTCCTTGAAGGCTCAAAAAGTCTTAGCCACCTTTTGATATAACAAAGTTTATAGGTGGCTAACAATGGCTCCACTTGGGGATGGTGCCTTCTTGAAGGCATCAAGAACTTCAGACCTGCATTCTCTGGGAGGCTGACCTATGCCACATCCAATATGTTCTCTAGGAAGCTGACCTGTGCCTGATCCATTGGGCTACTTTTCTTTGATTGAATGATCTTCTTTTGAAAACATATTAGTAGCCATAAAAACAATGGTTCTTTTATCAACAAGCTTTCTACCTACCCAATCCTACTGATCTAACATTTTCTCTTCATTAGAGTGCACTTGGATTGGCAAACTCTTTTCACAACATTTTATTCTTTTGAAAGCAAGAAAACTAATCTATTTCTACTGCTTATTCCTCCATGGACTCAGATTAAACAGTTGAGCCCATATGATTCTCCACCTAATCTACTGTCTGTTGGGATTAAACTGTCCAACATATAACTTCTACAACAGAAATTTAAAAACAGTCAAGTCAAGATTAAGCTGTTTGACTTGCTGTGATCTATGGTATAAAAACAAGCTGCACATAGACATTATTTTGCAAAAAAATAAATCAAAATGGAAGGCTTGAGATCTGAAAGTTCCTCATCATGGCCTTCTCTCTTTACAGATCTGTTTTGGCTCTTGTTTGAGCTGCCTCTTCCTTGATTTCTGGTTCAGATTTTGAGCTAATTAGAACCAGATTTACTTCTTTTTTGACTCAGAAAATAAAACAGATTTGAGTCATCTCTCTTTGGAAACTTAGGTTCAGATTTTGAACATGTTTGAACCTTTAATTTCTATCCTAAACTATCTACTGATAAGCCAAGATTAAATAGTTTGACAAATCGATTTCACTATCCTATCAGCAGAAAATTTAAAGCGAATTAGTCAAGATTAGACAGTTTGACTAACTAGAAGTGTGTTATTCAAGAGTGGCATTTGAGCTTACACACTTTCAGATTTGTTTCTTTTTTTTGGTATGGGGCTATACCTTTCTTGTTTTCACAATCTGCCATCTTTTCTTTCTTTTCATTGTTTTTGTATTTTTGACTTTTACAACTTTGAATGCAATGGTGGATGAAATATTTATAATGAAAAAGATAAAAGGCTTCAAAACATAGCATGGATCAAGAGAAGTAATGCTTAAGCATCCTGCCATTGACAGGACCCCCAAACAATTCTGCTCCATTCAAGTCTTGCAAGAAAAATGCATTGTTACCAACAGCTGAATGAATAGAGTAAGGGCCAAGACATAAGTTGTCAAATTTTCCATGCTTGCCCTTCTCTTCCCTCCTTGACTCCCACTATAAAACTTTGTCCCCAATTTTGAAATTGTTGGCCTTTGTTCTTTTGTCAAAAAGCTTTTTAATGCTAATCTGTTTCTGCAATGCTTGGTTATAAACTTCCTCTCTGGTTTGCTGAAGATGGACGGTCTGATTTATTCTTCTGATCATGTCATTATCTTCGGTTTGCAACTCGTGAATCAACTTCATTACTGGTACACCAAGGTTGTTTGGAAAAATTGCATCAATACCATACACCAGCTGAAAAGGTGACATGCTAATGGATTTCTTCAAAGTCAATCTGTCAGCCCATAGTGCATCAACTAGCTTTGTGTGCCAAGACTTTTTGTTGTCTTCCAACAGTTTCTTGATTATGTTCACTAAACTTTTGTTTGAGGATTCTGCAAGTCCATTACCTTGAGGGTAATAGGCCGTGGAATGCCCCAATGTTATCTGATATCTATGACAGAAATCAACCATCTTGTTTGATCCAAATGCTGCTGCATTATCAGTGATAATCTTGGTAGGACAGCCCAACCTGGAGAGAATGTTAGTCTCCATAAATTTTATGATAACTGAATCATTGGCCTGTCTACAAGGTATGGCTTCTATCCACTTAGTGAAATAGTCTGTGGCAGTGAGAATCCATCTATGTTGGGCAGAAGATGGGGGATGGATTTCTCCTATGAAGTCAAGTCCTCACTATTGAAATGGGGCTTCAACAGTGATTGGAAGCAGAGGCAGAGGTAGGAGTTTTCTTTTCCCTTCAAAAAGTTGACATTTTTGACAGGCTATGATCATCTTGTGCACATCATGGAAAAGAGTAGGCCAATAGAAACCAGCCCTCAAAATTTTGTTGGCTGTTGTCTTCCAATAGAAATGGCCTCCACACTCTCCTTCATGGAACTGGTATTTAACCTTTTCTGCATCAAACTCAGGCAAACATTTAAGCAATACACCACTTGCATTTTTCCAATAAAGACATCTATCTATAATGCAATAGTTTACAGCTTTCAATTTGAGGAATCTTGCCTTTGTTTTTGTCAAACCAGGAGGTGTATTCAAATTAAACAAAACATAAACAATATCAGCATACCAAGGGGAATTCATAAAATGGTTTTCAACAATGGGAGTTGAGACTTCCTCTTGATCATCTAAAGCATTAATCATATTAATATCAAGAACTTCAAAATTGGATTCAGCCACTAATCTAGCTAGACCTTGGCCTTTGATGAGTTTAGTGGGTTTTATCTCTAAATCATATTCAAGGATAACAACAATCCACTTACCTCTCTTACCATCTGGGTCCTGTGTTAGAATGTCTTTAACAATTGAGTTTGGGACAAAGGCAATGATGTGTGAGTGCAGAATGTATACTCTGAAGTCTTTTAAAGCTTTAACCAAAGCAAAAGCTTGCTTCTCCATGATGTTATACTTCAAAGGTGCATCCCTCAATGCCTTACTAAAGAATGCAATAGGCTGCTCTTGTCCTTGTGGATTTTTCTGCAAAATGACAGTAGCTATGGTATGTTCTAATGCAAACGAAAAAATATAAAAATCTTTTGAAAAATCAGGACTTATGAGAACTGGTGTTCTGGTTAATGCTTGTTTCACCAGCTCAAAGGACTCCTTTGCTTCCAAGGTCCATTTTACCCCTTGCTCCTTCTTTAACATGTTTGTGATATTCCTAAGGAGCTCAGCCAAGTTGGGGATGAACCTTCTCAAAAAGTTAATCTTTCCAATGAAAGATTGCAACTCCTTGATGTTCCGAGGATGAGATATTTGCAATATGGCCTCAATCCTCTTTGGATCTATCTTAATTCCCTCTTCTGAAATGATGTGCCCAAGAAGTTTACCTTCTTGGAGACCGAATAGTGTCTTCTTAGGGTTTAAAGATATCCCAAACTTTCTGCATTTCTCGAAAACCTTTCTTAAATGTTCTAAGTGCTCTTCATCTATTTTTGAAAACACAGTAACATCATCAAGATAGATAATGATGAAGAAGCCCAGTTCCTCCGAGAATGCTATGTCCATGGCTCTTTGAAAAGTTGCTCCAACATTCATTAGACCAAAAGGCATTTTCACATACATGAAAGTGCCCCATGGTGTAGTAAAGGTTGTCTTTAATTGATCAGCAGGGTGAACTAAGATCTGATTGTACCCTGAATAGCCATCCAGCAAAGAAATTCTTCTAGACCCTACCACCCTTTGTAAAATATGGTCCATCTTAGGTAAAGGGTAGTTGTCTTTCAATGAAGCTTTGTTTAAGTCTCTAAAGTCTATACAAAGCCCGATTTCTCCAGTTTTCTTCCTAACTGACACCCGATTAGACACCCATTCAGAATATCTAATAGGCACAATAATACTAGCTTCATACATTTTCATGATCTCCTTCTGAACCAAAGGCAACTGAACAGGGTTTATTCTGCGTAGTTTCTGTTTGAATGGTTTTTGGTTTTCTTTGAGGGGAATTTTGTGCTGTATTATTTCAGTGTCATAGGATTTAAGATCTTTGTAACTCCATGCAAAAACATCAGAGAACTCTTTAAACAGCTCGATGTATTTAAGTTTAATGTGAGTCGGTAAAGTCTTAGACAGTTTAATCATTTTCGGCTTAAGTTCGCTGCCAATATTACACTCTTCCACTTCGGTCTCTATAGGTTCCAGTTTTGGTTTATTCGCCACATCGTTAAAATCGAACAACTCTTCTAAAGGGGCCAGACCCTTAGGCAAACTTTCATCTTTAGAGTGCAGAGTTTCTAACTCCTCTGTTTCTAACTCTGCATTCAATTATGTTTTGTTTATAAGTTTGCTTGTTAACAGGTTTGTATTAGTAAGTTCAGGAGACGGTTCTTCTTCATCAAGAAAATTTTCTTCTCTGCAGTCTGTTTCATAGTCCGAGTCTGAACTGTTCAGTTCGAATTCATTTCTGAATTGCATGAAGTCTTCTATTTGTTTGTCATTGTCAAACACCTGCCAATATTTCTCATTATCAGGAACAGCTGGTCTAAATTTTATCTGAGTTGTGCAGTCTTTGGTGTTATATGGCGTTAAGCATGTTCTAGCTGCAAAGGCTAAATTGTGGGCCGCAATATTTCTTTTTCTTGGGACAAAAAACAGTTTGGACTCCTCGAATGTTTTCAAAAGGTCCATGACATCGTTTCGGTAGGCCCTAAGTCTGGGATGATTTGCGTTATATTCCCCATTGACTTGCCTAATGACTAACTCTGAATCCCCATACACATTGATTCTTCTGGCTCCTAACTTTTTCAATAGGTGTAAGCCTAAGAGAAGGGATTCATATTACGCTATGTTATTGGAACAATGAAAGTTTAATTTGCAGGAAACACTTTCTATGTGGTTGTTTTCAGTGTTAGTAATCCAAACACCTGCACCAGCATTGTTCTTCGTGCAGGATCCATCAAAATACATAATCCATAGAGGAAATTTCTTAGTTTCATCCGTTTGGTGAATGTCCTCTTCAACTACTGTGCTTTCTGATTGTTGTGGGATCTCAACACTTAGTTGTATTTGTTTTGATTCCCCAAGATTTGCGTTTTTTTTAGGGTTGTTTTCTTGATTGTGAATGTTTAAGAGTAAAAGACATCTGCCCTGTAGCTCAAGACCTTTGTTTAGTTTGCTAGATTTTACAGGTTCATCAAAATGTTTAGACACACCTACATTGTGTTCCTCTTCCTCCCTGTTGGCCACTAATCCTGATAAAGTGACTTGTTCACCAAATGTTTCATCATTAAACATAATAAAAGAATCTAGGCCTGTATTTACAGAATACAAGGGAGAGTTTTGTGGTTTGTCTTGACTTGTAACTGTGAATTTCATATGGGACTCCCTGTAAAGTCTTCTAGTTTGATTGAAAACAGGGATAGTCGCATAGGTCATGTCCATTTGCATAGTTCCTTGTAACTTAGCCCCCCAAGACCTTGATAATAACATTCCATATTTTGGGGGCACATCAGCCACAACAATATCCATGACTAAACATTTGGCTGGAATTTGGGCTAAGTTAAAACAGAGGTCTTTGATTAATCCTAAACATTTTACTCTGCTGGAATCAAAGGAGTAAAGGTCTTTGTAAGGTCTGGTGATTTCTAAACCCAGGATCTCCATTACATCTTTTGGCATTAAATTATGAGAAACCCCGAAATCATGCATGGCGTTGTGAAAAAATTTGTCATGAATGTTTAAACTTACATAAAAGAGTGGAACAAGTCCCTCTTAATATCTACCTTCAATCTTAGGACCAAAAATCAGCTCTGGTTAGTCATCATTAAGATTGATTGTGTCCTCATTTTCTTCTATTTTCAAAGCCTTCAAAATTTGGGTCCTATATACATGTTGGGCAGCTAATTCAGTGAGGGGAACAAAGATTTTGATCTTTGAAATTTCCTACTCCAGGCCAAAAGGAATTTGACTCTTTAAAGTGTTGGTTTCAGCCTTATTAGTTGTCACTCTATCAGCAATATCAGCTTGCTGATTTGTTTTATTTACACTTGACAAAATAGTTTTCACAGGAGTATTAGCTGAAGTGTTAGTACTACTAAGATCTGCACTCTGTTTTTCTTTGTTTTGAGTGTCTTTCTCTTTATCATTACCATAATTCACAGCCACTGTTTTATCCTTTTGTTTGACAACTCTAGGCTTGGTTGTAGTGCTGTTTTGTGAAGATTTATCAGAGGTTTTGTTGTTGGGGGTTTGTTGACTAGTTTTGCTTCTAAGGTCATATTCTTTTTGAGGTTCTATGATGACATTTTCCATGTCTTGATAATAATTTTCATCATCATCTCTTCTGTCATCATAAGGTGTGTATAGACCTTGTTTTCTATCATAATGAATCTCAAAGTCATCATTGTCTATCCCCAGCATGTTGATATCATCCTCCTCTGCTATTTCATCTGTTTCCTCAACCTCACTTACATAGTTTTGATGAAAGGGAGGAGTGATCTGCTGATCATCTTCCCTGGGTCTGTTTGGAGGTTGATTCCTTCTAAAATTTTGGTTTTGGTTCTGATTTCTATTTTGAGGAGCAGTTTGGTTTTGACTGGCTTGTGCTCTCTTAATTATGCTCATCTCTTTCATCATCTCTTCCATCATTCTCTCCATCTTTGAGTTGGAAGTAGAGGGTGTAGATTCCTCTCTAAAGGACACTCTCTTTTCATTTTTCATTCTTGCTCTCTTTTCCATTAAGTTGACTTCCATAGAGAGAGAGCACCCTTTTGCATATCTAGAAGAGTTGCAAAATATCTCTCTCTCAGCTAATAGGCCATCTCAGGTTCAAACCCTTCATGAAAATTGTTTGGAGCTGAGCCCTGTGGAGGTTTTAGTTCTGGGGAAAGTGCATTATACACACTATTGAATCTAGTGAAATAAGCTTGCACACTTTCCCCAGTGTTTCTATGGAGGTTCTTGTAGTTAGAAATGACTTGGAGAGGGTTTTTCTTTACTTACCATTTGTTTAAGAATGTTTGATGGAAGGCTTGGAGATCATTGATACTGTGGGGGGTTAAACCTTTGAACCATTTTCTTGCTTCTCCCCCTAAGCTCTAAGCAAACAATCTAAGCTTGACAGAATCATCATCAATTTCATTTCTGTCAAAGTAGTCATTCATCTTATCCACATTTTGTGATGCAGTTGTAACATTACTAGCATCATACAATGGAATTTTGGACTAATAGTCCTGTGGAAGATTGACTAATGGTGCAGGAAGGACTAAGGGAGCATACCATGTTGCCATGATATGTGGTGGGGGTGGATTTACAAGAGGTGGATTAACAAAATGGAAAGTGGGCTGAAGTGGAGTGGTTTGAATAGTGGATGTAGGGTGAGCAGAAGTGGATGGACCAGGAATAGATTGCTGAGCTGATCTTGGATGAGAGGCAACTAGGTTGTAAAGGAAATGTAAATCAGGAAGTGTTGTTTCTCTGCTACCAAGATGTTCACTTGTTTCAGGAGAAGAAAGTGAAGACTCCGAATCTAACTGATCTAAATCACCAAGAGACCTAGTTCTAAAAGGATTCACTAAGTCAACTTGTGATTGTTGCAGATCTGAAAGATTTTCAGGAACTGAATTAGCTCTCAAGGGTGATCTGAAAACTGTTGACAATTTAATCCTAGGAGACTTCCTAAGAATACTTTCTGGGTTATCAGCTATCTCAGGTGGATCAGGGTCAGGATAGGCTCTAGTATGAATCTTTCTAGGAGCCACTATGCTGTGTTTTTCAGACCCAAATAAACAAGAAAATTTCAACCAGGTATGACAATCTTTGAGAGGTTAACTAATCTGTTTACACAAATTTTAATCCTATAGTCCTCTGACTGAGTTTGAAAGATATTACAATGATAAGGGTTCTTCCCAGTGGAGTCTTAAGGTCTGCTAAGGATTGTGGAGTCGCCAAGTGGAAGTTTTTAGCTCTTTTCAGAGGTAAAAGGTTTTATGGTCCACCACCATGTTTATTGAATACCAATCTGAAATATTTTTAGGTTTTCTGAGTTCTTTTTCAATTGTGTGGTTTCTAAGAATATCCTAACTTTGTTCAAAACTTTGCTACGGTTAAGAGACAAAGACAATCTATTCTTATGGCTAAGCTAGCTAATTTTTCAAGGTTAGATAAAGGCTTAAGAGAATCCTAGGGTTTACCTAGTTTGTCACTAATTCAAACAAGCTCCATCATGATTACAATTTCTTGGTAGTGCTTGAAAAAGATGCTTTCTACTCACAAAGTTTTATGGAGTGTTTAAGGGAACCTAACCAGAAAATTCAACTGAGTCCCCAGCGGAGTCGCCAGAACTGTTAGGAATCTGTAATTTTAGCAGATTGGTGAGACTAAAACTGTAGAAGCAACATTATTTCAACCAACTTTGGGATTCTAGGATCTAGCCCTCCTGAATCCGGAGAGGGATCTCTCCAATAAGTGCAAAGATGGATTTGTCTTTGAAGTTTGGGGTTATGATATTAGGCTAGTTATGAAGGCCAAGGGTTTTGTTTGTTTTTGGATGGTTGAGCATGATTACTGTTTGAGGTGGAAAGTCCTAAATGCAAAGAGTTTCAAAGGTGAGAAGTTGCAAGTGAATAGAACAGCTAGGCTAAAAAGATAGATATAACGCTTGTTTTTAGTCCATTGGGCTATGGAGTCATAACAGGGCTTTAATTGAGCAACAACATCAAGAGTGATCCAAGGGGCAAGTCATCTACATCACAAGATTATTGAGATTAGAGTGATGGAATGGAAACAATAAAGTGTTGGAGGGGTGGAAACTGATAATAATTTCACAAGGGATTTATAGTCAGTCCAAACAAGAAAAGCCTCTTAAGTAACTGTTTAAAACCAACCAATGGCAGGGCTAACCATTGACCTCTTGGGCAGGTTTGTATTAAAGAAGCTTAATTGACAAACAATCTAGTAATCCACATAATTACCTTTAGAAAGTATGAAAAAATATAAGAGAAGACAAAGTGTAAACTTAAGATCGGATAAAGTACTTTTAAACCTAGTCTGCTTTCAGTCAACACCAAGGGAAACTTTCAGAATCTGCCTTTGGAGAAAAGAAGCTAGAAACAGGGCAAACCATCACTTTTCTAGTCTAACTTTAATAAGCAAATAAGGAAAATAACTTTCAAGAACAATTTGGAAAGCACGAGTTTTAAAAAACGAAGTAGATTCGAATCGGACCCGGGCACAGTCGTCGAACCATTAGGCTTGCCGGTCCGACCAGGCACAAGAAACGGCCAGTTGGCCGGTTTGTTACCGAGCCGGTTAGTTTTTGTACCGGCTCGGTCGGCTTGGTAACAAACTGGCCGACCAGGCCTGGTCCGAGTTAACTCGGCCGAGCCAATTCCGTCGGCCGGTGGGCCCAAAAAATCGATTTTTATGGACTTGAAACCGAATTTAATTCTGCTGTTAGGTTTGTTTGAGGTTTTCTGAAGAGTTGTGGAGTTGGTTTTTGGAGCAACTTCATGGTAATGTTAAATTCTTAAAGTAAAAGGATGAAAATGAAGATTAAGGATCTTCATTTTCATCCTTTTACTTAAATTTTTAACATTACCATGAAATGACTCAGGATGTTTGAGAGTGGTTCCAACCTCATTGGATTTCATATGGAGAAAGTAGAATTTTAGATCTCATTCAAAATCCAGCAGACTTATCAGTTTTTCAGGATTTCGGGATTGGGTTATTGCAATGTTTCCATCGAATTTTGTCATGTATTAGGGTATGGAACTCGTATTTAATCAAGAGCACCAATCCCTCTATGTACCTTGATGACATGATGTTAGTGACAATGACCAAGAACAATATGTGATCATAAAAGCATGAGATACAATATAGGGTTTTAATACACTAATGGAGGATGGAATTCAAAACATCATCCTCATCTAAATACCCTAGAATCCACAAACCCTAAAAATTAGGGTTTCATATGTGAGCTAGGGTTTTCCATGAGCCATCTAGGGTTCTTATTCAAATTAAACCCTCCATCAAAAGAGCCTTAAAACAAATAAAAATAAATAAATGCATTACACATTACCTTGCAAACGTATGTATACAAGATCTCGGCTTCCTTAAATTATGGAGGGCCTTAGAACTGTCCTTTATAATGATGTGCCTCTAATTCTAGGACAAGTCCTCCTCACGATCATTGATAGGATACCACCCTTCTAGTTGTAAATGAAGTCACCTTTTAAGTCCTCATAGTCCAGTGACCACAATGTCAAATGCCGAATTTTTCTTTAGATTAGGGGATTTAAATTTCTTCGGAACAATGAGAATAACAAATTCATAACAAGGATGCAATGTCAAGAGAAACAGAAGAAAAATACCCTTCAATTCTACTTGAGCAAAGAAGTCCTCCATAATTGCTTCAAACGAGGGGCAGAAATACCTTGTTTATACTTAGAATCAAACCTTCAAAGTAATGTACAAAGATGCCGTGAATTGATCCACGTTAAATTCTCAACGTAGATAGGGAACTTAATAACTCGGTCTGAAGGCTATTGTGGCTCCATTGCAAATGCTTTCTTATTTGAAGAAAAACACAATGAAACCCTCTTCAATCAGGTCACAGAACTTAACACTGTAGGTTTAATCCACGATTCTTTATATGCTTTGAATTACCACAGGCCTTCTAGAGGGTTGATGTCTTGTCGAAAGGAGTCACCTGTGACATTGGTTATGTTTTTTGTTTTGATCTCTATATCATCATCCTGTATTGGACAGTGCACTAGGTGAAATTTTGATATAATGGATATATTCATGAGCCTACTTTGATCATATGTTGTCTTTTGTGACTTATCTATATTGTAATGCTTTGTGTTTGGAAACATGAATAAAAATCTTTAAATTTATGTTTTTGTACAAAAAAATTAATATTTAGTGTATTTTTTACAAAAACCGAGTCATTGAAACCGAGTCGACCAAGTCATTACCGATTCGGAGTCATTACCGAGTCATTAGCTCGGCCTGGTAGCTGACCGATTCCGTTTTTTAAAACATTGCTTTTAAGGCAAACGGTAGGACGAGGGAAATCCAACATTCCTAACTGCTTAACCGTATTAAATCATTCTTGAATAAACAATTTGGAGGAAAACATTAAGATAAAGATTTTCAGTCAGAGAAGGTTACTGATATACAATAGGTCCTAACTCTATAATTGTTGTTCTTTATCAGAGAATAGTGAACAATATGACATACATAGAAGGAAAACAATAACAAAGAAAGGGGCACTTCACCAGTGATATAGACTAGGATCCCAAGAAACGACTTGTTTATTGATGTCCGACGATTCTGATGCTCGGGTCCAATGTTTCGTTAATGAAATCATCTTCACTATCCGGCCTAACTAATCTATCCTGACGAGCTCCAAGAGCCAATGAACACTATTTACAATCAGAAAATTAAGCTCAAGTGTATATCAAAGTTCTGCAACCAACCCCTCTCTCATCTTCTGCAGTAGTATATATAGAAGAATGAGGAGGTGAGATCTGATAAAAGATCTCCAATTACAATTAATACAGACTTAATGGCTTCTTGGCCTTTGAGGGGCTCAATGAAGAAACTTACATACATATCCTCTGTATTAAATGATTTACATAAAGATTTAAGCTCGGTGGGAGCTTTTGTTGACCTTTGAGGCTCTGTGTGATGTCGGGGTTACTCTGCAGATGTTTGTCATTAATTTCCTTGGCAAAGTTTCCTCTTTGGCTGCGTTTTGAGACAAATATCTGATCCTGATCAATAAATTCGGCCTCTGATTGAATACTTTGAGGTACAGGTGGCCTTTTAGTAGCTGGGAGGAATCAATTTGCCTCAGATGTGGCGGTGGAAGCGCTCCTGTTGATAAAACCCTTAAGATCTTCTTTAAACTGTGTTTTACTTGGGGATTAGGCTTTTGATAATTGTTCTTAGCCGTGATCCCCACAAAATCTGTCTTTAATCCTCTGCTGTGATAAATTTTGGTCTTCGTCGCTGATACTCTCTAACTGCGCCCGATTCATGATTTTTGCTGATGTACAGGGCTGCGCAGGGGCGATATGGCATCAATGCCTCATGAACGATTGATGAAAACGTGTTTTTAACACCCTGTGATGATTTTCTTTGGTGAATCGAAGGCAGGAATATCGTCATCCTCTGCCTTCGAATTTTCTTCAAAAATGGCGAGAAAACCATTTAAACCTTGCAAAATACAAACAAATATTAAAAAATCCTGCATATATAGGTTTATTGTTGCGGAGGACACGTGGAGGAAGCGTGGCCATTGGATGGCATCATCCAACGGTCAGGATTGATCGGGAGAAGTGATAGAGAAGGCGAAAGATTTGTTTAAATCAGAGCCGTCGATCGCGTAGAGATTGACGGTCGGGAGCGGAAAAGGAGAGTCAAAGCGGAAAATGTTTGACCGGGCGATGAAACAGAGCGATGGAATATGGGTCGTCGATCTGCAGATCAGATTGACAGCGGAGATCTATTGAATGTCGCGCCGTAGCCCGGTTAACTATCGTGCATCTTCGGTGAGTGATAGCCGTTGGATGGCCTGCCCCAAATCGAACGGTGAATGCCAATATCGTGCGGGGTCCACGTCCGAACGTTAACGCGCGATGGACGGCGGTTTTATGAACAGTGCCCAAGACGCGTATCATGCAATGAGTGGAATCGCTGGCGATCGGGAAAAAACCGTCGTCGCCCAAAGGCGGTGCGATAGATACCACGCGCTTTTCGAAATGGTGAGTGGAATGCAGGGACCACAGGAGAGATGAACTCCGCGCCGTCCGATCTTCAGATCAAATCGACGGTGCGGAACGATTTAAAATTTGAACCGACGGAGATTTAATAAAATAATAAAACCGACGATTTTTTAATATAAACCAAAGGTTTTAAACTTTGGGCAGAAAAAATTAAAAAATGGCTTGGCGCCCGATTGCGGGGCCGTGAGGCACATAGGAGATAATAAGACCGAAAAGGGCCGGTGGGGAACGCGGAAACCCAGCAACGGGGTTCTAGTGGGCAGAAAAGGAGCTCAAATTAAATAATTCCCCACGGAGAGGGTTGGATCAGCCATATTTTAAATATAGAAGTGATAAGATACATAGGCTTAGGGTACTCTCTACGTAGGAAACCGTTCTCGATCCTTTACCCGGAATGTTGTATTCAAATTTTGCATAATAATACAAAACCCTCTAGAGTTGTTGCTTGATTTTCCCGCATTGGGTTTTTACGGGGACATTTGTCAAAAAACTTGCAGTATAATTTTGTCACATGTTTGTGTGTTGTTCGGTAAATGATTTCTAGATGTGTAGGTTGGTTGTATTTGCTTTAATGTTTTTTACGAATACTTCAAATTTACGATTTGAAATTTATGATTGAAGTTTATGGTTGCAGACAAGATGATGGCAATGAACCTGACATTCAGCTAAAGGCTGGATAGGGAGGACAATTGCAGTGTCCTGAAGAGGAAGTGAGTTGAAGAGATAGCCTAGAGAGAGAGAAGAGGAGAGTGCTCAAGAGGTTCCAGAGGCAGTGAACCAGTACTTATCAAAGGGACGGATCCGATTGAGCGGATTGGTCTGAAAGTGAAGCGACGGAAGAGCTTCTTCTTGAGGCCAGATGCAACTCATGGTGAGTGAGAAACTCATGGAGAAGATGATCATGGAGGATCAGAGAAGAGGTTCAGAGGAATGCCATAGAGGTGAGATGACTGATGAAGTCTGAGAAAGAGAAATTGCAGTAATGAAGGTACAATTGCATGTACTAGAAGAATGGCTGCAAGAGCAGGAAATTCAGAAAAGGAGGATGGATCTTTCCACTGAAGGGAAAGAGAGTGATTTGGAAACCATTGTAGGTGAAGTTGAGGCAAAGTGTGATTGCCTTATTTAAGGTGGAACTTAGAGTTCTTGAGCCAGAGATGGAATTTGAAGATTCCACATGCAGATCTGTTCAAAAGGAAGTGCTGGAGGAAGCAGTCGAGACTGAAAAGTCTTGTGGTTTTAAAACTAATGAGTTGTGTATGTTGCAGGTACAGCACAGGGAGATTAGCAAGCTTTAGAGTTTTTTCAAGAAGAGTTGAATCTGAAGTCTGTTCAGATCGATGCTGAGATAGCAAGATCTCAGGAGGAAGTGAAGACAGAAAAGTCTAGTCATAATATTGGTGCAGAGAGAGAAAGACCAACTGATGATTGGTCGAAAGCTGGTGAAGGTATGGAAAATTGTGTGAAGTTTCCAAGTTCTACTCCTAATGAAATTGTTGAATTGTATAGGAAAATAGATCTTCAGAGAAGAGAATTGGAGAGACAAAGGACTTATGTACAGGATAATTTGCTGAGGAAGCAAGGTAAGGAAGTTTTCATGAATGACAATCCTGGAGCAGAGGATGGTAAAATGGAGAGACTAGCTGATAGTCACATGGTGAATGCAAATCAGCATACTGATGTGCTGACAGAAGAGTTGGGAAGGAACTCAGAGCAGCATACTGAAGTGTTGCCAGAGAAAGCTGAGGAGAAAGCTAGTGAAGATTTTCTGAGTCTTGAAGAAGACTTGGAGCTACAGAGAGGAAACTTGGTGGCGGAATCAACAAGTGAGACCATTGGGTCTTGTGATTTTGATGCTGAAAATTTGATTGTGTTTACAGGTGATACAGAAGATAGTTCATCACTTGGAATTGTCTTGGAATAAGAAGAACTGTTGTAGGTAGAGGATGAGACAGTCATGTCTCATAAGCAGAGGCTTGTTACTATGGGTGACAAGAAAGAGTTGGCTTGTCTGTATAGCCAAGAGAAGACTGGTGGACAAAATTTTGGAGCTACTACAGTGTTAGAAGATGAGGCTACAGTGTTTGCAGAACTTGATTTGATTGCCAGAATCAATCAAGATGATGATGGACAATTACTGAAGATTGTCGAAGGAGAAGATGAAGGTTATGCTGGAACTAGTTTGCAGCATGAGGAGAAATGGCTGAAATGTTTGTTGGAGACATTTGAACCAGAGAAAGAAGTTGCAGATGAAATTGTAGGTGGTGAGAAAAAGAATGTTACAGAGGGACAGGAAGTTGGGAGGCAGCGACATTTATGGTGGCATCTGAAGCAACATTTATGGTGGCAGCTGAAGCAACATCTATGGGGGCACTGAAGCCTTATGTTTTTTATTCTAACAATTGTTTTGTGAGTACAGGCTTTATTGAAGATGCTGGAGAAAATCTATTAGACAGAGAAATTGAACTGATGAGGCGAATGATGATGAAAGTATCCCGGAAGAGGCCAACAGCAATAAAACAAAGGAGAAGCAGCAAAAGAAAGACGACAAAAGATTGTGAAAGCCTAGTCAGTGGGGCGATGCAGCATAAAGTGTGAAGACCTCGAGAAAAACAACAGATGGAAGCAGCGACAAGTGGGAAGTTGCAGCACAAGATATGGGATCCGGGCATACACAGATCCGAACACATGATCAGGCGATCATGATTAATTTTCAACTTTGGGAGTCTGATGCAGGAGCATCAAGGCTATTTTTCATTTGTAAATATGTAATAAAAGGGGGTGTGACATTTTTATTA
Source organism: Pinus albicaulis (assembly GCA_034641835.2). NCBI lineage: Eukaryota > Viridiplantae > Streptophyta > Pinopsida > Pinales > Pinaceae > Pinus > Pinus albicaulis. The sequence continues at coordinate 417,462,239 of CM076582.1, read as the reverse complement.
TTTTATTAATTAATTTGTTATTTTTAATAAAATAGGAGATAATTTGGAAAAGTGAGGATTTTGTAAATATTCTTTTATTAATTAAAAGGATATGAGAGAAATAGATTAGGAGCAAAATTAGAGAGTAGGTATTCTATGTATGGGACTTTGTTGAGTCCACACCTAAAATATAGATTTAGTTGAGGATTAGGTGGAGGGATTTTTGGAGTGAATTAAATGCATTATTTATGTATAAATATGAGTGGTTTTTGTGAGGAAGATACACTTGAATGGTTGAAGAGAGAGTGAGAGTGTGAGTAGAGGGCAGGTTTCTACTTGCAAGCCTTCGGGCAGTTTGTAAAGGGCCATCGATCTCGAATATCTGGCCAAGACAAGAGTTTGTAAGTGATTTCAGTTTGTTTATATGAAAGTGTTCTTTTCTAAAGTTATATGTGTTGATCGATGGATCAATTGCTGACATTGAGGTTCCAAATAAAAGTGCGCATGTGAACTATTGATGTAATAATAGATTTAAAATCGATTTTATGAATCTGAGTGATTGAACGCGAACTTTCAATTCTATATGGTATTACCATGTTTGAATTTGGTAGGAAAACGTTGAATAAGCTTTGTAAACAAAACTCTGCACATAAGTGAGAAGAATCGATGTGGTTAATATCGGCATTCAGTTGTAATGGTTTGCAGATAGTATACAGTTCGAAATGAATGTAAATTGCAAGGGTTAAATGGTAATCCGAAAACCATTAATTATTAATCGGAAGCATAAGCACGTTGAAGAGCTGTAGCATTGGCACAAACGCTGGCGCAGATGAATCGATGAAGATCTGCGAAGAATCCATTCAGAGATATATAAGTTCAGGTATATAGAATCTACACAAGCAATCATCAAATCGGAACCACATAATAAGAGGTAATTCTGTTCAATTTAAAATCGAAATAACGTGAGTGAAGTGTTCGATGACAGTTGCTGGGCAATGTTGGATAAAACGAAATACAGATTTGCAGAATTAACATAAAGGAGTAATGATTCGCTTTGAAGAGTTGATGCAGAGTAATTGCAACGAATTTATATGAGGTTGGTTGTAATGTTAATGTCGAGTTATGCAGTTGCAGATCGAATGAAAGCGTTAACCAGACTTGAACAACATGGAGGCGCATTATGACATTCCATAAACGTTCATGAAGGTGAGCGAGCCATTGTGCTAAAAAGACACCCAGCAACGCACAAGCGGTTGGTTGTCAAAGACTGTTGAACGCAGGCGCAAAAATTGTCGGAACTCTGTCTGTTCTAAATCAATGAAACAGTGATTGTTTAATGCCGGATGTACAGAAACGTTGAATGAGAAGGAAGGCGCTTGGTTGGACACGAAGGTTGGTCGTGTTAACGCATTTGTTATAAAATTTAACACAGAGCAGAACTGTAGTAAAAGCGTGGCAAATGTGAAGGCGTCCGAGGAATGGAATTGTGCTATATTGAATTGCAGAGAAATTGCGTTGAATTACAGCGTTTTTGTGTTAAATGTTGAGCGACAGTCGATGTTTGAAGCAGTAATCAAACTTCAAAGCAGTGAAGGTGCATAAGCGCTCCTGAAGGTAAGCCCATTTGTTTTTACCATGGCTGGATTCATATTTGTGGTGAATGAGTATAAGTTGTATGTGAGACAAACTGTTAATTGGCATAAACCGTGGAGGATGGTGAACAATGGAATTTCATATGAATTGGGTCCGATTTAAACAATGTTCAGTTTGTTAAAAAAAAAAAAAACAAGGGCGCACTTGTTTTGTTAACTTTTGGTTGCATCCAATATTAAAAGCCCATGTGAATGTTGGTGATTAAATGGAATTGAGGGAATTGAGGTATTGGGTATGAATTATGAAAGCATTCGAGTATTTATTGATTGAAAATTTGATGCTTGAGAAATGTTTACTGTGAAATGGTTTTATAATCATAAATGTGAAAGATAGCTTCCGCAATTGATATATGTATGAAATTGCCCAGATTGGAGTCTTAATTGGGCAGTGATTGCAATGTTTTCTTATATGGATTGAACAAATGGAGATTCTGGGAATTGCAAGCTAGCCCTGCATCAATACCCAACATTATAGCCATCTTTCTGAATTTCGTGGTGTACTTCTACACGCTTTGGCCCAGCTTTTGCCTGAAGTAGTGTCACCGGATCCACTGGTCCTCCACGTACCCAATGGGATAAAATTGTGACTTAATGAGGTTTTTGAAATCCTGCCACTTAGTCACTAGAGGTTCTCCCTCCAACCTTAGGGTTTCTGTGTGACTCTCCCACCAAGTCAGTGAATGGCCCTCTAATTTCAGCCACACGAATGAGAACTTTTTCCCTTCCTCAATGTGATGGACAATGAAATAAACTTCTAGTTGATGCAACCAGTGGTTCAACTTCAGAGCATCGACCTCACCGTGGTACGACTTGATATCGACCTTTGCTTCCATTTTAAACAGGGACTATGATTGGTTCATGGCACTCGAACTCAGTTGATCTTTTTCGGGTCTTTTCTTCGAATGGTTCTCGGTTTCTCCCCGATCTTCTGATCCATGTTCTAATTTGTCCTCTGCATTTGAACCCCCATCTTCTCCAAATAGCCCCAGCTTGCTATTCAAGGCCGCCATGAGGAGGTTTAAATTGCAGTTGATATCTACGACTTGTTGTTCCAGCCGTGTAAACCTCACCTCTGTAGGATCACGAGGTTTGTTTACAGATTCGTCGGCCATGATTAGGGTTTACAATTTTCGGCCTCGTCAATCTAGATCTCTACAATCTCCACAAAATAGCCAAAGAAACCTAGTCTAACACCAAATGATCCGTAAACTTCCATGGAAATTCCACTAGATAGTTTGTCACAAAAGATCTGATAATGCTAGATTAGAAACCGAGTCCCAGAGCCAATAGAGTAGTTGCAGCTATGGTTGCACTGATCTTCTCCAATCCTTCAAACTTTGGGATGTCTGAAGGGAGTTTGGTTACAGCAAGGCTATTTAAAACAAGGCTATGTGCTCTAAAAATTCTACACTATTACAGTTTATTTAAACTTCAAGATCTATAGATTTAACTGTAATTAGTGCATGCATGTGAATGGAAATTATGCAGAAAAATAGAGAACGACAAAATACGCTCACACACACACATAAGACACAAGATATGCTCTGGCAAACCCTTTCGGGAGAAAACCAGCTGGAAGGTGAGGTCGCTTCGCTCTCTTTTTCTGTCTGGAAATATGGTTGTAGGTACAAAGAAGTAATGTTTGTGGCCCGTGGGCTGCTACAGTGCACAGATCGTTTTGTGTGCTCTACCTCCTATCTCTCTTGGCTATCTTTGCTCAACTATGGAACAACATACTCTCAAAAGAATGAAATGCATCTTCCTCCTAGTGGCCCAGTTATAACACAGCCCGATAGCCTACTAGCAGTTAAGTTTGACTACATCAACTCTTAACTAGAGTTACAATATAGACTCTTCTAGAGTCTTTTACATCACAAACACGTGGCTAGCCCCTTTTCAATGAATAATGGGGGCTGACACGACTTCCTCCCGAATTATAGGTGTGAAAATAGGAAGGTCAACTTCTGAGTGACATAACTTTTGCATGTGGACTCTCACTGACGCGTTTCTTGTGTCGTTGGAAAGATATTTGTGTGTAGAATAGCATGAAAAGGTATTGCAGTAAAGCGGAAAAAAATTTACCCCCAAAAAATGTTGTTTGATGCCTCAAAACACTCCTAGAAGGTTTCAAACCTCGTTTTTCCATACTGGGTCTTGCCGATAAAAACGGCCCCATGAGCAAATTCCTCCACTTTTTCCACTCGGAATGCATCGAGATGGATGACAAACAATATAATGATCCAATTTGGATCGCATATGGTCATCACAAGCATGAAGATCAAATATTTGACCTTATTTTCAAGAATCGAAATATAGAAGAAATTAAGGACACCATGATAAAATCAACCTCTCTGAAGACATTCTTCTTAATTAAGGCATTTGTGCACAAAATGTCACCAGATACGAATAATAAGGATAATAATTTACTTTTAATATCACGACCAAGCCAAACACCAAATTGGTGTATAAGAACCCTTTTTGTGGGACAAGAGACCCCCCTCCATGCAATGATTTGAATGCTAAAGTCTATGAAGGTGTACATACTCTAACCCCCTCTGGATTTTAATTTGTGACCTTTTACAAGGAATCACATGTTCTTAACCATTAGGCCCACTCAACCAGAAGAATAAATGTTATTATGTGTACATAGTTCATATTGGCAAGAGGATCAAAAAAACAGACACAAGATAGTCATTATCATATCAGGAATCGCAAGCCCCATAACATGACATGATTTTGAATATTTGGGAATCATAACATATGGTGATAAGAACTCAACCAAAAATAGAAAATTGGTTGTAAACAAAGTAGTTGGACATGGAGTCAGAGGACTTAGTGAGGCCTTGGACTCAAACTTGGTCATGAAACTCAAAGTCCACTTGGAACACTAAAAGAACACATAAATCTTCAAATTTGAATTAAAATAAATATAAATCCACACACAATAAAGGAAATATGAACAATGAGACACCAAATATGCAAGTTTTATAATGTATATTGGATGAAAGGGTGTAAATAGGAGAAAATACATCGAGACGCATAGTTTATAAGTTCTGAAATATATATATAGAAGTTTTGGGAAAGTAAATGACGTAATAAGACATAATGCATACACATCAATGCTTTAAATAGTCTTCAAAAGTCAAAATATCTTAGCTCAAGTGGTTTGGTGAACAATCCATTTCCCTAGCTGCGTCGGTTCAAGTCTCCAAAGGCATGTTGTAAGTTTGTAACTAGACTGTTGTGGCATTTATGAAGTAGTTGTATCTAGTGTAATCTTGGCAGTCGATGTTTCAAAGTTACCAATCCTCCAGAAAATTCTCATTCCAGTTAAAAAAAAAAGTTTTCAATATCCAAAACTCATCAAACTAATCTAAATAGTCAATTCTTGCCAAGAGTTGTGACTCGTGATTAATCAAGATCATCATAGGTTGATTCTTCAAGAATGTCCTCCATATCAGCTCCAGCAATACGCAGAGTTTACTAAGAAAATCAGCTCCAAACAATCCAAATGCAAGCAATATGAAGTGAAAAGAGGTAAATTAACGTAAAGCAATCAGGAAGGTAAGTTAGAGCTTACGTAGTTTTAGGGCCCTTTTGCTAAATTTTATTTTCTATCTAGGCATCATCATCAGGCAATGTGTCATCGTGACATGGACTCAAATGAGTCTGACTATAATGCAATTGAGTCTATTCAAGCAAGAGAGTGAGTTAACAACCAATTTGACTCATTGCTTCAACGAGTCGAGTCAAAGTCTTTCAACTCTAAGTGATTCCGTCAACTTTGAATACACTGATTATAAATACCCTAGTAAATCTACTAATGTTAAGTCTACTGTTGGAGAATGCAGTAGGACAGCTAATTAATTCAAATTCTCCTTAACCTTAATAATTGCTTGTGAACTTTAATTATCTTCTTTATGTTTCATTATTAGGTCTTTCATCAAACAATTATCAAGACTGAAACAATAAAGACAACGGACACAAAAATTAGACTCCAAGCCAAGGCAAAACCCCTCCAAGGGGAAAACCTAGAAAATATCCTCTTCTTATAGAATTTGCTTCAAATGAGAAAACCAAGACCCAAAACTCAAGACCAAGACCTCCTCCTAGCACCAAGTCGGCCCTCCAAGAATCCCTTCCAATTAGATCAAAGAATGTAATGACCCACCTACAATTACAATAGAATGTGAATATTAGTATACATGTGGGACATCCATATGATAGCTACATATGCATGAACCACATGTATTGCACTAGTATACATATTAGTTAGTACTGGAAAATATTTGAGTTGGGGTATTGAATTGATTATCGAAATATATTCCTATCTCACCAAAATATAATGAAAAATCAAGTTAGATACTTGACATGTATACCAGACTTATATACATATTTATGATAAACCCTTAGTCAAAGGAAATTATAATTTAAGTTACAAATTATATTTGATTATTTAAGCCCTAAATTGAATTATTAAATTTAAAAAGGAAAGTACTAAATTATTATAAAAATAACCAAACATATAAGTATTAACCAAATATTAAATTTTTAAAAAGGTATAATGTAATAATATATTTAAAAAAAAACTCTTTAAATGTATTATAATTTGGTCAAATATGACTTAAGCGAGAAATTTGTTGGTGAATGTCAATATAAGGATGACCATCCTGTTTAAGACGTTGGGGGGGAGCCACGTTACAGACAGCATACAAGAAACCCTGCCTCAGTACCAGGGCAGTGGAGGATTGAAAACGGTGATGTCAAGAATATAAGGGGGAGAAAATTTCGGAAAAGGGGGAGAAAAATAAGGGGAGATACAGAAATTTACAGTGGAGGCACAAAGGAAAACGTTGAGTTCATGCCTGATTGTTCTTGGAATTCTGAGCACGGGGGCCAAAAGATTTGTCTTCTAGATCTGGGGACCGTACAAGTAGACCCCAGATAGGCTGGGAGGTAAAGATCAGTTTAGATAACTACAGTAACAGAAATATCAACAACATAAACAGTCAATTGCCAGGTATTCTCCTGAAATCTAAACTGCGCTTTAAAATTCCAGTGATTCTTTGAGTAAAATCTAAAAATTGGGATTTATTTTGTTAAATTAAAATGTTGCATAATTTCTCTGGTTAACATCGCTGAAATCGGGTCTTACAAAGTCAAACCAAGTCAACTAGAGTCGAACCCTTCGAGAACTGCAGCAAACTAAAAATTTCGGCCTCTAGCTACTATATTTCGGACCTACAGTAGGTCTGCAACTTCGGCCCCTGCAACAGCTCAATGTCTTCGCATGTGTGAGAGAAATTACGGAAAAACCTTTAACCAAAAACTTGATTTTTCTTCCTTCTTGCTCCAACTTCTTTTCTCCTTACCTTTCTTGAATTCTTCCTTGAATTTCGCACTTCAAATCGAAATTCTTGATTGCAAATCGAATTGGTTTCCAAATGAGATCGAGCAGCTTCTATTATACTCATCTGTGGAGGTCAAATGGCCCTCTCTAGGCCGACTTGTACTAGGAGGCTTATTTTGACTATCTTGACTCAAAATAAATTATTTTACATGGTACATCTTGCCCAAATGGGTCTTATATACATGACATTGACTCTCTTAACTCGTGACAATAAATCTTATGACATGATAAACCCCAAAAGCATGAAGAACATGCTTCACCTAGAAGACAAATCAAAAGAAGCATGAAACCTATGCTTTAAAATAATAATTTTTTTTTCTTCTTTTGCTTGTTACATAAGATATACATATTGACATGAGTACAATGACAATTATGAAGACCGAAACTAGTTACATTTTCCAACACTCCCTCTTAACTAGGAAGGTATTCATAATTGCACAACCTGGTACACGATTATTCTCAAACTAAAGAGTTCTCATAAGAAGAGTTGGATTGCTAACCCATCTTTAAGCATCAACATCTTTGACCTGCATTGTCATCATAGTAATGCCTTAACTTGAAAAGCTCTTTCTTATATAAGAGCATAATGTTGGGAAGCTTTATGTGAGATACCACACTACCTCTTCAAGGTACATACCCTATCTGGATGTTCACTAGGTATGTCCTTTTAGGGCTATTCTTATCTTGGATTCCAAATCCTCAAAGAATATTGGTCCTCTTCAACCACTCTTGTCTTGGATACCTGTCCAATCCTCAAATAGTGTTGGTCCATTTCATATCTTCGATTTTTCTATCCTCAAGGAAATCACAGATGCTTATCCTATCCTCCATTCTCCATTCTCCCTCCATGGCCTTCACTTAGACTTACGGTTGTTAGTCCTAGTCAAGTACATGACACATGAAGGAGAGAATAAAAATGTGATGTCCATCATCACTCCCTCTCAACCAGAGAGTAGATCCCCATTCTCTCTTTATTAGGGAATAGATCCTTGCTTCTATTCAAGGAGACTCCTTTTGCTCCCTCTCAAATATAGAGGAGATTCTTGACTTCTTTCCAATTGGGAAGCCATAACCACAAGCTTTCTAACTTGTCTTCATAAGTGTATAGCTACTAGTTCTTCATGGAGATAGTTGCATGGATCCCTCTTTCATTTTGGATCTCATCAACTTGAGCTTCTTCTTTCCTGGATATTATGGAGCCATCCTCTTCCTTTAATCTTGTGATAGGGTTCAGACCATCAATCTTGCATATCACTTTCCTCTAGTCATCATCAATGAAGGCATTATATTGAACCTTATCAAACTTCAAGCTAGTCATAGCTCCCTCTAAACATGAAAGTAATCTTTGTTGATGTAAGAACATGAACATTAGGTTATCTTCTTACACTGCTACCTTTCAATTCCAAGATGATATAAACATCTTGAGTCCACAATCCTTTGAGGATTACCGAAAACAATCACTCAATCCATATGTTTGTTGAATCGAGTTCAATACTAATAGTTTAAATTGCCTCAACTATCATTGTGTATTCTTGCAGTATCTTTCCAGGTAGCAAAACAATATGTTAACCAAAAAACCAATATCAAAGTATTAAATATCATATTTACCTTATGATGGCCCTTTCATCAAAGTATATTGTTCACTTGAGTCCTTCAAGATCATCCCTTTGTATGATTCATCTGCACATTATATAAGAATCCTTCTCCATGCATCCATTTTAATCAGAGTGCCCATGGATCGTTCTTGATTAACAAGCCGCAATATCTTCCTAGGAGTTGTCATTATTAACTCCCTTTCTTTCTTCCAGAGACTATGCTTGATGTTGATCAATATTGTCGTGCAATCTTGTGAGAGAGTCTTGATCTCCATCCATTCCAAAGCATGTCAAATTTCTCCTTTCGAGCATCATGCAATCATATGGTAGACTTACCGAGCACACTTTTATATTCAACACTTTCTGCAAGATTCTTGTAGATATGAACCTTACCCTAGAGGAGAATTACTTAAAATATGCATACCTTTTCTTTTCATACAATCATCTAGCCATCTCTTCTTGAACGAGCTTGCTTATTGTACCTAATGAAGATGGGTTTCTTCTCCCAAGAAAATTTTCATTATGTTGAAATATGTAACTAGGTTCAGTCTTCATAATGACATGTGTAATCATGATTTAATGCAATTAATGTAATGAGAAGAATAAATTTATGCTTATTGAACTTGAGGCATGGGATTCATGCTCAAGGAAATTTTTATTTTTAGGTCAAGCTCCCATTGTGAGCTCTTATGATTGGTCATTAAGTCATAAAGTCAATTGAGTCTTTGTTATGTATGAGAGACCCTTCTTGGGCATGTTACATATTTATTTGAGTCATTATAAGAGTCAAAAGACCCTCCAAGACCTTGTCACATGTACTCAAACAAGCCCGTCTTCCAAACAAGATATAGATCGTTCTAGAAGGAGATCTCGATCTAGGCATGAGGACAAGTCAGCTTACTTACATGGAGAGATCACTATATAAACAAGGACTCGGCCTCACTTGGGAGAACATCAAATCAAGGATACAAAAAAGAGAAAGAAGTGCGAGGAAAGAGAAAGGAGCCTCTCATCTAACGAAGGGAAAGAGTAGAAGATCGAAGTACTTTAGTACTGTTTTTGGGTAACTATACTCACACATGTGACTGCAGCTATGGTTTCTATTGTAGGGTCACAACAGTGTTCCAAGGAGTCGAGACACATGTTAAGGATAGAGTCCCATTACTAGCCGAAGTCACAAAAGAAAGGGTGCAATCCTAGCGAAGGAGCATAGCCACATAAATATGCCCAATCTAGTACACACGTGTGACATCTTGACAAGTTGCAGACAATCCAAAAATTCAGTGTTCCACGGGGATGCGTCCCCCCACCTGGGAAACGCGTCCTCGTGCTTCCTTGCGTTCTGGGGACGTGGGGACGTCTGGGGGATGTTTCCCCACGTCCTCAAAAAAAAGAAATGTGAGGAAACTTGAAGGGGGAACGTTACCTCCCAAAAGATGAAATGTTTCCTACGTTTCCAAAAAAAATTGAGGTCAAATCATAACAAAAAAGTCAAATCCCTAAATTTTTTTTAAAAATATTATAAATATACTATGAATCAATGGGGGGGGGGGGGGAGGGTTTTTTTGGTTATTTCATATTTTAAGGGACCAACAACATGATGGGATGTTGATCTAGAGGATGATGCATAGGTAGATATGGAGGAGGGGCTTGATGAGACATAGATGTGATTGGTTAGTGTGCCACTTAGCATGTTTGAGAATGCAAGTGATTCTGGTTCAGATGGTGAGATGGTTGATCCTGATTTATTCATGTAGTAGCTAGATGCAGACATTGGCGGGGCATTACTTTGAGAAATTATGCTCATTGTCATTTGATATGTTCTTATATTATCTGCTTTTCTGTTTCGATCAGTTGTAGACATTAGTTTGTTTTGAATCTTGATATATGATATATTAGACTTGACTCTATAAAAATTTGAATCTTGATGTATCGGACTTGACTTTTATTTTAATATTCACAGTTGGAACTTCAATATGGTATAAACTTTTATTTTCATTGTACAATGTTATAGTTACATGTATGATTGTATCATGCTTTTCGTTTTAAATTTGTTTCAGTTCTATATGATTCATCGATTTATCCTTCATGATGTTAGTGTTATATAATGATAAAAATAACTAAATTATAAAATTTCAATGATATATTTATAATTTTTTAGTATTTTACTTTGTCGGGGTCCCTTGTGTTAAAGACCCCGACGTCCCCCCATGTTTCCTAAAAATTGGTGGGGAGCTTTTGCATAGGCCACTCCTGCGTTTCCTCGCTCCCCCATCCCCACGTCCGAGAAACTTGGTGGAACTATGCAAAAATTGCAGGTATGTGTAAAGAGGCTGAATTTCAGAGAAGTCGAAGACAAAAGTGCAAGAAGTCAGTTTGACAAGCAGAGGAAGAAGAGTTGTTCAAGAAGATCTAGTGATTTGGTCTTGGAGAGGTTCTTAGTTCAAGGGACTTCATCTTGGATTTCTTCAATTGAAGATTCTATAAGAAGAAGAATTTGTTTGGGTTTTCCACTCAAGCTTGGAGAGGTTTTGGCCCTAGTTGATAGCCTACATCTTGTGTCCTTTGTCTCCTTGTTCTTTATGGTTTGGTAGTTGTTTGATTAAGAAGAACACATAATAATTTGATTAAGAAGAACCTAATTAAGAAAAGTAAAACTCCTCACAAGAAGTTATCATTATAAGAAAAATCATCTAATATCTCTGCCCTAGATTTCTCAACATGGTTTCAAAGCTAAGGTGACAAGTTGTTAATTTTGGGCAACTAGGTCCAAAATCCATGTTGTAATGCTCAGATGATGATGCCAGTATTTTTATTGGATTCCTCTTTTGGAGAGGTGCAAGATTGATCTAAAGATCATCTTGATCGAATGAGCAGGACACTTATTTTGAATTTATTCCACTTATGTGCAAGGTCGGCCAGAATTGTAATGTAGGCTTGAGTGCCTCAACAGATGTGTCACACACCCTCACAGATGGATATAAATTGGAGAGACTTGGAGGTCATTTTATCATCTCATCACACACATTCCTCATGATCTGTTTGGTTCGTTCAGACTAGAAGATGCTTCTCTCTCTCCCACGTGTAAATATGGATGTCGTAAATCTAGATAATGCCAGAAATGGATGCTAGAAATGGATGTCGTAAATCTGGATGTTGTAAATACGGATGATGCCGGAAATGGATATCGTAAATATGGATGCCATAAATCTGGATGATGCCGGAAATGGATGCCGTAAATCTAGATGTCGTAACTCTGGATGATACCAGAAATGGATGTCATAAATCTGGATGATGCTGGAAATAGATGTCGTAAATCTGGATGGCGTAAATCTGGATGATGCTGGAAATGGATGCTATAAATCTGGATGATGCCGAAAATGGATGCCGTAAATATGGATGATGACATAAATCTGGATGCTGGAAATATGGATGATGTTGGAAATTTGGATGCCGGAAATCTGGATGTGGGATTCTTTTGTTGAATTATGTTGACTTTTGATGAGCTGTCTTTGAGGGCTGTGTGTGTGACACTTGGAGGGTTGGCTGACCTGAGAAAGACTTTGTTGGTTGAAGCATCCTGTTGACTACCGTAACGCACACTATTATACATCTTTGTTGGACAAGAAGATATGTAAATCTGATCTATTTTATTGGCTTGTCTTCTATTGATCTATTGGTATGTTCTATCAGCATTTTACTTTCATGTTTATGTTATTGCTATATTGTATCGGGCCATAGAACATTTTGTCTATCCAAAATTTACAAAATTCAAGGAAGGGCAACTCATCAAAGGACAATAAAGGATCGAAGTACTCATAGATCATCAAAGACATCAATCATTAAGAAGGGCCACTCACCCCAAAAGCACCTCAAGGACAAGGATCACATCATCATCTTGAAGGAAGTCAAAAACCCTATTCATCCAAAGAAGGCATCTACACTTGAAGCATTCTTGGGAATCTTGCTCAAATCATCATCTCAAGGAAGAAGAACTCAAAGACTCTATCTCCAAGAAAGAGTTACTATTTAATGCATCTTGAAGTCTTCTCATACAAGGGAAACAAAGATAAAAGGCATTGTCATCATCATCAAAAGATTCGAGGTGATACCCCTCTCCTTGGATCATGGATCACTTTTGAAGAAAACCATCTTCATCAAGAAGAAGTTTTCTATTATCTATATCATCATCAAATTCAAGAAGGCATTAGGTTGAAGGAGCATCTTCTCAAGTAAGTATATTTATGTCTACATCCGAATCTGTCAAAATGTCTTTTTGCAAGGAAATCAACAAATTGGTTGGGGCTTCAAACTTTCTTGCATGAAAGAAAAGGACATAGTTGAACCTCATAGAAAATGAGGTCATGGAACATGTTAAGGGCTCAATCACTAAACCTCCAAAGGAAGAAGCTCAAGCACTTACAAAATTCATGAAAGGGGAAATAAGGGCTTAAAGGATTCTCATAGAATCTATTAAGGATCCCCTCATTCCCTATGTATCAAAATTAGAAACTTCAAAAGAAATATATGACAAACATGTAAAATTATTATTTGTAAGCACTACAGGAGAAGTGATTTCATTAAGACAAGAACTATACAAGATGAAGATATCGAAAGAAGAAGCAATAGCCTCATATTTTATGAGGGTGTCTGAAATAAGGGACCTATTACCCACCACTTCGTGGGTGATACCCCTAGGAGAATTTTTTCTCCATGATGGACCTTAGCCAGCAACCAGCAACCCCTTGCAGCCTTCTTCTATCTCGTTGTGCCATTTCTTCGCCACCTGAGCCAACCATGTGGTCCCTCACCCACCTGTACTAATCGTATGTTTGAAGGTGGACCTCCTGAATCTAAAGGTATGTCTTGTCATTTGGTAATTGAGTATTGAGTTTACTTATCATGGATACTTATGGTCGTGGATTGATGGGGGGATTTAGCGGAAAGAGTGGGCTTAGTTTTTGCTCATGTACCCTTGATATCTTTTGGATGTTACCATTGGATCTTAGTCTCGTGGTCCCACTCCTTTATCCACATATATTACTCCCTTTCCACTCACTATACCCCCATTCATCATTTCTCCCACCTGGTTCCATATTGCCTCTTTGATTCCACATAGGGTTAGCCTCCCTATCCCCTTGCTCCCACCTTGGGTTAGGCTTGGAACGATGCCCCAGAGGTTGAAGCAGCGAAAAGAAAAAGAAAAAAACATAATTGGCCACATTCAACATGAAATTGTACCACAAAATGCAAAAGATGGTGTAGACAAAAATAATTAGCACTGGGCAAAAGCCAATACATGAGCTCTACCCCAAATCATGGTCATCACCTTGGTTCCATAGGCCATATATGAGACTCATTTATCATTCAGGAACCTATGATTGTCCCCATCTCTGGAGGGCAATGAATCACCCTACCTTAAAGGGGTAATCACTGCTATATCTTACACATCATGCTCTTATCATTTGAGCCTTGAGCAGTTAATTAAAGAAAATTCATAAAAGGCAAAAGGCATATAAAGAAGAGTGGAAAAATCAAGGTCAGAGCACCTCATGTACCACGATTTCTCCCTCCTACACATATACCAAGGTGTGGAATTCCCCTTATCTAGCTACCCCTATGCCCCAATATGTGGCCCAGGGTTGCCCCTCTCACTCTCTACTCAATTTCACTTATTTATCACTTGCTACCCCCATTAGAGGGATGCGCCTTGGACATACTATCCCCTTTAGGGTTGAAACCACCTAATAAGGTACTTGGTTAACCCCCTTTGGAGCTTGGAGACACTAGCACATGCCAAAGCCCACTACGAAAAGGCGTGCCATTGTGAAGTGCCCACTTTGTTATCCATGGTTTGTAAACTCTTTTATACGATTATTCTAATGACTGGTTGTACTGGAAGCCTAAGGGACGCATTGGATCTTATACAAGATTTCAAGTGGTTTCCATTTGGGTATGGTATCCTAACCCCCAGAGGGCTACATTGGCACATATAGGGTATGTGTAGAGAGCCATGGGCCACCAGAGCAGCAGACAACACTCCACACATCCTCACCAATGTTCAGAGACTACTAGCAATCCACTTTTGGGATGATGATGATGTGCTTGGTATAATATGCCTAGCACGCCCCATAGGGGCACCACACTCTTGGCAGGTGTCTTAGGACTTGTACGATGTCATGGCAGCATTCATTGCAGAGGATCTACAGGCATCTTCAACTCATATGGAGACCCATGGGGTCATTTGTGTGCCCCCACACCAATTGGGAGCACCACAGGTTTACTACTTGGAGAACAAGGGGCCACCCTCTTGTCCATCATATTATGAGGAGTTTATTCATCATTATGGCACTTCTGGATATTATTAGGCCTTTGGAGGGCCCCAAGACATGCACATTATTATTTGACCTCCAAAGAGGTTTATTATTCGATTTACGAGCTAGTTTGGTGGGCTTGTCAGCAAAAGTGGTTTTATTTGCACATTATTTTATTATTAGGGGCTAATGTAGGCTCATAGGCTAAATCGAACTCCTAAAAGGGGTATAAATTGGAGTTAATTGTATTCAATTGTATCATCACTGGACTTGGGATCTCTCTCTCTTAAGAGAATTTCGCATTTTTTCCTTGGTGGAGATTTTTGGATCATGGATGAATTTTGATGTATGGATTTGGGCTATTTCTATCTTGGAGCTTCTTATGTGAAAATGTGATGCCGGTTAGATATACTCTCTAACATTGTAAGTGTAAATTTGATGTTATTTTTCTTGTTGCTACATACTACTAGATTTCGCTATAATTAGGGCTAATTGTTGCATGATGGTAATGTGGAATTATGTGTCTATTTAACTTATTCTATGTATGGACCATTGTTAGATGAATGAAATGTCATAGAGATCATTGTTTCTCGATAAGCTTGCATCATTTGTATAAAGTATAAATTCTTGAAGGTCGCTTTTCTTATCTTTCCCTTAACATTGGACGAAGCTGACTTTTTGGGCCTCCTTGAACAAGACTCCAAATCCATATTCATTGTCATCCTTGACTCCATATCCCTAAGTGAATTAGGCATTGGTCCCACAGAAAAGGGTGGTCACTTTCCCTTATTTTTAGACTTTTTCCCCTTTTCCCCAGGTCTAGCCCCATTAGGTTGCCGAGGGCATCAAATTCCCGAGAACCTAGCCACAAGAAAACTTCGATATCCTAGAGGCAAATGCATTGGTGGGTCCCCTTGCTCTCCTTCGAATTTCGGCCAATTACGACAATGGAATCTCCCAGTACCTCGAGCCCTAGCTCTAGGACCAAGTTTTGCCCTTTGTTTCCCAAGGCTAGCACCTGGAAGGATCAATTTGACCTTTTGGAGTAAAATTTCTTGTTTGATCCTTTCCCCTCACCTATCCAAGATAGGAGCATCATTGGTTGCTATATTCCATCCTCAAACCTGGGTTGGGTCCACTTGGTCCTGTGTGGTCCCATTTCTTGTTAAAGATTATTCATCAAGGACTATTTGGGAATCCAAGTTCATATAGGATTTTAGGGATCAGGAAGCACCTCCACAAATTGTACCCCTGATCCTCACCCCTCTCGCCCTAGAAGATCAGGCCCCTTGCTTAAAAGGCAAGCAAGTCTCATTCTTTATTCCATCCTAGGGAAAGGATTTAAGGGGTCACCTCTCATCTATTCATTGATATATCCTTTATAGGTGGCTTCCCAAAATCGGGACTCCTCCCATCAGTGAATGTCCGTAAATAGCAGGGAGCATTAGTTGTGGTGATAGTGGGCTAAGTCTCCATCATTGCCCTTGACCTAGCAATTGCTCTTATAGGAACCCCTCTTAGGTCTCCTGTTGGTTTGAGTGGTAACATTTATGGCGTCGTTGTCGGGGACGAGACGTGTTTTGTTCTCCATACGACAATAATGATATATCATTCTTGGCAACTCCATTGGAAGAACGAAGTCCTAGTTCTTCATTGATCTCTAAGGTCAATGCTTGTAGAGCGAAGCAAGCATTTTTCAAGGCAATTTCATTCACCCTGGCGACTCCCATGTCATCAAGGACCCAACAACATGTTGATGACATATATTCCCGCCATAGATATGACAGGGATCAGGAGATATCCCTCATCGAAATCCATTAAGAATATAACAACGTTCAATGGGGATCCACATTTTGCAGCTAATCACGTGGTAAGGTTCATGAGGTATCTTCCAAAGAAAAATATAACTCAATATTGTGACCAAATGGAATTGTTTGTCCTATCCATTGCCCCTAGTACCAATTGGCTTGAGTCATGTAAACCTAAAAGCATTCCTTTCTCTTCCGATGTTGACTACGCATTTCTTCTTGCATGAAGGGTCGGGTTTCCAATTTCATGAAGACACATTCCAAATGTTGGATGTGGCCCTTTGAGAGGAGGAAGTTATTGAATGTGGTTTTGTACTTGAGCAAGAATGTCTTGATCCTTCTCCAAATAATCATGATCAAGTGATTGATGCGTACCTTAAGGATAGTGTCGAAAAAGAGACTCATGAATTGGAAAGCATGTCCTCTAAGGATAATGATAATGAAGATATGGATCCTGAGAGCCCTACGGTGTTGCAAGAATGGATGATGGAATGTGAGAAGTCTTGCAGGCAGTTAATGGCTACATATAACTCCCAAGAGATTTTCCCCTACTATTGTGAGCAATCGGAAAGGCTCAGTAACATGAAGTGTGAATATAAAAAGAGTCCTATCGATGACCTTCTTCTTGAAGCATTCTATCAAAATCATTTAGTGAATATCTTGGATATCATTCTTCGAGAACGGATGAAGGAAGAAAAGTAACCTCAGCAAAGAAACATTGTGTGTTTGGATCGTGTAAGGGTTGAGTATCATCTCCATTCTAGGGTCTGTACCTACCTTGCATATTTCAGGTAGGCCGAGGGTCACGTCAGAGAAGGATTGCAGTATCAAGTCTGTTATCTAGTGCATAAAAGAAGAGAAGATCCAGTGTGTAAGGAGGCTACAATCAGCGTGAAGAAGAGGCAATATAACCTCGGTCTTGGGTCACCTCATTTGAAAAGGAACCAAGGATATACATAGTGTATAGAAGGCCAAGTCTGAATCAAGGAGAACAGAAAAGGAGCTCACTGGTTAGGGCTAGGAACCGAGCTTTCCTAGTGTTGGTGCAAAGCAGTGTAGAAAGGAGAGATCAACGAGAAGAGCCTAGAAGAACAGTGACAAGGGTCTTGGAGATACATTGATGTCAAGGGTCTTTGTCGTCGTCTTGGTACTCGTCAATTGAAGATCTATAAGAAGAATGATTATCGAGTTTTCCTCTCCAAGAGGGAGAGGTTTTTTCCCTAGATTGAAAGCCTAAATATTTGTCTCTTGTGCATTTGATAATTGACTTGATGAAGAACGTAATAATCCAACGAAGAAAAGATCTAAGTAAAAGAAGCATAACGAAGTCACAAGTAATTATCATGAAAGAGAAATTGAATTAACGCCCTGATCTCTCAACAGGTGGTGCATCCATCTTTAGGCCTACCCATTGATGAGATGCAGATGGGTGCAGTGGCAGTCTGCAGAGTTGTAGTATTTCCAGGCAACAGCCCTCTCTAGGAGTACATAGACAGGGCTTGCAGCACAGCTTGCCCACTTTTGCCCATTATGGAGAGAGAGGCGGAATTTCTTAGACAGATCTTATTGATTAACCAGGCAAAGCAGCATGAGTTGAGCGTGGACCAGCATCAACATAGTATACTTGGTCCTTACATCGGTGTCCATGCTTTGGATTGGTAGAAGATCATGAGTTGGTATCCTATTGATGGAGTATCATTTTTAGTCAGTGGCATAGTACAACAGGAGCCCTTAGATAAGAGGGTTATTGCATGTTCCAGTGGGGAGTGGGATACAAACCGGCATCTCATCAATATTCCAGTAGAACTAGCCAAGCATCAGTAGAGTGGGCTTGACCTCGGCCTATGCTAGAGGTTGGATTGGAGAGAGGAGATGAGTTGGTATTCTACGAGTGGATCAACATCTACGGTTAGAGACAGGGCACAGCTCGAACCATGGGGGATGGACGAGGATGATTGATTATGGTGGTTTTGGGATCCAGGTGGATCCATGGATGGCGGATTGAATTAGCAGTTTCTTTGGGGTCGGGTATTAAGAGACCCATTCATGTTTGGTTCGCTAGGAAACATGGTGTGGTACAGTGGTTCATTTGGGATCTTGGTATCAGTTTACAGATGCCTTTGTAGTGGACAGATACGAATTGCTTGAGGGAAAACAATCTTGGGGAAGGAGAATTTGTCATGTCCCCGTTTTTATTTTCCTCTATAGTACAGCCAGGGTGGATTTCCAGGGCATGGGAATGGCTAGGTCATGGGAGCAGATTTATGTCATCAAGGGTCCCGAGGGAGTTTTGAGGAGTTTTTATGGGATCTGATGGCATTCTCTTGGCATATTCCATCATCTGCACAACATCTCTTTTGTTTTGTTGCATTCCAACAAATTTCATAAAATAGGGTTATTATTGGGTATAATTAATTAATTACGCTCAAGGTGGCATTCCGAGAGAAATATTTGACGGAACACCTTACTGTAATAGCTCATTGGCACTGGAACAAGAAGATCTACATGATGGGATGGTGGGAAGTGACTTTCAGTGGCCTAAGGAGTGATGATGACCAATTTACCATTTTCCTGAATTAAAAGGGTAGGAAAATGTACTAAGTGATAAAAATAATAATAAAATAAAGGCTTCTAGAGGGGTCCATGAGATCTATAAAAAAGGACGAGGAGACCATTTGAGGACATTTTGGATTTATGCATATTGTCTTTGGTGAGGTCTGGAAAACCTAGCTCCCTGCTTCTATAGCCCCATAACAGAAACCCTCGGGTTTACTATTGTGTGTGTTGGACGAAAACACAGCACCCTTGAGGAGACTTCATCCAGAAGTCTCACAGAGCTTCAATGTTATCAGCGGATTGGAGTGGGGATCACACAGATCTCCAATTCGGGCATCATTTCCAGTTACAGTTTTGGAGGCCAGGTTCAGGGATGAAGCAAATATTTTGGAGGCCGCATTTTAAATGTCTCAGCTACTTCTCAGATTGTATTGGCATGTAAAACCTCATTCCAGTTAATATCTCAGATTGTATTGGCATGTAAAACCTCATTCCAGTTGATATAACAAAGCGGAGTTTATTTCTAATCCTTGTGTTATTGAGTTGCAGCATTTTCAATTGTTTCTGGGTTGATTGGTTTATTTGTGGCAACAATTTATCATGTTTAATTCTGTAAATTTGTATGTTGTTTTGGATGGAATTTGATAAATAAATTTTCCAAACATTAAATCCCTTGTAATTTAGCCAATATTGGAAAAAGGGATATTACAGCTTAGCAGAATTTCAACTCGTAAATGATTTCTGCAACTTAATTGTAACAGTTGTGACTTTAGTTTGTCCACTACCTTCTATCAGCAGAAAAGCATCAGATAAGGAGCTACTTAGTGAATTCCCTTTCTTTGCAACCTTGTCATGCATGCATCTTTGTTAGGGCCACAAGAAAACATCCATGATGACTTCTTAGGATGCTTAAAGGCGATCATGCAAGTGACATGGATAATTAATACGAAATGTTTTAAGTTAGGTTATGTATCCTCCATACAGGAATAAGTAGTTTCACTCACAGCAAAGTCTTTTGGAATTAAAAGAACATTCTGCCCAAGAAGCTTTTCATATACATCACGAGCAGAATGACCAACAGCAAGAACGACTGCATCAGATATAATCTTTCGCAGATTGGTTCTTGAGTCACCTCCTGCATCAGAAACCTGAACTCCAACAACCTGTGTTTGCCTCACCAGCAGGTCATCCATTCGAGTACCAAACATTATCTGAACCTGCATGGATTTAGATGATTTATGTTACCACCAAAGTCGTCTCAATAATTCACATGTAATATCAATTGATTTATTATTTAATCAATAAGCTAACAGTACATTATTTTAGGCAAAGGTTGATGGAGCATACTCCCATTTCTTGTAAATGTTTCCGGAAGTTGAGTAGTATGCGAACCAATCTATCAGTTCCCAAGTGTGGCTTGCCATCAATCAATATAGATGCTGGAGCTCCAAAATGAATAAGTGTTTTTAGCACCTGAAAGAATTACGAACTGTGATCTCACTTCCCTTTGTAAGTGTGGGAGGGAATGAAAAAATATAATTTGCTCTTATTGAAACATCATCATACAGATAAAAGCAATTTTATCATGCATCATAGGAAGAAACAAAATTGTCAGTTCAGTTAATTCCCATCTCCACCAAAATGACCACTGCAGATCTGAATAAAAATGAAAAAAGCCTCACATTGTTCAGACGAACTTGTAGCTGTAAGTTGTTATATTGAACTAAGGTTTAAGCATATTCATTCACCAAAAGTTTTGAGACTTGCTCCATCTTTGTTTGAGCTAACAGCAGATGAAGCATATTGAAATGACATATGAAGAATCTTTCTTTCTGAAGGCATAATGGAAAGGACTGACATATTTCTTTTGGCATTGCCTATACGGTTTCTTGATAAAGAAACTGAATAAATGGTAATGAAAAAAATCCAAAAAAAATAGAAAATAATGTCCAAAAATAATAAACTGATAGCTTGGGCTTCAAAGTCTATAATGATGACACTGAAATGCAGGGAACAGCACAAGAGACATCCAACCGAAGTCTAGCACTTTGATATCCAAATAAAAAGAGCTAATTAATTTGGAGGTAGAGTGAAAAAGATATGAAGTGGAGCATAAGGCAACAAATCTGTATGGACCAATGCGAAACATTCCAACTACTATGACCAATTAAACTTTCTGCTCATCCTCAATGATTATGAAATCATCTAAAGCCTATGAAATTATATCATTTGCAGATAAACCACAGAAGGCATGTAGAAGAGTAGGTGCTCGATGCATTCTCCAGGGTTAATGTCTCGTAACCATTCAAAAGATTGTTTTGCTCTTATCAATTCAACAATCAAGAGTCTCTGACTCTCTTCCCTTGCTTTACATTATTTTCATATCTCCATTCTGTTGCAACAAAATCTATCACCCAGAAAGTGTTAAATCCCAAGCACAGGGTATTAATTTGTGTAACTCATGAAGACTAGCCATTGTCAGCTTAGTAGCTTTTCCTCTCGCTTTGGTTGGCTCTTCAACAACTCAAGGGGGTATCCCTATGGCAAGTCTAAGTCTAATGCTTACATGTGTAATTTGGTTTTAAAATCTGGTTTATAGTTGTTTCAACGAAATTTGTACGTTTAGATTTTAAATCAAGTTCAAGTCTAGTATAGGATAGTGAGTCTTTTTGTGCTTGGACTTGGGTCAAATCTGAAATTTAATGATCTTATGTAGGAAAGAAAAAACAGATTTGCAAATGAAAAATGAAAATTGAGCAAAGTGAAGTATGTAATGGAAGTACAAGAGCTCAATAACGCAATCTAGAAATTAATTTTGTGTGCTAAATATGAATGCAAAATGCAGAAATTTACAAGTAAAACTCTAAAGAAAATTTTCAGAACGCTAACTAAACAAATTGAACCTGATATGTGATCTACAAATGAAGCTTAAGGCCCTAACACAAACTGGAAAAGATAAATTTCTGAACCATATCAAGTGCTGGAAATGCACTTGATGTAACACAGAAATTTAAACTAATTTCCAAAAAGAAGAAAATCAGATATTTACCTAGATTATGATGAAATTTTGAAGTCCTATGTCATTATGTAAGGCAGGAAATGAAATTTCTGTACTAAGCGAAGTGCTGAAATTGCACAAAACTTAAAAACCGAAATCTAAAATGTCATTCCCGGCAAACATAAATTTAAATTTGTTTAGCATGAGGTTTAAAATTGAGATCCTAGACTAATGTATGGCTGGAAATCAAAATTTCTGAACTAAAAATGGAAAACTTACAAAATATTCAAAACAGAAATTTATGTATTGGAAACCTAATCTGTTAAGGTTATGGTATTTTGTATTATTCACTCGAGTAGGAAAATGAAAAGTCATGAGCAAATAGGAACAGTTATTAGGAGTCCAAGAGAACTTTTGAAAGATAAATCCAAATGCCATAGATCATGTATTTATATGTGTATCATATTAATGAAATACATCTCATACTTATCTCTATTCAGGTGTGTTCTAACAGTGGTAATAGAGCCATGGGTTTGTAAACTTCCCAACCTTGGTGCTCCTCCTTATGCATACTGGTTGATCTTCATGGATTGATGAGTGTTTTCTCCATGTTTCGATTCTTACTCCAGAAAATCTATTCCTCTCTCTGCAGATCCATCCCTCCTCACTTGCGTTCTCGCCATCTGTATTTGGACCATTCTCCATTTACTTTTATGCCGTCTTAGTCAATTTGGAACCCTTCCGGGTTCTTGGAAATGATGCAGAGGTGCATCAGACAGTGAGAACTGTTGGACAACTTCCAGTCAAGCTGTTTAATTTCCACTGAGGTTTGGCGAATTTTGTTATCAAAAATTGGATAGCTGTTTCTGGTGCACTATTGTAGGCTTTAGTGCAAAAAACAATAAATTCTTTGGTTTGTCATGTGTCACGCAGCAGGGGCATGACATGCTTTAAAAATTAAGAGTTCTGCTTGAAATTCACTTAAGAGCAACAATTTTTGGGCCATTTGGGTCATTCTAGCTTAGTTTATGTAAATTTACCCTTTCTTCTGAATCCCAGACATCTTTAGGGTACAAATAAGAGGAAGAAGTGAGTATTTGTGGATTTAGGCAACTTAAAGTTTTGCAGTTTTTAAAATCAAATCACTGCAAATTAGCATGAAAAGGCCCATATCACAGGCCTTCTAGAAGGGTCATGTAAGACTTGCCTGCAAGATTTGTTATGCCAGTTGGGCCTTTTATTTCCTTGCTTAATAGATTGGTCAAGATCATGCATGATTTGCTTTGAGGATGTTCAAATGAGTAAAATGGTTAATATTATTATTTGTTTACACTAGTTTTGTGAGACCTGTTACCACAAAATCTAGCATGCCTTGAGGAGGGAAACCCTACAAGACAAGAGCTAGACTAAGTGCTAACAATTGGACGATGGCCCACTGTCACCACAGCCAAGGTCCCCTGTTCTCTACGGACTTTCACCGATGGGAAGAGTCCCAGTATGATTATGATCACTTTTAATAGATCTTCTAGTTTTTAAGGTGCAAAGTGATCAAGCTAGAACTCATTCAAGACTCAAGAGGGAGACTCAATAACAGTTCAAGGCTTCAAAGAAGCAAAACTCTCTCAAAGAAAAGCCCTATAAAAGGAGGCACAAGATCTAGGGCTTTGAGATTTTTCAGTGGTGATAGGTATTCACAAGGTCAAGGCCAAGGTGAAAAGGCTTCTTATGATATACTTCAACAAGTACTAAGCTCATACAACCTTCAAGGAAGTCCTCAAGTTGAGGGGTAAAGAACTAAGGTTTCCCTCTTGGAACAACAACTTGGGCAAGATATTTTATAAATGCATTTTGAGTGGATGCTCACCAAACTTGGAGAATAGGTAGCCTAGAGCCCTAAACTTGATGTTTAGACCCTCAAATTACAAAAAAGCCTCCTCCCTAAAATTTCGCTACAAGACCGATTTTAGGAGATAAAATTATGGAGAAAATTTAGGATTGATCATTAAGGACTTGGATTAGTGCCTTATCCTTTGGGCATATAGAGTCTTAGGATGAAATAAATAAGCTAGATCCTTTCTAAGGAGGCTAAAAAATGATGCCATAGGTATCAACTTTTAGCATTTACCCACTTCAAAAAAAAATGGAGTTTGATGGAGAGATTAAAGATTTCCTCCATTAGGAACATTCATTACATGTTGTACAATGACTAACATATGCAATACTCAACTAGATAGCATTTTAAAAATCATTTTCAACAATTACAACACAAAATAGCATAACTTAGAAGCAACAATTCTAAATATTAGACAATTTCAAGATAGAAAATATTCAATAAAAGGCGCTTACAAAACAACATGTAGTATATCCATCCAATATTCAAAGAAGTAGCTCCAAAGACAATCAAAAATAGCTTCCAAATATTGAAATGCATCCAAAAGATCTCCAAGATCCAACCGTTGGCTCACTAAACGTGCTCCTCTACCACTCGCACTATCAACTAGCTACTCGCATTGGCCGGCTACTCGCATTGGCCAAATAAGACCTCATCTTCCTATCTCTCAGATACTGGAAAATACTGAGGAAATCTCCTCTGGAATCCTGCTCCCAAATCTCTATTGAAGCCTTGCTATCGATGCTTCCGTAACTTCAACTGCGCTCTTGTTGAATCATTGCAACTGGGTAAGTCGAACTACTTGAACTCACTCAATGCCTTATCCAAACCCTTCAACCTGCACTTATAATCTCTCGTTGAAGTCTCAACGACCACGATCACATCTCAACCGATGGCTAAGACCATCTTGACTCTGTCAATTAACTTTTCTGGAATCCTCTAGAGAAAAATCGAACTCCCTCAATTAATTCGCTTTAATTAACCAGTTTTCCTCAGTTAAACTTAGGAAATTTTTAATTATTGAATAACTAATTTAATTGAGGTGTCTCCAAGTCTTTTCTCATGAAACCTTTTCTGTATTTTGGAGATCTCATGTTCCTTAGCCTCTTAAACATCATAGAGACTAGAACACATGTCCATTGCTACCATAAACAAAAACTAACATGGCAAGGTTAGGATTGGAGTAGAAATAAATTTTTCTTTACTTATCTGAAGTCTATATTCACATATGCCGCCTGATTCAATTTAGCATTTTTCCTTTGAAAGATGGCATAGGATTAGCAAATCCAAAATAATTCTTGATGAATTTCTTGCAATATCCTACAATCATAAAAAAAACTCTAATTTTGTCACATTCTAAGGAGTTGTGTGTTGAGAAATCTAGGGCATCATTAGTTAGAGATTTCTCTTCTTGATAATTGTTTGTCATATACTTTATGCTTCTTGATTATGATCTTTTTTTCGATAGGTTATTATTATGTTCTTTTCATCAAATCAATTATCAAATACACAATAGAAGACAAGAGACACAGTATGTAGGCTTGTAAGCCATGGCCAAAACCTCTCACTCTTTGAGAGGAAAACCCGATCAGAAATTCTTCTTATATATCTTCAATTGATGAATACCAAGACCATGACAAAGACCCTTGACACGAGTATCCTCCCAAGAACCTTGTCACTAGCCTTTACTGCACTTCATGGCCTCTCTTCGTTCCTTCCCTTTCTGCACTGTGTGAAAATTTCAACTTGAAATTCTATTGCATAATCTGATGTTATTTCTTCTACTTATTATTCATAAATAAGTTAATTGCAGAAATCTCTTAAGTAAATATCGAAATAAATTCAAATGCAGACTTCACCATACAATTACTGAGAAAAACAATAAGGAAAATACTTGCACATGAAAAACCCAATGTGGGAAAACCGGTGCAGTAGATGAGGGTTTGTATTATTCAGCAAAATCTTCTTGTACAATTAACAATCAGCAGTGATGAAGAGAAATTCCTTATGAAAACACTGGAGAAATTCCTCACAAAATAATCAGATGAGGAACGACCCCGAAAAGACCCTCCTGAGCCTCATGCGTCATCACTGCGCTAGCTCTGCGTGGGGATTGCGCAGAATTGCGTCACCCTTCTGCGCTGCTCCCTCCTAGCCTATGCATTGTCTCTTCCTGGCACTGCGTCTCCTGCTCCTACACCCCAGATTGAGGTTGAACCCTCTCTGCCTGTCCTCCATCTATTACTCTCCCTCTGAGTCGATTTTCTCTTGTCGAACTTCGACCACTAAGAAAATCGATTTACTCGGGCAACTGAGTATCTGCACTGGTGTATTTTCTAAATGACCCTTGAGTCTTCCTTTATAATCTTCTCGTTGAGATATCAACGGCCGAGATCCTCTAATCAATGGCTAAGATCATATCTTGACTTCATCCGTGTTTTCTAGAAGATTCACACTCTGTTTTATTAATGCCCTTTAATTATTTAATTTCCCTAAGTTTAGACTTAGGGTCACCATTAAAATAATTAATTATTTTAATAAAACATGATCCAAGTGGAAATTCCACAAACGATTTCTGGGTTCTTTGGAATACGTGTGTCTAAGCCTCTCCACAAAATTTGAGACTTAGACCACTTCCGATGCTATCATAAATCAACACTCCCTCTTAACGAGGAAAGTTCTCTAACAATGTGCCTGTTGCATATTGTTCTGATCCTAAAGCACCTCTGCGCTGCTGACATCTGACAACCTGTCCATCAACCACTGTGATGTTGCTGCAACTGTATCATTGCCCATGACATTGCCACTACCACTGCTACATTCATATTACAGCTCCCTCTTAAGTGTTGCTTCATCCATTACTAAAACAGATTCTCAATCATCCCCATCTTTTCCCTGAAATAAACAAACTTTGTTCTCCCTAGGGCATTGGTGAGAATGTCTACTACCTATTCTTTTGTGGGAATGTACTATAACTGTACTGCTCCCCGTTGAACATAGTCTCTGATAAAATGACACCTGATGTTGATGTGTTTCGACAGATCATGAAAACTAGATTCTCGGAGAGCTTGATGCAACTCTGATTATCACATAGATTATTGGTCGCCTCCATCCTCCTTCTGAATAAATTCACTAGCAATTTTCTAAGCCATATAGCCTCACACAAAGTTGTGATGGTTGCCATATACTCTGTTTTAGTTGTGCTCAGTGCTACGGACTTCTGCTTCTTACTGCACCAGGAAGTCATACCTGATCCAATGTTGAAGCAATACCCAGTGGTACTTTTCCGATCTACCGAACTTCCTGCCCAATCTTCATCTGTGAATCCACGCAAAATGATGTCATCCCCTTGGGTGTATTTTAATCCATATTTGACTGTTCCTCGGATATATCTGAGAACATGCTTAGTTGTTGCCCAATGTGCCCACTTTGGTTCTACCATGAACTGAATGAGGGAATCAACAGCGTAGAAAATGTTTGCCCTAGTGTCTACCAAATACATGAGAGATCCTATGAGTTGTCTGTACAAGGTGGGGTCCACTTCTTTATCTTCAAATGCATCAATTTTCTTCCAATTGGTGATCATTGGAGTAGCCATGGGTCTACAATCCTGCATTCTAAATCTCTTTATAATCTCTGTAGCATATCTTCCTTGCCCAAGAAATATTTCTCCCTTCTTCTACCAAACTTCCAATCCCAAAAAGAAGTGCATCAGCCCCAAATCCTTCATGTCGAATTCCTCTACTAGGTTCCTCTTGCAATCTTTGATGAGCTTAGATGATCCTATCAGAAATAAATCATCTACATACAATACCAAAATCAGTGGCTCATTCTCTACTGTGAGATAGTAGAGATTGGGATCAGCGTCACTCTTGAAAAATCCCATCTGTTCTAAGTAACCATCAATTCAACCATACCATGCTCTTAGTGCCTACTTGAGTCCATACAGGGCTTTCTTTAGTCTACATACATGAGTTTTCTTCTCATGCGTCTCGAAGCCTTCTAGTTATTCGATGTAAACCTCTTCTTCTATCACCCCATTCAAGAATGCAGTCTTGACATCGATCTGGTGAATCTCCTATCCCATCAGCGCTGCAAGGGATATAATGGATCTGATAGAGGTATATCTGGCTACAGAGGCGAAGGTTTCTTCGCAGTTTATTCCTTATTTATGAGCATACCCCTTGGCTACGAACCTAGCCTTGTAATTCTCTACGCTGCCTTTACAGCATACTTAATATTGTAGATCTACCTGGAACCTACAACTGACATGTCCTGTGGCCTATGTACAACTTCCCAAACATCATTGGTCATGATAGAGTTGTACTCTACCATAGCATCCACCCAGACTTGGTGTTGAATCGCTTCCAAAACGCTAGAGGGTTCATCAACCTGTGCTACCAATGCTTGGTATCTGTCAAGTTGTCCACGCTGTCTTTTCTCGGTTCTACGAGCTCCAACAAACTCGTTTGCGTCCCTCAGCGTCTGTCGTGCCTCTCTGTTGATTGCTACTAGTAGTGGTTGGCTCAATCATCTCTTCCTCCCGCTGTCACATCAGCTGCGAGCTATCTGGATTTTCTTCTCTCGAAGAAATACTAGTCTAGTCACAGTGCTAGATCCTGATGGTTATCCATCTATTGGATCCTCTCCTAGTTGCCATTGGACAAGAGGCACATCCTCAAACTGTTTTTCGGTAGGCATTTCACGTGATTTTCTGAAGGATCAATCCTCCATGAATTTCACATCCCTCCTCACTACTAATTTCTTGTTACTTGGAATGTAGATTCTATATGCCTTGGATGTCTCGCTATATCCCATGAGATCCACATTCTCAGCAGTCTGATATATTTTGCTCTGTTTCTCATTTGGAATAGGACAATATGCCATGCTCCCAAAAATCTTGAGGTGAATTACCTTCGGCTTCACCCCTGTGAATACACTCTCGGGCGTTGTCTTGCTCAATGCTCTGTGAAGGGTCTTGTTCTAGATATATACAGTTGTGTTGCATGCTTTTGCCCACAGAAGTCCAAGCAAATCATGGTCATACAACATTGCCTTTGTTGCCCCAACAATAGTCATGTTCTTCCGTTCTGCAACTCCATTCTGCTCCAGATTGTAAGGAGTTGTCCATTCTCTTCTGATGCCTTCCCTTGCGCAAAAATCTGTGAATTCCTTATCAGTATATTCACCTTTGTTATCTGAACATAACACTTTGATTTTCTTCCCAGTCAGGTTTTCTACCAGAGCTTTGAATTCTCTGAACTGATCAAAGACATCATCCTTGGTCTTTAAGAACTAAATCCAAGTCTTCCTGGAATGGTCATCTATGAAAGTGACAAAATATTCACTTCCACCAAGAGCTTTAGTGGACATTGGTCTGCAGATATCTGAGTGTATTAACCACAATACACTTTTCGCCCTATTGTTGCTCCTGGAATATGTTTCTTTAGCATATTTTCCTAAAATGCACCCTTTGCACACGCCACCATGTTTGGTACTAAGAACTGCAACTCCCGTAACTCTTTCTCTGAGCATTCTCAGAGCTCCATGGTGTAGATGCCCCATTCGTCTATGCCATAGTTCATTCAGATCTGATTTGCCACTTAGATTGTTGCCTATTAGTGCCATTGGAGATTCGAGTTGCAACTTGTATAATCTATTGCTTCGAGTTCCAATCTGAGCCTTCTTCTTCCATCTTGGATGCTTGACATAGACTTTTCTCCCAATAAAGTATACGTCATATCCCTTGTCCTGCAATTGAGACACTAAAAGTAAATTCATTCCCATACCTAGCACATGCAGCACATTAGTGGCTCGAAGACTCTTTCCTGCTTCTATCTGAAATTCTAAAGTCCCTTTTCCTACAGAGGTACATTTTGACTTGTTTCCCATAGTAATTTGGAAGTCCATTTGTCTTTCTTAATAGCTAGAGAAATGATCTCTTTCTCCAGCCATATGGGCTAAAGCCTCGCTATCAATATACCAATCATCTGATGATGCAATGCTAGATAAGCATGCACATTCCTTTTCCAGCCTAGAGGCCAACTCTGACAAAACATGATCTTCTATCTTCTCTGTGCTTTTCCCTTCTTGGTCAATTTCTGCAGAAGAAATGTGTAAGCCCTGTTGATTTTGTAGCATTGGAAAGTGTTCCAAGTCTCATATTTTGTGAGGAGGCTTGGACATCAGTATTCCAAAGAACCCAGAAATCGTTTGTGGAAATTCCACTCGGCTTATGTTTTATTAAAATAATTAATTATTTTAATGTGGTCCCTAAGTCTAAACTTAGGGAAATTAAATAATTAAAGGGTATTCATAAAATAGAGTGAGAATCTTCATGAAAACGAAGATCAAGTCATGTTTTAACCTTAGCCATTGATTACTGATCTAATCTGGGTCATTGATTCATCAACGAGACAATTATAAGAGAAGGCTTGAGGGTCATTTGAAAAGTAAGTCAGGCACACACTCAGTGCCCGAAGGAAATCGATTCTGAAGGAATAGAATTCGATTTCAGAGGGAGAGTTGCAGAGGCAGAGTTGCACACGCAGAAGAAGGAAGGGGAAGTCAACAGAAGCAGAGAAAGGAAAGAAGAGGAGGACTCAGGGGGTCACAAAGGTTAGCGCTGAGCAGCAGCACTGAGTCCCCACGCAAAGTGACACAGTCCAGCACAGGGATTGCGCAGAAGGCCACGCAGAGTGACACAGATGGAGATAGGGTGTCTTCCAGTGTCAGAAATTCTCCTAGAGAATTCGGGGAATTCATCTTAGGTGTATTCTAGAAGTCTGCTTGTCTATTTCTTGTAAATGATTTTCCTTGCTGAAGAATAATACAAAC
The DNA here is from genome assembly GCA_034641835.2 of Pinus albicaulis. NCBI lineage: Eukaryota > Viridiplantae > Streptophyta > Pinopsida > Pinales > Pinaceae > Pinus > Pinus albicaulis. Next base: position 417,431,199 of record CM076582.1, on the reverse strand, counting down.
CCTCATCTATTGCACTGGTTTTCCCGCATTGGGTTTTTCCAGGGACAATTGTCCAAAAATAACTGTGTTCATGTGATTGTTTCTATTGTGTTATATGTGTTCTGTTCCATTTTCAGCTTATGCTTAAGTGAATACTGCACTTGTGTTTATGTTCAAAATTTACTGGAAGAAAACCTGTAAATAACTTATATTTATAATAAATAAGTAGGCAAAATAAACCTATCACTGCAGTAGTATTTCAATTTGAAAATTTCACAAGCCCTTGGGTGTATGATTTTCTACCAAGGCAGCACCACGAATCCCCTTTGGTGTCATCCCTCTTGCTTCCTTGCCTAAACTCAAGGTTACTTGGAAGCGGGAGCAGGAGCGGGAGCGGGAGCGCGGAGCGGGAGCGAAGCGCGGAGCGCCATTTTTAAAAGTTTCCGGGTCCGGAGCGTTTTCGGGAGCGTTTATATATATATATATATTTTAATATTTTTTATATTTTTTATATTTTGATGCATATATGTCAACAAAAACATGTAGAATGATGAATTAGACATAAAAAACATAAAAACATAGATTGAATCATATAACATCAATCATCTAGAAGTTATAATCTTCATCAACCACGCCCACGAGTTGGAAGAAGACAACATATTGACTCTTGAGTCTCGCAAATCATCAATCTGAAGGTTTCAAGCTTTCAAATTCAATATATAACATTTATCATCATTGATATATAACATTTATCATCATTGATTTCAAATTTCAATATCTAACATTTATCATCATTGATTCATTGATTTCAAAATTCAATATACATTTATCATCATTGATATATAACATTTATCATCATTGATTCATTGATTTCAAAATTCAATATATAACATTTATCATCATTGATATTATATAACATTTATCATCATTGATTCATTGATCACCATATAACTTTCATGAAGCATCATATTCATAATTCATAATGACTTGTAAATAGTAAACTTATAAATGCCAACTTCAAAGTTTCACCTTTCAAATTCAAACTTCAAACTTAAATTGTCATTAAATATATGAAATCAGAAAGAGTCAAGTTTCAACTGTTCAACTGTCAACAACAAATAGAAAATAGTAAACAACAAATATATTTTATCTGGTTGGCCCCTTGCCACGCCCACGAGAAATGTCTAATTTTTGTGAGCCACGAGGAAATGTTGGTCTTCTAGTACTCTCAGGAGTACCATGACCACGACTAGAAGGTGGAGGCTGGATCTGCAAAGGAACAACAGTGTGATATCGAGGGTAAACGCGGCACCCGCTACCGGTAGATGGTGGGGCCAGCCTGTGTGTGGCGGTGCTGCGTCTTCATCATCATCCCTATAAAGTTACGCGATTTCTTCCGGATGCCAACATGCGAGTCCTCCAAATTATCATCCTCTGGGTTGTTGTCCCAGACTCTGTATGATTGATCCTCATATGTCCGATCACGGTAATGGCTCAACAACCTCAAGTTGTAATGCACATAAACCAAGCTTTCAACTCGGTTTTCATTCAACATATTTCTTCTCACATTATGTATGAAACTGTAGGTGCTCCAACACCTCTCTGCCGAAGAAGTATTCACACCCTGTGAGAGAACTTTTTTGCCAACTTTGGCAAAAGTCCCATGCCGCTATATGCTTCCCACCATGTGAGAGCATCAAATCTGTCTCTGTCTTCCATTGCATGGAATGAACCAAAGTTAGCAGTGCAACTGAAGTATTTGCCTAATTCAAGGCGCAATCTAGCACACTCTTCCCTGTCAGGTACCAATTTGTCCAATGCCTTCATGTACCATTCTTGTACCTCTGGATCTGTGTGAGGTTTCACCCTAACCCCACCTCCAGGTGCAGGTTGGCCCAACCAAGATGGAGAGTAATATTTTGGCGTAAGGATATATGCCAAAGCATGTAGTGGAACATTGAGTTTATTCCACCATGCACACACACAGTCATGAATCATAGCATACAAGTTGAGATCATTATCCTTAACAATATCTTTTATTTGCCCCTACATGCTATCCATCTGCTCATAAACCTCTCCAATCACTGGTTTATCAGTATCTGCAAAGCGAATCATGTTATAAATGGGCTTGGTAAAACTCACAATTTCCCTCATACGTGCCCAAATCAAATGGTCAAGGGCGGTCTCCTCCACATGTTCAAAACTTTGTTTGTCAACTATTGTTGCCGCCCTGTCCTTTAATAGTTGCCAGTGTGGGCTTGATACCATTGCAGCCAATGACTCTCTTACCTTCAAAAGGCGCCTGAAGGTGAGGTAATAGCTAGCAAATCTAGTTTTTCCTATTTTCAACAACTCCAATTTGGAGTGAGTACGGAAAAGCCCATGGGTATTGCTATGATTTGTAATAAATTTGGTCATTTTCTTACCTCTCTTGTACAAATCACCAAGCCATTTGAACTGAGGTTGTTTGTTTTTTATGATATCATGCATCAAAAGGTTCATTGTGTGAACCAAACACCCAGACCAACAAATGTTGGGGTATTTATCCTCAACAATTGCTCCTGCTGCCTTACAGTTAGCAGCATTATCAGTGATGACCTGTATCACATTGTATGGCCCAGTCTTTTCAATTATATCAAGTAATGGTTCTGCAATGTTAATGCCGGTTTTGAATTTATTTGAATAATCATAAGCTGCCAGGAAGACTGCACCACTAACCGACACAGCCAAAACATTAATCAATGGTTTTCCTTTTACATTGGTCCATCCATCAGAGACAATGGACAACCCATGCTCATTCCACGAACCTGTCATTCTAGCCAAAGAATTGTTTATTTTAGCTCTTTCATGATCAAGACCCACGGTTCTGGCCTTGTCATACCCAGGGCTTTTGTATCCTTTTGGGGCATCATTAATGGCAGAAACCATTTCATGCCAATAAGGTGAGCGAAGAACATTGAATGGCACCCCACATGCATATAGAAACCGGTAAACTTTTGAATCCCCATCATTCCTACACCCTTCGTCTAGGAAATCGGATATGGTTCTACGCCTTAATCCAGTGCCACTGCTTCCGAAACCACTGGCATGGGTGGAAGTTGAACTTGTTTGTCCATGATGTGTTGGGCCTGAATCAACGAAACCCCTAGATCTTTTAGATGATCTCTGTAGGGCAACTCCCTCTTCCTTCCTATATATCTCTCTCTGTGGTGCTGGCACAAAAGTACAAACTTTGATTCCAAAATTTTTAGTTCCATCCTCTGGCATTATCCCACAAAGGTGCCTTCTCAGACGGGTGTATGAACCATGGTATTGTTTATTGCAATGGGGGCAAATAAATTTAGTGGTTCCACCACCTTTCCCTCCTTCCATTTTCTGAACATATTTCCACAAAGGATATTGGTCTTGTTTAGTTGGGGATTCTATGTTCTCAGGGTCTCCACTCCCCACTTCCTCCTCAACATAATCCTCCTCCTCTTCAAGATTTTCTTCAGATCCACCATAACCCTCCTCTTCATCCTCCTCTTCTCTGATTTGCCTCTTTCTTCTAGCACTCTCCAACACCATTATCACAAAGAAAGGAACCAACATGAGGAAAATTCCTAGCCATATAGCCATGATGGAAACAAGTTTCAAGTTTCTACCCTGCAAAACAAATGGAAAAATACCAAATGGGAATAGGAAATGCAACATAGGAAAAAAACAATTCATTTTTAAAGTTTTAAATCCAATAAAATGCAACATTCAAGAAAAATTCAAGTTTTCATTTTCAAACAATTTAACAATCTACAAATTCATCCTAGAAAATACAAAATTGGATTAGAAGGCCTACCTCTTTCTTCCAATCCTCCTGTCAGCCTTGCTCCTTGCTCTCCTGTCAGCTTTGCTCCTTGCTCTCCTGTCAACCTTGCGCTCTCCTTCTTGCTCTCTCTCAACTCAACAAACAATGAAATTCTCTCTCTCAACTCAACAAACAATGAAATGCAAATGAAACCCCCCCCCCCTTTTAAAAAAATCAATTTTTCTCATAAAAAAATTTCCGGGCGGCAGGAAACATTTTTTTTGCCGGGGAGCGTTCGGGAGCGAACGCTTCCCGCGTTTAAAAAACGCTCCCGAAGCGTTTTTTAAACGTCGGAAGCGCTCAGGGAGCGTTCGCTCCCGAGCGCTTCCTGAAACACTCCCTCAAAAACAGGGAGCGTTTTTACAGGGTCGGAAACGCGCTCCCGAAAACGCTCCCGTCAGGAAGCGTTTTCGGGAGCGCATTTCCGAGCGTTTCCGAAACGCTCCCGCACGGAGCGAGTTTCGGAAGCGGGAGCGAAGGGGGTTTGAAGCTTCCCCGCAACCCTGCCTAAACTTGCTCTGATACCATGTGAAAATTTCAACTTGAAATTCTACTGCATTAACTGAGGTTATTTCTTCTACTTATTATTCAGAAATAAGTTATTTGCAGAAATCTCTTCAGTAAATATCGAAATAAATTCAAATGCAGACTTCACCATATAATTACTGAGCAAAACAATAAGGAAAATACTTTGGTTTTCAAACTCATGTGGTGATCATTTTTTAAGGAGCTTTCCGGATTATCCACATTGCTAGAGAACGAATGTCGACGTTTCGAATCCCAACGGGGATCCATCATCAGGACAGTTTTTGAATGAAGAAATGAGAGAAAAGGCTAAGACCATTAATAGTGGTAGAAAAAGATGATTTCTGGAAAAGGGCCGACCACAAAATTTTTTAAATAAATTTCATATTTTCGCTCAATTTTCTGCATTAGGAACTATTAGACAAAAGATGCGATCAGTCAAGGATGGCATAAACCCTGAACAATTTAAAGGAGTTTACAAGATTAACTGTTCATGCGGGATGAGTTATATCGGTGAGACTGGACGTTCCCTTCAGAAAAGACTTAAGGAACATGGAGCCGATATTAGATATGAACGATCACGCACCTCAGCCCTTGCAGAACACTCCTCAAAAACCAAACATCAAATTCGTCTGGAAGATGCAGCAATCATCGCAAGAGAAGAACACTATCAGAGAAGGAAAATAAGGGAAGCCCTTGAGATCATAAAGCATCCAAATAATCTTAATAGGGATGGTGGAGTTGAAATTAGTGACACTTGGAGACCCCTTCTTAGACAGATCTGTTCCTCCAGAAACAACCGCCAGTGAGGTATAGTTTTCAACCCCAGGTATGTCCCTCCTCCTTTGATTTCTTATTTAGTTTTTAGTTTTATTGAGCTAAAATTCTAATTACTAACCCTATTAATTAATTAATTTTTATTTGGTTATAATAAAAGTTAATTAATTAATCTTAGTTATTAGATTTTATTCTTTTCCCTTATAAATAATTTCCCTTTTCTAGGATTTATAGTTTTTTAGTTAATTAAAATGAGCTTAGATACTCTAATTATATTAAAAAATATCATTAAAATTAGAAAATATATCATTAAAATAAGAAATATAGCATTAAAATTAATTATTTAATAAAGTTAAATATATAATATACTAGAATGATGTATTTAATCAACTTAATATATCATTTTAATTCAATCATATATTTATATTTTATTAAAGCCTTTATTTAGGTTAGCTTTTAATAAGTCTTCTCACTTTTTTATTTTTTAGCTTTTTCCTTTTAATCTTCTTATGAATCTCTTAAAATAATCATATAATAAAAATTAGATATATAATACATTATAATAATATATTTAATTAACTAAATATATCTTTTTAATTCTATTATATATTAGATTTGATTATTTCCTTAAATATTATTATCTAATTTTATAGCCTAAAATAAAATTAACTAATAATATAGCCACCCTCTTTAATTAAAGCGTGAAATAGTTTTCTTTTTGTTTTTTAACCTAGTTGGAATCTTGCCTTTATTAAATTAGTAGTTTTTAATTAAATTAAAAAATTTTAAACTTAATTATTTTAAAATATTAAGAATAATGTTATTGAAAATATGAAATTTATTTAAAAAATTTTGTGGTCGGCCCTTTTCCAGAAATCATCTTTTTCTACCACTATTAATGGTCTTAGCCTTTTCTCTCATTTCTTCATTCAAAAACTGTCTTGATGATGGATCCCCGTTGGGATTCGAAACGTCGACATTCGTTCTCTAGCAATGTGGATAATCCGGAAAGCTCCTTAAAAAAGGGAAAATACTAGCACATGAATGACAAATATTTTGGACAATTGTCCCCGGAAAAACCCAATGCAGGAAAACCAGTGCAGCAGACGAGGGTTTGTATTATTCAACAGAATCTTCTTGTACAATTTACAATCAGCAGTGACGAAGAGCAATTCCCTAGGAAAGCACTGGAGAAATTCCTCACAAAATAATCAGATGAGGAACGACCCTAGAAAGACCCTCCTGAGCCTCCTGCATAATCACTGCGTTGGCTCTACGAGGGGACTGCGTAGAACTGCGTCACCCTTCTGCGTTGCTCCCTCCTAGCCTTTGCGTTGTCTCTTCCTGGAACTGCGTCACCTGCTCCTACACCCTGAATTGTTGTTGAACCCTCTCTGCCTGTCCTCCACCTGCTACTCTCCCTCTGAGTCGATTTTCTCTTGCCGAACTTCGACCGCTAAGAAAATCGATTTACTCGGGCAACTGAGTATCTGCAATGGTGTATTTTCCAAATGACCGTCAAGTCTTCTTTTATAATCTTCTCATTGAGATATCAAATGTGAAAATTTCAATCCTGAAAATACTTCTGCGGTGATAGATTTATTTCTCCTATTATTATTTCCAATAAGTTATTTACAGAATTCTTCCAGTAAATTTCGAAATAAATACTACTGCAACATTCACTCAAGTATATGCAGAGAACAAAACAGTAAAAAATACAAGCAGAAGAATCAATCACATACACACAATTATTTTTGGACAATTGTCCCTGCAAAAACCCAATGCGAGAAAACCGGTGCAGCAAATTAGGGTTTATATATTATTCTTAACATTCAAAATTCTTTACAAGAAAAAGACTGGCAAACTTCTTTGGAAAACACCTGAGATAAATTCTCATGAACCCTCTGGAGAATTTTTGACACCCGGGAAACTCACAGCTCCTCTCTGCATCCCTTTGCGTGTCTCTCTGCGCAGAGTCTGAGTGAGACTGTGTCACCCTGCATGAGCTCTCTATACTGCCTTCTCGGGCCTTATGCGTTCTTCTTTCCTCGACCCTTGTCACTGCTAACGCCCTCTGCTTCCTCTGCCCTGTAACTCTCCCTCTGAAATCAAATTCTATTCCTTCATAATCGACTTTCTTTGGGTTACTTGGTGTATGCCCGGCTTGCTTTCCAAATGACCCTCAAGCCTTCATTTATAATCTTCTCATTGATGAATCAATGGCCCAAATTAGAAGTCTAATCAATGGCTAAGATTAAAACTTGACTTGATCTTCATTCTCTAGAAGATTCACACTCTGCTTTATAAATACCCATTAATTATTTAATTTCCCTAAGTTTAAACTGAGGGTCTCCATTAAAATAATTAATTATTTTAATAAAACATGAACCGAGTGGATTTCCACAAACGGTTTATGGGTTCTTTGGAATACTAATGTCCAAGCCTCCTTACAAATTTTAAGACTTGCAACACTTTCTGATGCTACAAAAATCAACGTCAACGGCCGAGATTAGATCTCTAATCAACGGCTAAGATCATATCTTGACTTGATCCGTGTTTTCTAGAAGATTCCCTAAGTTTAAACTTAGGGTCTCCATTCAAATAATTAATTATTTTAACAAAACAGGTTCCGACTAGAATTTCCACAAACAATTTTTGGGTTCACAGGAATACCTGTGTCTAAGCCTCTCCACAAAATTTGAGACTTAGAGCACTTTCGATGCTACCAAAAATCAACACACTGCACCTTTCGACTTGTCCTAAAGAACCTCAGTCTCTATACTTCAGCAACCCTAGACAAGTTCTCTTTCTCAGCTTCCTTTGATCTTCTCCTCATCTCCCTTTAGTCATCTTCTCGGCTTCCTTTCTCAACTCGTTATGAGTCACCTTATACCCAAGACAGAATTCTCTTGAAGTTGTAATAGGCCCTAATTTAGACCTCGGACGTTCTGAATTATGTGCGAGAGAGCGAGTGACCCAAGACCGAACCACTATAACCTTTCTTCCTTGTTGATTAGCCTTATCCTTTCTCTCTTCTTGTAGTCCTACACTTCGCACTTATGACTGCAATCCTGAACGAACTAGAAACCACCAAATGAGGCCAAGTAAGGTTACTTATACTTTTTGTCTTCATGTCCTTTAGGCCGACATGATCACTATAGGAGAGATGACATCATCTTTAGCGTTCCCCATTTGATTTAGGCCGACTTGGAGAGGCCTAACGACAAGGTCTTGGAGGACTACTTTACATAGACAAATGTGACCTTTTACAAAGTGTAGCATGACTTCATTTACATGACAATGACTATTATTTTATGACAAGATGACAAAACTCCTAGAGACTCTTAATGAGAGACTTGACTCAAAAATAAAATCCCTTGCTCATGAAAACCATGATGCAGGTAATAAAATAAATTTATTTTATTTTGTCCTCTTTGCATCTACTTACGTAAAATCATGATTACATGTCGTTATGAAGACCGAACCTAGTTACACTTTTCAACACTCCCTCTTAACTAGGGAGGTATTCATAATGGTACATGATCATTCTCAATCTGAAGAATTTCTCATAAGAAGAATCGGATTGGTAACCCATTTGTATAGCATCATAGCAACCAGCATTGTCACATAGCAAGGCCTTCACTAACAGCTCCATCTCTCCATGAGATCTGAGCTCAATGCTCGCGAGACCAATGATTTATAGACACCTTAATCATTGTCTCTACTGGAACATACCCTACCCGAGTTCTCAAGGTGTGTTCCACCAGGACTATTCTTATTTTGGATTGCCAAACCTCAAAGAATATCGGTCCTCTACGACTACTCCTATCTTAGATGCCCTATCTCATCCTCAAAGAGTATCGGATGCCAGTTGGTTACCCAATCCTCCATTCTGTCTTCCCAAGTGACGACAAGAATGACGAGTCTATCTCTCCCTCTCAATTCGGGAAGATATATTCCAAAAAAGGAAAGCACTCATTCCTATACCAAGAATGTACCTAAGCTCCCTCTTGGCTTAGGAATTTCCAAGTTTCTTCCAAGTAAGAAACTTGATCACAGACTTCCTCTTAACTAGGGACCTACAACGGCTCCTTAGGTGGAGATAATGGGACAACCAACGGCTTAAAAGAGCTCCTTACTTTGATGTCATGAATTTCTTCTTTGTTATGGAGTCTTCATCCTTTTGGAATTTCTGGGCACAAACCATCCACCACTTTCATCCATGAGACAGTCATGTCATCATTCCTTCCATCAGAAAGTGATTCATCAGTCTTAATCTGGCCTTGCTTCATGACATGTTTCCTTCTTCATGCCATATTTTTCGAAAGGATCTTACATCCTTCTATATGGTCCTCTTGGAAGTCATCCATAGTTCTCCCCGTTGGCTGTCCTACATAAGCCCATCCAGATATTTGTTCAAGCTTAATACTTAAATCAAAATAACCTTTGTGATGTTCTTTCATCATGACATCTTCCAATAGGTATCAACATCTTGCATAAATGTTGACACATCTCCCAAAGATATCCATTTCCAAGGGTCTTCATCCTTTTCAGACTTTCATCAGAGTCTTCATATCTTTCCGGGAGATTTCCTAGTCAAAACTTCTTGGTCTTTAGGATGATGATTCCCTTTACCATGGTTGCATATCTCACGATCTCTTCCTTTCTATTCTTCACACATTTCATTCCCAGGAGCTTCCAATCAGAGTTCCTCAATTGTAGTCAATTACCTCATACTCCATATGAGGACATATTATGTTGATTTCATCTAGTGTGAACCATGCCTACCGGCAATCTTTCATAGCAGGAGATTCCTTTCCTTTGATCATGCTTCTCAAGATAGAAGTAGTGATCCATGTTACTTGCAACCATACGACATGACTTCCATAATATCCTGTGTAAGCACATATATACCTCATCCTTTCTTTGGGTCATCTAGACTTCATGTAGCAGCTTCCTTTGAATGAATGAACTTCATTTCCTTGACCTGCTCCATTAATATGTCATCATACCATCATCCCTTGAATTCCACAAGTTAAAATCCCTGATGAAACATTTGATTCCTTTCTTGATCAGTGATTCCTCCGATGAGGATTCCATCAGAGAAACTAGAGAATCTTTCATATCCTTATTAAAAGATGTTTCCTTAATGTATGATGACCCTTTTCCTAGATGACCTCTTTCTCTTTTCATAAGTGTCATAGGAGCTTTTAGTGAGGTTTCCAAGAGCTATATTCTTCATAGTTTAACTGTCATAGATTTTTGTTCCAAACATCCTTCTATGACACGAGCTCTTACTTTTAATGCTTCTATCATGATGCCATTCTCTAATATGATGCATCCTATCTAATTTACAATGCTTCCTATCTATAATTTTACAACAGAAAAATACTTTACAATGAAGAAGTTTATCTCAATCATAGTAGAGATCTTTCAATTCTTCTTTCTTAGGCTTCTTTGTCTCACGCTCTTCCATTTCTCCAACAATATGGGCTTCTTCCATATTTCTCTTGTCCTTCTTAGATTTAGGACAATCTCTTTTATAATGCCCATATTCTTGACATCCACAACATCTTACCTTAGCCATGTTCTTCCTTTTCTTTTGAGGATCAAATTTACCAAGTCTTCCTTTTCTTCTTGACATAGTAGCATAGGCTTGATTTTGTTCATTTGATCCTATATCAAACTTTGCCTTCAACCTGGTTTCTTCTATCTTACATAGAGACCATAGATCTTGGAATGGTGTGGCTTCTTTCTTCCCATAGATAGTTGAAGTGAAGTTACCCCATTCTTTCGATAGAGCATTCAGTGCCACTGTAGTCATTTCTTTATCAGACATAACTTCTCCTAGTTCTTGTAGTTGATCTCGAATTTCAGAGATATTCATGAAATATAAAGTTATTCCATCTTCCCTTGACAACTTTAGCATGTAAAGTTCTTGCCTTAATGAGATTACTTCTCCTGTAGTACTCACAGAAAACAACTGTACCAATTTGTCATATATATCTTTTGCAGTGCTAATTTTGATACATATGGGATGAGAGAATCTTTTATGGATTCTATAAGAATCTTCTCGGCTCTCACTTCTCCCTTCATGTATTTAACATGTGCTTGAGTATCTTCTTTTGGAGGTTGGGTTGTTGACCCTTTAATATGATCCATGACCTCATTTTCAATGATAATTAGGTATGTTCTTTTCTTCCATGCAAGGAAATTTAAAGCCCCAACAAATTTGTTGCTTTCCTTCCAAATAGACATTTTGATAGTATTGTGAAAATTTCTGAATCTTACACTTATGTAGAAATCTTACTGTCAAATCTGGTTAAGCTCCTCGTACTTAGTTAAGCTATTAACTGAATAAATTCAGATTAATATCGAAGCAAAACACATAACAGACCTTCACCAATCCAGATCTAGAAAAAGTACATGCACACATAGACAAAGTGACACAGTGATTTTCTGGACAAATAGTCCCTGGAAAAACCCAATGCGGGAAAATCAGTCTGTTGGCTGCTGGAGGGTTTTATTATTAAGAATTTTCTGAATACAACAAATATGGGTTCTAGATCTCGAAAACCCGACAGAGAAATAATAGATCTACAGCTCACTAGCTGTTCTAAAGCCAAAATAATGACTGATCCACAACCTCAAACAGGATTTACAAAACTCAGCCAAAATTAGGCCCTAGAAACCCCACCGCTGCCCATGAAGCCTCTGTATCAGCCTTTGAAGCCCCTGCGTCCCTCAGCGCTGGCTTGGAAAGGGTTGTGTTACTCCAGACTGGGTGACGCAGTCCTTACACTGCCCCTTAGGGTCTCTGTGTAACCCCTGAGCGCTTCCAGCTGAATCACGATGCCCTGGGAGGGACTGCACAGCATTTACGTAGCACAGTTGTTGCCCTCTCTGTTGTTGCTCTCCTGCTTCTCCGCGCTGCCTCTCTGAGCTGATCTCTGCCTCTTGCTGATTCTAGACCCTAGGATCAAATCATCCTCTTGGCCTAAATTCTCCTCTCTGCAGCTGAATCACTTTTGAGAATTCTTAGCAAACCTGCCCTAGAATCTCAGCTTAGCTTCAGTGCTTTGCCTCTGTGTGTCTTTACAAGTGACCCCAAGCCTTTCGTTTATACTTTTCTCGTTGGGAAACCAACGGCCATGATCAGATTCTTGAATCAATGGCTAAGATTAAAAGAAAGCTTGATCTGTGTGACTTAAGACAATTTCATCACATATTTAATTTAATTAACTTTAATTATTTCATTTTCCTAAGTTTAGACTTAGGAAATACAATAAAATAATTAATTAAATAAATATCTCCCAAACCAGATGAAATTTCCCAACTCCCTTTTTGGGTCTTGTAGATCAAGTGTACTCTAGTCCCTCCACAAAATTTGGGAGCTAGAGCACAACTGATGCTACCCCAAATACACAAAATCCTAACACTCCCTCTTAGCATCAAGAGTGTGCTCTAGCAATACATCACATTATGCATTACAAGACTTTGGGTACTGGTTGTGTGCTGCTAATGCTTGGCCTGCTGCCACTCAACTCTGCACTGCTGCTGCCATTTTGTACCGCTACCCATGACTCTGCCACTGCCACTGCAAGATTTGTATTACAGCTCCCTCTCAATTTGTTGCATCTGTGTTGCTCATAGCATTGCCACTGCAACTTCAGTTGTTGAGAGATACAATTAAATCTCCTGCCCAATCTTTGACAGACAAGTCAGTTGGGTTGCATCCTCATCACTGAAGCTCCATAGGCTGTTGATCTGTGCTAGCATCTGAAGGATGATGCACAGCAATAGCTCTGCACTGCGTAAGCAAACTCCCTCTACACTGCTGAAGTCACACCAGCCCCTTGTGCAGAAATCCCTCACGTTGATGTTGTGTTGCGTTGTCCTCCTGAAGCCCCCACGCTCCTGCAGCTCTGCTCTACGCTGCTGAAGTCACATCAGCCTTGCACTTCTAAAGTCACATCAGCCCCTGCGTTGCTGTTGCCTCTACGTTGTTGTTGCATCTGCACTACGCTACTCCTTCTAGCCTTCATATCTGCCTCTGCTTCATCCATGATCTATGCACCCATTGCTCCACTTGTCCCGCTACTGTCTTAAGGCTGTCGTAGCTCGCATGTGATCCAAGAGATGAGATGCTCAAGGATCCCGCTTTACATTTTGTAGCTCCTCTACAGATCCATGTCGCCCCACTTTCGTGGTTCATGAGCGCTCATGGCTGCATCATCTTCCGACCCATCATCTGCCACAGCAGCCTTGGAAGAAGAAGCTTCCTTGTCCCTTTTCTTCTGAGGACAATTGCTGGCAAAATGTCCCATTTCACCAAACTAGAAGCACTTGATCTTGAACAGATCCTTCTTCTTTCCCTGTTGCCTCTTTGATGCCAAGGCTGCATCGTCATCATCTTCCTTCTTCACTCTGCTCGATCCAGAGCTGTACTGCTTCTTGATGAATCTGCGGAGTTTTTCTTGACGTAGAACTGCCCACAAGTTGTCCCAATCTGGGAGGTCCGCTCTACCCAAGATACTTTGGACAAAGGTTTCCCACTCATCTGTGACTGCATTGAGAGCAGTCCTGACCATCACATCATCTTCCACTTTAGCACCCATTACAGTCAACTAATCTCTGATCGACTGCAATCTGAAGAGGAAATGCTCCATGTCTTCTCCCTTGGTCATCATGAATGACCGCATTTGAGTCTCCAACATCATCTAGACTTTCCCTCATATAGGGAAACTAAGGCCTTCCACATCTCATTAGTTGTCTTCTTCTCAGCTATGTGTGGTACCATATGGTCCTTAATTCCGTCCATGATCAGTCGCTTGGCATGCCCAGTAGCTTCATTATGCATCTGTAGGAGATCTGCATCGATCAGTGTGCCAAGAGTTTGCTCTACATGGTCTCTTAAATTATATGCCTAAAGGACTATTAGGATCCTAGCCTTCCAAACTGAGAATTTGGATAGGCCATCCAATTTGTCTTGATCACGCAATCCATGAGGAGCCATCTGCTCAGAAATGTGTCGGAACTTCCCTTTCTCTTTGCTAGAGAACTGGATGTAAGGCCCTTAGCGAAACAGGCACCTTCTGCTCCCTCTGACAACTGATTTCCCTCCTTGGAAATTTGTCAAATCAACAATGATTCAACTCTCTTTGATCCTCTAATCAATCTGCAACTTTCTTTGGCTAGAAACTTTATGAGAAGTTGATCTCCTCCCGCTATCACTTGTGCTTAGGCTAAAGATCTGAAAACTTCAGAAATTTAACCCCACCAACACCTTCTGAATTTCTGCAGCTTATCTTCAGTCTTTTCTGGATCTGACAGATTCATATTTGCGTCACACTGGCTAGCTTCAGAACGATCCAGCATTGTTTCTAAGCTGCTTCTGTGCAGTAAATGCATGGGCTTGCTAGGAGACAGCATTAGATTGCTTCACATTGCCCTCTGCATGATTCTGCCTCTGAAAAATTGCGTTGTCCCTTTAGATTTTCCCTTTTGCTGCTTTCTGCAGCTAGAACCTTCAGTCTTCTGTTGGTGACCCTCCTAGATTTGCAACCTGGCTCTAATACCATGTGAAAATTTCTGAATCTTACAATTATGCAGAAATCTTAATGTTAAATCTAGTTAAGCTCCTCGTACTTAGTTAAGTTATTAACTGAATAAATTCAGATTAATATCGAAGAAAAACACACAACAGACCTTCACCAATCCAGATCTAGAAAAAGTACATGCACACATAGACAAAGTGACACAGTGATTTTATGGACAAATAGTCCCCGGAAAAACCCAATGCGGGAAAACCGGTCTGCTGGCTGCTAGAGGGTTTTATTATTAAGAATTTTCTGAATATAGCAAATCTGGGTTCCAGATCTGGAAAACCCGATAGAGAAATAATAGATCTACAGCTCGCTGACTGTTCTGAAGCCAAATTAATGACTGATCCACACCCTCAAACGGGATTTACAGAACTCGGCCAAAATTAGGCCCTACCGTTGCCCCTGAAGCCTCTACGTCAGCCTCTAAAGCCCTTGCGTCCCTCAGCGTTGGCCTGGAAAGGGCTGCATTACCCCAGACTGAGTGACACAGTCCTTACGCTGCCCCTTAGGGTCTCTGTGTAACCCCTGAGCACTTCCAGCTGAATCACACTACCCTAGGAGGGATTGCGCAGCACCTACGTAGCACAGTTTCTGCCCTCTCTGTTGCTGCTCTCCTGCTTCTTTGCGCTACCTCTCTGAGCTTATCTCTGCCTCTTGCTGATTCTAGACCCTGGGATCATATCATCCCCTTGGCCTAAATTGCCCTCTCTGCAGCTGAAACACTTTTGGGAATTCTCAGCAAACCCGCCCTAGAATCTCAGCTTAGCTTCAGTGCTCTGCCTCTGTGTGTCTTTACAAGTGACCCCAAGCCTTTCCGTTATACTTTTTTCGTTGGAAAACCAAAGGCCATGATCAGATTCTTGAATCAATGGCTAAGATTAAAAGAAAGTTTGATCCGTGTGACTTAAGACAATTTCATCACATGTTTAATTTAATTAACTTTAATTATTTCATTTTTCTAAGTTTAGACTTAGGAAATACATTAAAATAATTAATTAATTAAATATCTCCCAAACAAGATGAAATTTCCCAAATCCATTTTTGGGTCTTGTAGATCAAGGGTACTCTAGTCCCTCCACAAAATTTGGGAGCTAGAGCACAACTGATGCTACCCCAAATACACAAAATCTCAACAAGTATCATATGAAGTCATAAACTTACTTGAGTAGTTGATGCTTGCTTCCTTCATATGGATAGAAGATTGCTTCTTGAGATATGAGAGAGAGAGCTTGCTTCACGATCCTCTTTCTTTCTTCGAAATGCCTCTAGGATTTTGGTTCTTCTTCTTGATTTCTCTTCATAGCAGTTCCTCAACTTCCAAGACTCTTGCTAGTGTAAATTTCTTCGGTCTAGGGTTGTAATGAGGATATTGACCTCTTGATTGGTGTTTTTGACTTGATTTGATTATACTTGAGTGTCTTCTTACTTGAATGCCCCTTATTTACTTTAGCACCTAAGCTTTGATACCATGTTGAAAAATCTAGGGCATCATTAGTCAAGAGATTTCTCTTCTTGATAATTTCTTGTGATATACTTTATGCTTCTTGACTATGATCTTTTCTACGATAGGTTATTCTTATGTTCTTTTCATCAAGTCAATTATCAAATACACAATAGAAGACAAGAGACATAGTATGTAGGCTTGTAAGGCAAAGCCAAAACCTCTCACTCTTTGAGAGGAAAACACGATTAGAAATTCTTCTTATAGATCTTCAATTGTTGAATACCAAGACCATGACAAAGACCCATGACACAAGTATCCTCTTGTTGACCACACTTTGTCAACGACCCCATAGGAGTACACCCCCATTTTTTGAAATGGGATTCATCATGTTCGACGTGTTCGCGCCATTCAGATTCCATCGACAACCGACACTTTTATGAATGATGTAAACTCATTCTATATGTTTATGATGTAAATGATCTAAGTAAGACCATCATGTCTGTAACAACCTAGGTAAGCCTAGTATGTTGGTGACAATTTCTATCCTAGGAGGTTTTTGTCTCACTGATTTGCTTGTGTTTTTCGACACAAGTGATAGACAGAGTTTTCCCCTCCAGCCTCACCCCAAAGCTAGCGTGGATTTTGTCATCAAGATGCTAAGTGAATCCTAGTGTTTTCTATCAAGTCTTTGTAAAAGTAGTTTGGGAATAATCCTAGCTAATTGGCTAGATTATTTTATTACAAGCTACTTTGTCTACTAGATCATATTTTGAGTCACAGAATTGGGTAGTTTTTTGACGGTCTATACGAATGGGTATTCCCCCTTCATGTGTCTACATGTATTTATCTTATGTAAAGAGGGTTGGAAAAAAAATTAAATTCCCTCTCAGTCAATTAATTAAATTTTCTGGCCAGATTAATTAGAAATCCTAAGCCAGAAATTTAATTAATTTTAGGTCCTATGTGAGTTAAAATTCTTCAAAGGCAAAATTCGTGGGTCCTTAAAAATAAATTTTTAAAGGTCCCAGGACAAGGGAATATTGAGAATTTCAAGAAATTTTGCACCCTTGGGCTTTGGTGGTTAGATCAAAGTCAAAATTTTGAGGTAATTAACTCAAAAAAATTATTTTTGAGTTAATTAAAATGGAATTAAATGATAAATTCGAATTTCCTCAAAATTATAATTTCGACGGTCCAGATTAAAGGATGATTAAATCTTTTTGACGGTCGAGATTATTTTGACATGGATCAACTGAACCAGCCGTTGGAGATTTTATCTTATAAATTAGAGGTCTTTGTCAGTCTTTCAATCATCTGATCTCTGGATCGTGCACTCGCTCTTGAAGCTCTCCTGTAGTATTTTCTGGAATAATACAAACGAAGACTTTGGGGTTTTATTTTGATGGTGGTGTTCCTCTTCAGCATTTTATGGTAAAGTTGTTCTTAATATTCTGCTGGTGATTATTTTATATGGATTGTTGATTAATGGCTCTTGTAGAGTAATTTTGGGTACAGGTATCTTGCCTAGGTTACTAGATCTAGGGTAAGAATATTAATTGGATAGAGTTAACAGTTATCTCTAGCTCTTGAAAATTTTATGTTTTATCACTATTTCTCTATTAATCTGACATTTTAACTTTAAGCTTGCAGAAATCTTCCGGATTTAGAACTGGGCGTTTGGGGAAGTCTTAGTTTGGACCAGCTGACTCCCAGGTGATAAAATCTGAAGAGCCCTCCGGAGCTAATTCCCCAGGCTTATCTTAAACTCCAATTTTTTGCAAGGTTCTTTTAGGGCTTGTGCCTCTCTCTTAAATTTTTATTTTTCTTAATCGTGCTGAAATGGTTTTAAATCTGTCCATGAGGGCCTCTAATTTGTAAACTAGCATTGTAAATCCCGCTTATTTTTATTTTGTGCATATTTCTCGTTTTTTTTGGGCTTGTTGTTTTCTGGTTTTGTGCAAGTTTACAGGGGGATTCTCATAAAAATTTTAGATCTGAGCCAGATCTAGTCCCGGGAGGGTAAGGTCTGGCCTCAGAATTGGTTTTTGTCTGCAAATCTGGGTGTTCTTTGCCTCAAAAGTATAAAATATCATTTTTTAAATCTGAATTTTTACTGGTAAAATTCATTGCTGGGTGAGGAAGAATTATTCAAAAATTTGGCAATCATTTATCTCTATCCGTGCGTGATCTGCAAGCTCTCATCCCTCATTTCTCCTCTTCTATAAACACTGCCCATTATTTACCTGCCAACTCTCCCCTTTTTCCTCAGTCCGTACGCTGCCATAATCCCTGTGCTATCTCCCACGCTTTTCATTCTGCCCTTGTCGTCCGTATGATCCTTCCCCTCTGCCGGTTTCCTTTCCCATCTCCCCTGCGGCCTTCATTATTCACGCCCACGCTGTTGCACCTGCATTTTCTCTCTGCTCCGTCCGTACGTCCATACGGATCCATACAGATATCCTTCATGCCTGCACAAACAAAACATTAGCGTAGTTTTTTTTTTTGTTTTATGATTTTTTGATTTGATTTATTTTAGTTTGACATTTGAAAAAATTTAAAATAAGAAAAAGGGACTTAGACTTTAGTTTAATTTTAGATTTTTTAGTTTTTCGATTTGCATTTAGTTTAGGTCTTAGCTTTAGATTTTCAATTTTTAATTTTTGCTTAGCTTTAGTTTTACATTTAGATTTTTTTTTAATTTTCGATTTTTTTTATTTTGTTTTAGCCAGTGTTAAAGTTTGCTTTAAAATTAAGGATTTGATTTATTTCATTTGGGTTTTAGTTTTGTTTTAACTTTAGATTTAAAGAAAATAAAATAAAATAATTTAAAAAGCCCCAAAAATTTTAAATTTTTATCTTTAGAAAATTCTCAAAAAATTTTAAAAATTTACATAGTCAAATTAAGCTTTAATTTTCTATCTAAAGTTTGACAATAGGTTTCTGAATTGGAATTATTTGGAATATCATAAATTCGGAAATATTGGAAGTATCTGGCATTTAAATTTGATGGTATACTCATGAAAATATTTTGTTTCGAATTTAAATCGTTGGTTCAAAGTTTAATGCTTAGCTGTGGTTGATGATTTTTGAGTTATCTTTAATTGTGGTTTTAAGTTGCTTGAAATTGGTAATTAATTGTTTAAGTTAACTTTGGAAATATTTCAAGTAATGATAAATTGCATGTCTTTATCGAGGATGGTTAATGCATAATTGTGAGTGTGTTTCATCGAATATCATTGTGGTGAATCTATTTCTCATAGCAGCAGTTACATATCAGATACTTGACTTTAATTTCATAACGGGATATTTTGACTCCACAAGACACTGGTTTTAGAGTTCTGAATCTAATTAGATCTGTAAAATCTCGTAAATCTTAACAAGTATTTGATTATCTAGCTGTGTCTCCTGAATTAGTTGGTCTCCAACAAGTTCTCCTTTTTCATTTTAGTTAGGGTCTACCTCCCTTAGTTTGCAAGGAGACAGCTTAGATAGAGAGATTGGGGAACAGGGTGACAGCCCCCGATCTGAGCCGTTGTCGCGGTGCCTAGACATTCTGTGCAACAACATTTTTTGGCGTCATTGCTGGGGATAGAGTTTTTTTGTCCTTGGTCTTAACGACATGTTATAATCTTCTAATATTTTTCTCGCCATTCATTAGCTTGTCGCATGGCATAGCATTTTTTGGCGTCATTTCATCATCATATCTTTCGTCATATCACTAATCATTTCATCATTTACACCTTTAGCACCTGGACATTTTGGTTGGCTTCTTGTTTGGGTGGCGACTCCACTTATTCATCTATTTACTCCCAGACAAGAATCCCCCCCTAATACCCATTTGCTACTCTCGATTATTTCTTTTGTTTTAGAATTAGTTTCATGTTCAAGTGGCGACTCCAATTCTTTCATTTCTTACAAGAGTTCCTGCTAAGAAGCTCGCTTCTTGAGGACCTTTTTACTATTCTTGAACACGGATCTCTTTCTCTAACATCCACTTAACCTTTAAGCAGGTCATCATGGATGACACCTTTCATGACATGCCAGAAGAGGCCATTTCTAAATTGCCTTTTTTCTCAGGTGGTAATGTAGCCATTGCTCTAGAGCATCTATCGACAGTCACTTTTATAATAAATAAATATTGTCATCCTTCACAATATAATCATGAAGATGTCAAGATACGTATCTTTGGCTATTCCTTAAAAGGTGATGCTATCGATTGGTTTCGAAATTGTCCTAAGGAGTATTTTTATTGTTTACAGCACGTAATCAATGCTTTTAAAGATAAATATATAAAACAAGTTGACTTGCCTTGTGCCCCCAGTACTATGCAAAAAATGAAAGTGATCTCGTAGAGAAGTTCGCTATCAACAAAAAAGTCCAGGACAATTCTCAGGATGAATCCACTTGTACCATGACAGCACAAATCCATGATAGTGGTGAAGCAGAAACAAGTTGTCAAATCAGTGCTGACAACGATAAGCATCTTGTTAACGAATTGATTCAGATGGTTAAGGATATACAACTAAATCAAGCTCAGATAATTAAGAATATGGAACTTAATCAAGAAAAAATAATAGCGAATCATGCCAGGGAAATTGGTTCTATGCAGAGCAAGTTATTGGCCTTAGAGGAAAAGATAACAATCATGGAATTCAATCACTCCAATAAAATAATTGCCATGGAAGAAAAACATATCAAGGAAATGACGATCATGGAAGCAAATCATGAGAAGGAGATGAACTGTATGCAAAATTTCTTCATGGCCATGAAAGCGAATAATGATGAAGCAATAAAAAACATGAAACACAAATTGTTGACGATTGAAGAGAGTCATGCGAAGGAAATTAGTGTTGTAAATGTTGAGCATTCTAATCAAATGACTGTTATTCTTAATAAGTTGGAAAAAATGGAAAGATCACACATGCAGAATTTCCAACCCAAGTCAGAATTGTCAACAGATCATAGGCCTCCCAGTTTGGTGAAGCAATTTCCATCTCATCACACGGAGGTCACTTTTCCCATTAAGGAAAAATTAACTATGGTTACAAAGGACATTAAAAAAGACCAAGCTTATGTGTCACCACTGACAGAGTATATTCAGAATAAGATTGGTCACACTCCAGGTTCATCAGATGTTTTGTACAAGCATTTTCAAGATAAGGACAAGAAAGTCTCATTACTGACATCACAGCCCACTAAGAAGAAGAGAAAAAAGTAGAAAAGAAGAAGTAAGCGGTTTGATTCGTCTGATGGCTGAGATCAGCTTGACATTCGGATAAGACAGAGTCCTACAATATGCAAGATTGGACATGGCACATCTGAAAAGCAGCCTACAGACTTGCCTGAAAGCAGGCAAATGCTCAGCATGCACTATATTGAACACATCTGATGCCACAAGGCATCCTTTGTATTGTATCTCTAACCTTACACCTTCTTATTTCAGCATTTCATTTTGTGGTTAGAGTAGATTTACTTTTCATGTTAAGTAGAATAATAAATGAAAGAAGAGCTTCTATTTTTTCATGCGCTTAATGTTATATGATGATTTTGGATGGACGCTACTTATGAAAATTTGTGTGTTGCTTGGATACAAATTCTGGATTCTCACATTCCTCCGGTGAAGCAACGTGTCCCCAAGTAGAGCATGTTGACCACACTTTGTCAACGACCCCATAGCAGTACACCCCCATTTTTTCAAATGGGATTCATCATGTTCAACATGTTCGCGCCATTCAGATTCCATCGACAGCCGACAGTTTTATGAACGATGTAAACCCATTTTGCATGTTTATGATGTAAATGATCTAAGTAAGACCATCATGTATGTAACAACCTAAGTAAGCCTAGTATGTTGGTGAGGATTTCTATCCTAGGAGGTTTTTTGTCTCACTTATTTGCTTGTGTTTTTCGACACAAGTGATCGACAGAGTTTTCCCCTCCAGCCTCACCCCAAAGCTAGCGTGGATTTTGTCATTAAGATGCTAAGTGAGTCCTAGTGTTTTCTATCGAGTCTTTGTAAAAGTAGTTTGGGAATAATCCTAGCTAATTGGCTAGATTATTTTATTACAAGCTACTTGGTCTACTAGGTAAATATATTTTAAGCTTAAAATTAAGTAGCTTTTATATTCATACTTAACGTGTATCCCCTTTCATGTGTCTAAATGTATTTATTCGCAGGGTTGAAAATAATTAAATCCCCTCTCAGTCAATTAATTAAATTTTCTGGCCAAATTAATTAAAAATCCCAACCCATAAATTTAATTAATCTTAGATCCTAGGTGAGTTAAAATTCTTCAAAGGCAAAATTCATGGGTCCTTAAAAAATAAATTTTTAAAGGTCCCAAGCCAAGGGAATATTGAGAATTTCAAGAAATTTTAGACCCTTGGGCCTTGGTGGTTAAATCAAAGTCAAAATTTTGAGGTAATTAACTCAAAAATATTATTTTTGAATTAATTAAAATGGAATTAAATGATAAATTCGAATTTCCTCAAAATTATAATTTTGACGGTCCAGATTAAAAGATGATTAAATCTTTTCGACAGTCGAGATTATTTTGACATGGATCAACTGAACTAGCCGTTGGAGATTTTATCTTATAAATTAGAGGTCTTTGTCAGTATTTCAATCATCCGATCTCTGGATCGTGCACTCACTCTTGAAGCTCTCCTGTAATATTTTCTGGAATAATACAAACGAAGACTTTGGGGTTTTATTTTGATGGTGGTGTTCCTCTTCAGCATTTTATGGTAAGCTTGTTCTTAATATTCTGTTGGTGATTATTTTAATGGATTGTTGATTAATGGCTCTTGTAGAGTAATTTTGGGTACAGGTATCTTGCCTAGGTTACTGGATCTAGGGTAAGAATATTAATTGGATAGAGTTAACAGTTATCTCTAGCTCTTGAAAAATTTATGTTTTATCACTATTTCTCTATTAATCTGACAGTTTAACTTTAAGTTTGCAGAAATCTTCCGGATTTAGAACTCGGAGTTTGGGGAAGTCCTAGTTTGGACCAGCTGAGTCCCAGGAGATAAAATCTGAAGAGCCCTCCGGATCTAATTCCCCGGGCTTATCTTAAACTCCAATTTTTCGCAGGGTTCTTTTAGGGCTTGTGCCTCTCTTTAAATTTTTATTTTCTGAATCGTGTTGAAATGGTTTTAAATCTGGCCATGAGGGCCTCTAATTTGTAAACTAGCATTGTAAATCCCGCTTATTTTTATTTTGTGCATATTTCTCATTTTTTTTGGGTTTGTTGTTTTTTGGTTTTGTGCAAGTTTACAGGGGGATTCTCAAAAAAAAATTAGATCTGAGCCAGATCTAGCCCCTGGAGGGTAAGATCTGGCCTCATAATCGGTTTTTGTCTACAGATCTGGGTGTTCTTTGCCTCAAAAGTATAAAATATCATTTTTTAAAATCTGAATTTTTACTGGTAAAATTCAGAGCTGGGTGAGGAAGAATTATTCAAAAATTTGGCAATCATTTATCTTTTTCCGTGCGTGATCTGCAAGCTCTCATCCCTCATTTCTCCTTTTCTGAAACGCTGCCCATTATTTACCTACCAACGCTCCCCTTTTTCCTCCGTCCGTACGCTGCCATAATCCCTGTGCTATCTCCCACGCTTTTCGTTCAGCCCTTGCAATCCGCACGATCCTTCCCCTCTGTCGGTTTCCTTTCCCATCTCCCCTGCGGCCTTCATTATTCACGCCCACGCTGCCGCACCTACATTTTCTCTCTGCTCCCGTCTGTACATCCGTACGGATATCCTTCATGCCTGCACAAACAAAACATTAGCGTAGTTTTTTTTCTATTTTATGATCTTTTGATTTGATTTATTTTAGTTTGACATTTGAAAAAAAATTAAAATAAGAAAAAGCGACTTAGACTTTAGTTTAATTTTAGATTTTTTAGTTTTTCGATTTGCATTTAGTTTAGGTCTTAGCTTTAGATTTTCAATTTTTAATTTTTCCTTAGCTTTAGTTTTACGTTTAGATTTTTTTTTATTTTCGATTTTTTTTTATTTTGTTTTAGCCAGCGTTAAAGTTTGCTTTAAGATTAAGGATTTGATTTATTTCATTTGGGTTTTAGTTTTGTTTTAACTTTAAATTTAAAGAAAATTAAATTAAAAATTTTAAAAAGCCCCAAAAATTTTAAATTTGTATCTTTAATAAATTCTCAAAAAATTTAAAAATTTTACATAGTCAAATTAAGCTTTAATTTTCTATCTAAAGTTTGACTATAGGTTTCTGAATTGGAATTATTTGGACTATCATAAATTCGGGAATACTGGAAGTATCTGGCATTTAAATTTGATGGTATCCTCATGATAATATTTTGTTTTGGAAATATTGGAAGTATCTGGCATTTAAATTTGATGGTATCCTCATGATAATATTTTGTTTCGAATTTAATTCGTTGGTTCGAAGTTTAATGCTCAGCTGTGGTTGATGATTTTTGAGCTATCTTTAATTGTGGTTTTAAGTTGCTTGAAATTGGTAATTAATTGTTCAAGTTAGCTTTGGAAACATTTCAAGTAATGATAAATTGCATGTCTTTATCAAGGATGGTTAATGCATAATTATGAGGGTGTTTCATCGAATATCATTGTGGTGAATCTATTTTTCATAGCAGCAGTTACACATCAGCTACTTGACTTTAATTTCATAACGTGATATTTTGACTCCACAAGGTATTGGTTTTAAAGTTCTGAATCTAATTAGATCTGTAAAATCTCGTAAATCTTAACAAGTATTTGATTATCTAGTTGTGTCTCCTAAATTGGTTGGTCTCCAACCAGTTCTCCTTCTTCATTTTAGTTAGGGTCTACCTCCCTTAGTTTGCAAGGAGGCAGCTTAGATAGAGAGATTGGGTAACAGGGTGACAGCCCCCGATCTGAGCCGTTGTCGCGGTGCCTAGACATTTTGTGCGACAACACCTCCCAAGAACCTTGTCACTAGCCTTTACTGCACTTCTCGGCCTCTCTTCGTTCCTTCCATTTTTGTACTGCATTGCACTGCATCATTCGACTTGTTCTAGAGAACCTTGGTCTCTTTACTTCAACAACCCTAAACAAGTGCTCCTTCTCGTCTTCCTTTGATCTTCTCCTTGGCTCCCTTTAGTCTTCTTCTCGACTTCCTTTCTCAGCCCTTTATGAGTCACCTTATACCCAAGAACAAATTCTCTTGAAGCTGTAGTAGGCCCTAATTCAGATCTCGGCCTTTCTAAATTATGTGTGCAAGAGAGAGTGACCAAAGATCGAGCCATTGTAACCTTTCTTCCTCGCAAATTAGCCTTCTTCTTTCACTCTTCTTGTAGTCCTGCACTTCGCACTTATGACTGCAATTTTGAACGAATTGGATGCCACCAAATGAGGTCACGTAAGGTTACTTATACTGGTTGTCTTCATGTCCTTTAGGTCGACATGATCACTGTAGGAGAGCCGACATCATCTTTAGCGTTCTTCGTTTGATTTAGGCCGACTTGGAGAGGCATGGTGACAAGGTCTTGGAGGACTACTTTACATAGACAAGTGTGACCTTTTACAAAGTGTAACATGACTTCATTTACATGACAATGACTATTATTTTATGACAAGATGACAAAACTCCTAGAGACTCTTAATGAGAGTCTTGACTCAAAAAATAAAATCCCTTGCTCATGAAACCCATGATGGAAGTAATACAATAAATTTATTTTATTTTTTCTTCTTTGCATCTACTCACATAAAATCATGATTCCATGTCATTATGAAGACCGAACCTAGTTACACTTTTCAACACTCCCTCTTAACTAGGGAGGTATCCATAATGGTACTTGGTCATTCTCAATCTGAAGAATTTCTCATAAGAAGAATCGGATTGGTAACCCATTTGTATAGCATCATAGCAACCAACATTGTCACATAGCAATACCTTGACCAACAACTCCATCTCTCCACGAGATCAGAGCTCAATGTTGGCGAGACCAATGATTTGTGAAAATTCCAAGATCTAGATCTGGAATCCCTACCGCGACAAACTGAGCTACTTCTACTACTTGTAAATATATTTGACAAGCTATTTGCAGATTACTTCTAAAAATATCAAAGCAGTTACTAAAGCAGCCTTCACTAAATTAAATTTCATGTGAAAATAGTAAACTAAGAAAGAGAAATAACACACACACACACACACACAGGACAATGTTATTTTTGGACAAACGTCCCCGGAAAAACCCAATGCGGGAAAACCGGTGCAGCAGAACTAAGGGTTTTATTATTAAGCAACAGTTATTCTGGATACAACTCTGAATGTCTGTCCGAACGATTCAGTTACAGAGAAGAACATAGTGAGTATACCTCACTTGCAAATCCCGGTTGATTTGGTAGCTGAATTGACGAAGCCCTAGCTCCCTCTGTGTAGTAGTTGTGTACGCCTACGTGGGGTCAGATCTGGAACTGCGTCACCCCTTCTGCGTCATCTTTCAGCCCTTCCAGAAAATCGATCCATCCCTCCCAGATCAGATCTAGATTTCCCCAGCTGAAACTTGGACTTTTTGCGGAAAAACTACGTTACCTCTGCGTTGGGCCTGCGTGGCCCTTCGTCACCCCTTCTGGGTGTTGCGTCACTCATTCAAGGCTCTGTGCAACCTCCTCTTCGTCTTTCTTTGCCTCTCTGCTGAGGATCCTTGACCTCGGAGTAGATCCTCCTGCCAAAATTGTCTCTGCCCCTCAACTTTGTTGAAGAATCACTTAGATCACACTCTGGGCTCTACACAACCTCCTCTTCGTCTTTCTCTACCTCTTTGCTGATGATCCTTGGCCCCGGAGAAGATCCTCCTGCCAAAACTGTCTTTGCCCCTTAACTGTGTTGAAGAATCACTTAGATCTGATTTTCATCTTGAGCACTGCTTACTTCAGAAAATTCAATCACTTGATCCTTTCGGTGTATCTTACAAATGACCCTCAAGCCTTCCTTTATAGTCATCTCATTGAGACTTCAACGGCCAAGATTAGATTTCCAATCAATGGCTAAAATTATATTAGACTTGATCTACTTTTTCTAGAAGTTTCACCCACAGTTTACATTAATACTCATTAATTATTTTAATTTCCTAAGTTAGACTTAGGGTTCTTATTAAAAATAACTGAATTTCTTATAAAACTATTTATGGGTGGAATTTCCCAGAACAATTTATGGGTTATTTGTAATGCATGTGTCTAAGTCTCTCTACAAAGTTTGAGACTTAGAGCACAGTCGATGCTACCTCAAATCAACACTCCCTCTTAGCAAGGAAAGTGATCTAACAAATATGCCCTACACACTTCTTTGACTCTAAAGCATCTCCCTCTCCGTTGATGATGTCTGACATGCTACCCATCAATCACTTCATTGTTGCTACAACTGTACTGTTGTTGACTCTGCCACGATCAACACTGCTTCCATACTGCAAGTCCCTCTCAAATGTTGCATCTGCTGCTAGCACTGCCACTGCTAACGCTGCATTGCAACTCATCTACTGAGAGAAACAATTGAAAAACATCCATGAATCTAAACAAGTGTTCATGATGCATCTCGATGTTGAAACTATGACTACTGCTAGACCCACGTTATCCCTTTGAAGCACCGCACTGCTGCTATTCTGCACTGCGTCCCTCTGCGTTGCTACAACTATGCTCTGCACTGCTCAATTGTTAGCGTTGCTAACTACTGCACCTATCATTTCTGCACTCCTCTGCACTGACTGAAAACTCCTCCAGCCTGCTACTATTGATCTTGGGCACCCGTAGCAAGGTTATGATCTGAGAGTTGGACTCCTCAAAGATCCTGCCCAATTGAAGTTCTTGCGAACTTATAGCTCAATATCACCCCATCTCCCTCCTGGAGATGCATGGGCACTCAATGCGTACACATCCTCGTCGATCTTCGCGGTCGCAGCCTTCGGATCATGCTTCTCGTCCTTGTCCTTTTGCTTCAAAGGACACTAGGAAGTGTAGTGACCAAGCTCACCACACTTGATCTTCGAGACATCTTTCTTACGTCTTTGCTGCTCCTGTTGCCCTTTGGATGCAAGGGCTGCATTTTCTTCCTCCTCCTGCTTCACCTTCGATCCACTGCCACTGCTACCATCAAGTTTTCACTTGACCAAGTCTCTCCTTAGCTCTTCTTGCTGAAGATAAGCCCACATCTTTTCCCAGCCTAGCAAGATTGCTCTGCCCAGGATACTCTGGACAAATACTTACGAATCCTCAATGATTGCATTAAGAGCAAATCTCACCATCGTTGTAGGAGAAGGGGTAGACCCCACGGCTGCAAGTTGGTCATGGATTTCCTGAAGTCTAGTCAAGAATGGGACAATGCGCTCCCCTTTCCGCATCTGCGCCATCCTCAATTGTTGCTCTACGTACATCTTCCGTTACTCGGAAGATCCTTCATATAGCGTGGCCAAGGCTTCCCATATCTATGTGGCAGTATCTTTGTCGGCTATATGGGACAGTATGTGATCTTTGACTACATCCAGGAGCAGCCTTTTTGCCTTCGCGATATCATCCTTGTACTTCTTCAAAGGATCTGGATCTACAGGGACAACTACTGTGCTATCCACGAAGAGATTGAGATCGTATTCATCTAGAAGACAAGTGATTCTTACCTTCCAGATCATGTAGTTGGAGGCTCCCTCCAACCGGTCCTGATCTCTAAGCTCGTGAGTTTCCATGGCCATCAAAAATGTCGAATCTGCACCTCTTCTTCCCCCTCAGCGCAGCACTAGACAGGCTTACGCACTCCTTGTGGAGCCCGTAGATCAGTTGCCCGAATTTGCCGCTCAGATCTTGGAAAAAACTGAAATTCCCTAGCTAGGAACTTCATGAGGAAGAAAACTCCCTCACTGTGTGGCTTCTCCCTCTTCTAACACTTTCTGCCCGGTAAAATCAAGATCTTCCTACAAAAACTGCGTCCCACCAGCTCTGTGTTGCTCCCTCTAGCATGGTAAAATTCCGATCTGGAAGTCTTACCTCTCTGTCAGCTCACTCAGAGAGAGACCTTCACAAAAATTTCATCCTGCCTTCCCTGGACTACACAATCCCTTTGGGCATTCGAATTGTTGCTTTCTGCAACTCTTCGGCCTCCAACTCAGTGTTGGATCTGCTCTTCCTATTTCACAATCAACTCTCTAATACCATTGAAAATTCCAAGATCTAGATCTGGAATCCCTACTCTGACAAACTGAACTACTTCTACTTTTAAATAGTTTTGACAAGCTATTTGCAGATTACTTCTGAAAATATCAAAGCAGTTCCTGAAGCAGCCTTCACTTAATTAAATTTCATGTGAAAATGGTAAACTGAGCAAGAGAAATAACACACACACAGGACACCATTATTTTTGGACAAACGTCCTCGGAAAAACCCAATGCGGGAAAACCAGTGCAAAGATCTGAGGGTTTTATTATTAAGCAGCAATTATTCTGGATACAATTATGAATGTCTCTCCAAACGATTCAGTTACAGAGAAATACTAGCAGAGAAAAATATAGTGAGCATACCACACTCTGCAAGTCCCGGTTGATCTAGTAGTTGAACAGACAAAACCCCAGCTCCCTTTGCGCTGCCTCTGCATAGGCCTGCGTGGGGTCAGATCTGGAACTGCATCACCCCTTTTGTGTGATCTTTCAACCCTTCCGGAAAATTGATCCAACCCTCCCAGCTCAGATCTGGATTTCCCCAGCTATAACTCGGACTTTCTGCTAAGAAAATGCATTGCCTCTACGTGGGGCCTGCGTGGCCCTGCGTCACTCACTCTGGGCTCTGTGCAACCTCCTCTTTGTCTTTCTCTGCATCTCTGTCGATGATCCTTGGTCCCGGAGAAGATCCCCCTACCAAAACTGTCTTTGCCCCTCAAATGCATTGAAGAATCACTTAGATCTTATTTTCGTCTTGAGCACTGCTCACTTCAGAAAATTCGATCACTTGATCCTTTGGATGTATTCTACAAATGACCCTCAAGCCTTCCTTTATAATCTTCTCGTTGAGACTTCAACGGCCGAGATTAGATCTCCAATCAACAGCTAAGATAATATTAGACTTGATCTACTTTTTCTAGAAGTTTCACCCAAAGTTTACATTAATACTCATTAATTATTTTAATTTCCTAAGTTAGACTTAGGGTCCTTATTAAAAATAATATATTTTTCTTAGAAAATTGTTTCTGGGTCGAATTTCCCAAAACAATTTATGGGATATGTGCAATGCATGTGTCTCAGCCTCTCCACAAAGTTTGAGACTTAGAGCATATACGATGCTACCACAAATCAACATGATTTATAGACACCTTAATCATTGTCTCTCCTGGAACATACCCTACTCGGGTTCTCAAGGTGTGTTCCACCAAGACTATCCTTATCTTGGATTCCCAATTCTCAAAGAATATTAGTCATCTACGACTACTCTTATCTTGGATGTCGTATCTAATCCTCAAAGAGTATCGGATGCCGGATGATTACCCAATCCTCCATTTTATCTTCCCAAGTAAAGACAAGAATGACGTGTTTATCTCTCCCTCTCAATTTAGGAGGATATATTCAAACAAAGGAATGTACTCATTCCTATACCAAGAATGTACCTAAGCTCCCTTTTGGCTTAGGAATTTCCAAGTTTCTTCCAAGTAAGAAACTTGATCACAAACTCCCTCTTAACTAGGTACCTACACCAACTCCTTAAGTGGAGATAATGGGAAAATCAGCAGCTTAGAAGAGCTCCTTCCTTTGATGTCATGAATTTCATTTTTGTTATGGAGTCTTCATCCTTTTGGAATTTCTTCATAGGGCATAGACCATCCACCACTTTCATCCATGAGACAGTCATGTCATCATTCATTTCATCAGACAGTGATTCATCAGTCTTCATCTGGCCTTGCTTCATGCCATGTTGCTTTCTTCATGTCCTTTAAGCCGACATGATCACTATAGGAGATCCGACATCATCTTGAGGGTTCTTCATTTGATTTAGGCCGACTTGGACATGCCTAGTGACAAGGTCTTGGAGGACTACTTTACATAGACAAGTGTGACCTTTTACAAAGTGTAACATGACTTCATTTACATGACAATGACTCTATTATTTTATGACAAGATGAAAAAACTCCTACAGAGTCTTGACTCAAAAATAAAATCCCTTGCTCATGAAACCCATGATGCAGGTAATACAGTAAAAAAAATTTATTTTTTCTTCTTTGCATCTACTTACATAAAATCACGATTACATGTCATTGTGAAGACTGAACCTAGTTACACTTTTCAAAATGGTGCACTGCCTCATCACCTTAATCTTATAAAGGTTTGTATAAAGTCATTTTTTACTTAATAAATGTCCCAGATACTTTATTCTTATAATAATTTTGTCATTTTGTTGCATATTTTCTATATTTTGCATGTTCTATTCTGTAAATTTTTGAGAAATCCAAAGTGTGGCAAGTTAATTGATTTATTTTATTATGACATTACCTTGTGATGTTTTCATTATTATTTTTCTTTCTTTCGATTTATATTTTATTATCATCAAGACTAGTCACTAATGCCAAGCAACAAATAGAAAAGAACACAAGATGTAGGCACGGAACCAGGACAAAACCCCACTCTATGGGAAAACCCGGTCAAAATTCTTTCTTCAGTAGATTCAAAACAAGATGAGACGACCAAGACCCTCAAAACATAGACTAGAGACTCCCTCCATCAAGTCAACATTGGCTCTTAGTCCTGTAAGTAGTATTTCATTCTTCAATGCGTACTCAACACATCCTCCTTGCAACAATGAGATAACCCTTTACAAATTTCCTGTAAAGATATCCATATACTTATAGTGACCAACATAGTAATATATGATGACCAACACTGTAACATGTAATGTTTGTTGCCTTCGGTCCTGTGGTGACTGCCCCAAACTCTGATCTTCGTCCTGTAATGTTCTGAGTTTCCTTATCTTAATACATCAAAACTTCACTGTAATTTTGGACTCCATTATTGAGGTTCACCAAATAGTCATCTCTGCAATATCTGAAATTTTCTCTAAGATATGTCGAAGTTTTGTACCTTTATTCCACTGAAACCTTCTCTGAAATATCTGCATTGCCTCACTGTGATTACACCGAACTTCATCTCTGAAATACCGAACCTTTCTTCTATGATTCCCACACTTGTCTCACGAGTTCACCTCTGCAAGTAATCCGAGCTCCTTCACTGTGATAGATGTGAAGTCCTTGTGTTTGTATATATAGTTGTTTCCTTAAATAATAAGCCGACATGAGTTCTTGAACAGTTGTGTCTCCATATAAGGTTAAGCCGACATGATGATGATTTGTTTGAGGCTGACAGCAAGGAGACTTTGATGGAGGAATCTTTGACCAAACAAAAATTGACTTTGACTCAAATAGACAATCCTAAAGCCGACAATGGAGGCTTGACCTAAGACAACTGATCCAAGCATGAAACCCATGCTTTAACAAGTCAATTCAATTAATATTAAAATTATTTTTGCTTTCTTTTGACAAATATATTACATTTTGACTCAAGTACAATTATGAAGACCGAACCTAGTTACATTTTTCAACACTCCCTCTTAACTAGGGAGGTATTCATATTTACATATAACCATAGAGGTACATGGAAGATCTCAAAACATATAATCGACGAAGAAGTTTAGGCACCGGAATGCCATGGACTAGATTCCTGACTAGGGCAATCTATCCAAGGTCTCTCAACAGTTTAGGCACCGCAATGCCATGGACTAGATTCCTAACCAGGGTAATCTATCCGAGTGCGACTAAGATGGACTAAATCTTTCAGCCTCTCTAGGTACCATCAGGCTTACTTACTAACCATCAAACCAGGGATCCACGTGTGTATCTGAGGTCAGAACTCTATGACCAACACCACCCTCCCTACTTCGGGACCTAGACATCAACACAAAGTGTCAGCCAGATGTCCTCCCAGGCAATGCTTCACTCACAAAGCCTGATTGGTAACAAGCATGCTATCAAAACCTTGAGACATTTACCTGTACATACATCACCCCAATCAGTAATACACTTTCAAATGTACATAATCAAATACAAACCTTCAGAGTCTTCCAGACAACTAGATGTTGCTTTTGAACTTAACATAGTAGGACTATCAATTGAATCTTTGACAGAAGATTTCTCAATCATACTTTCTTTTCCAACTTCACATGCAGCAACATATTCTTCAATCAGTCCTTCGAAATGCATTCTCCAATTTCCTCTTTCAAGGTTTCTATCAAGACTATAATATGCCCTCCCTCACAACCAGGGATATTTTTTCTATCTAGGCTCCCTCTTAACCTAGGGAGATCAGCTTCTGCTTATGACATTGGAGAATCTTTCATGGCTTCCATCCTTCTCATCGGAATCATATATCTTCCTTCATCATGCTTATTATATCAGCTTGTCTTACGAACATCTTCACTATCTTGAAGATGATGTACCTACACAACTTAGATAGCAAGTACAACCAGATCTATAGAAGCATGAAGTTAGTCATAACAAAATCTTATAATAACGGAAGCATTTAGAATTTACAAACATAATCAACAAGAGACTATACTTCAATACTTCAACTTCTTGCCCAGGTTTTGTTACAAACCCTAAATCACATCAATAGCTCAATCAAAATATCAGTCTCATTATATCTAGGGTCTTAACGTTACTTTCAATGATATGACAAGTCCTTTCAAATAGCAAACCCTAGAAACAAATCATATTAATGCATTTGACAATTTTCAGAATCATATGTTAGACTTCCTACTAGGATTTCATGTAAACCCTAGATTTCATACATGAGCTCCAACAATCAAAACCAATAACATGAATAGCTTCTACTAGGGTTTGATGTAAACCCGATATTTTCCATCTACAAATTCTCAGCAATCATTAAATAGATTCATTGATTCCAAATTGTTATACATACTAGAGAATTTAACTACTACTAGGGTTTAGTTGTAAAACCCTAGATTTTCCAAGCAACATCATCCTAGAACTTCAAACTTTGACTAGGGCTTGTTTCCAAACCCTAAGACTTATGACCATTAATAATTAGTTCAACACGCATATCTAGGAATTCATCGTCAAACATAAGCATAACATGTGTCAGGCAACATTAACATATTAGACATATACCGACCTAGACCAAGCTAGGGTTTCAACCAAATGGACACATATCTAGGGTTTCATTCCTAGGACCTTACTTTAAATGCATAACAAGGGTTTTGCTTATAGAATCAACAAAACCCTAAAGATCTAGGGTTTCATCACATAGCAAAGCAAACCCTGCTATACCAAAACTTTAAAAGTTTTGGATCTCAAACAGCATCATTCAACCCTAACAAGTTAGGGTTTTCATGATCATACCAAAACCCCAAACATGACATCATTATCAAAGATTTCAAATAGCATTTCCCAATAACCCTGAGCACGCTAGGGTTTCACACATTATCATTAGCATACCCTTAAGTTAGGGTTTTCCAGAGAACATGTCTAGGGTTCTATAAGAACGATCAAGGATGTAAGGAGGGTAGATTTATCAAATGATGAATCACCCTAAACAAGAATCTTTATGATTCAAGACAGCTAGACATAACGATGTTTGTAATGTAACGCAAATTTTAAAATAAGATGAACGTACTTTTTATATTGAGAGAATTTTATAAGGTGTATAGTCTAAGACGTACCTAGAGATGTTCCTTGACAAACCTTGTAAGGATTCCTTGAAGTGTTTTCCATGATCTTTTATACCTATAATACATTGAAGCAAAACATGTGATACCAAGAACATGATTTAATTTCTCAAGTTAGATCTTACCATGGAGGATGGAATCCTATTATTTTGAAAATCAAGTTATTCCAACTTTCAATATTAGAAGTTTTGCTTCATTGTAAACCTTAGAAGATAAGGATTAAGGTTCGATTATGAAACTTTTGTATGTTATCTAGAGAGTACAATAATTATCCTAGACTAGCTATAAACAAGGATTATATGAACCATTTGAGATTAGATATTAAAAATCTAAAAGCTTATGAATATACTTACTTTGTGTTTACATACCTCTAATTTGATAGCTTAATAGACCTGTTGCATGTGCATCTTATTAAGTGACAATACTTACTTGATTTTCTTGAGTTGGTTCCTTGTGCTCAGACTATCAATTCAGATCCTCAATGCTTGCATTTCTTTCTCCATAGGACAGACTTCAGATTCCTCATAGAAGTCTTTTGGGCATCAAATTGTTCTTCAAGTGTAGGAGGATTGTTATTGTTCTTGTAGCATGTCAGTCGTCTTCACACTTCGGTCCTGAGATCCTAATTATACTTTGAGGAAACTTTCTTATTTTACAGTCCTGTGATATCCTTTCCTTGGTTCGGTCACACTTCAGTCAGTCTTTTATTTCTGTGATGACAACATAGACGTATCTTGGTCCTTGGTGGTAGCGTAGATATAACTTGGTCCTTTATTACTGTGATTGATTTGAATTCCTGTACAATAGTTGATGCAAAGTCTTTCAATACTATCAAGCTTCGTTCCTTGATGTCGTGGTAGCATACAGTCAACAATGTAGTTCGGTTATATTTCAGTTTCTGAGGCAGCCACCTAATTTTTCATCATGCTTTATGTAATTCAGAAACACTTCAGTCCTACTATATAGACTTCGGTCTTCTGGAGAACCTTGATGTAATTTGAGTTATAGCTCTCATCTACTTGTTGTCTATATTAAGATCTGAATTCTTTTCTGAGAATTTTTATCAAGTTTTGTTCATGTACTATGACTTTGCTCAAAATATTCTTGCCAATAAGGTGATCTTATTTTACCATAACTCCGATACCATGTTGAGAAATCCAAAGTGTGGCAAGTTAATTGATCTCTCTTATTATGACATTATCTTGTGATGTTTTCATTATTA
The DNA here is from genome assembly GCA_034641835.2 of Pinus albicaulis. Classification (NCBI taxonomy): domain Eukaryota; kingdom Viridiplantae; phylum Streptophyta; class Pinopsida; order Pinales; family Pinaceae; genus Pinus; species Pinus albicaulis. The sequence continues at coordinate 417,395,087 of CM076582.1, read as the reverse complement.
TTGTTCTTTCTTTCGATTTATATTTTCTTATCATCAAGACTAATTCCAAGCACCAAATAGAAGAGGACACAAGATGTAGGCATGCAACTAGGGAAAATCCCCACTCTAGGGGAAAACCCGGTCAAAATTCTTTCTTCAGTAGATTCAAAACAAGATGAGATAGCCAAGACCCTCACAACCTAGACTAGAGACTCCCTCCATCAAGTCAACCTTGGCTCTTAGTCCTGTAAGTAGTATTTCATTCTTCAATGTGTACTCAACACGTCCTCCTTGCAACAATGACATAACCCTTTACAAATTTCCTGTAAAGATGTCAATATACTTGTAGTGACCAACACTGTAATATATGATGACCAACAATGATGACCAGCACTGTAACATGTAACATTGTAATGTATGTTGCCTTCGAACCTGTGCTGACTGCCCCAAACTCTGATCTCGGTCTTGTAATGTTCTGAGTTTCCTTACTATAATACATCAAAACTTTACTGTGACAGACTCCATTACTGAGGTTCACCGAATCGTCATCTCTACAAAATCCGAAATTTTCTCTGAGATATGCCAAAGTTTTGTACCTTTATTCCACTGAAACCTTCTCTAAAATATCCGCACTATCTCACTGTGATTACACCAAACTTCATCTCTGAAATACCGAACCTTTCTTCTATGATTTCCGCACTTGTCTCACAAGTTCATCTCTGCAACTAATCCAAGCTCCTTCACTGCGATAGATGTGAAGTCCTTATGCTTGTATATATAGTTGTTTCCTTGTGAAATAGGCAGACATGAGTTCTTTAACAGTTGTGTCTCCATATAAGGTTAGGCCAACAGCAAGGAGACTTTGATGGAGGAGTCTTTGACCAAACAAAAACTGACTTTGACTCAAATAAACAATCCTAAAGCCTACAATGGAGGCTTGACCTAAGACAATTGACCCAAGCATGAAATCCATGCTTTAACAAGTCAATTCAATTAATAATAAAATTATTTTTGCTTTCTTTTGACAAATATATTACATTTTGACTCAAGTAAAATTATGAAGACCGAACCTAATTACATTTTTCAACATAAATTATGGTTTCTACATGTGCCATGGTTAAAACTGCTAAAGTTATCTAGAAATATTGATCCTCTATTCCATGTAAAATTGTTTTTCTTGAATCCTTTAAGAGGACTCCGAGTTGTGCATCTCTTAAATTTAAAATCTCCCTATTAAGGTAGTCGCTAGGGTTTGTAAGAAGAGGCCTTAGTGCTCTCACCCTCTTCAACAATGTTGTCGTCACTGAATTTTCCCTAGGTAACTTCATTGTCCATTTAGATCAAGGCACTAGTGTAAGTGGTGGTGATCAAACCCTCTACTTTTACTAATTTCCCTTTCTTCTCACTTAAATTCTAGATATCAAGGATTAGGGTTAGGGTTTCTTTGAAATATTAATAAAAGTAATTTCCTTGGATGTGTTATTTCCCTCGAAGTAGGAATTGCATTAAATAATTGTTAAAAAGCAAAATCTAGCATTTATTGCATGTTAAAAGCTTATTTCTGGGGTTGATGTGCTAAACCTTGCACATCTAATTGATTTTCTTGATCACTTGTTGATTTATCATTGTAAGACTATTTGCATTAGTTACATAATTTTGCATGCCCTATCATTTAAAATCCATCAAACCCTAACATATAACATCCCTATTATTTGCTCAAAAGGTCTAGGGACAGAGTGCTTGTAATTTAATAAAGATTATCTTATCCTTCTAGGCTTTTCCAATACCCTACCCCAAATTATTAGAGCTTTCCATCACCGTAAACCTTCCATGTTGAATATCCTTCAGGTGATCCATATATAGGGAAGCCTCCCTTGTGGTTCAATATACCACTAAATAGTTGCAGAAAGTCTATTAAGGTGACAGTGGTGGCCGATCTTTTATCACCACGAGGCCTGGATATGCCTAGAGAGGTTTTGCACTAGGCCTGCTAGATTTTGCAGTAACAAACACAATTTACATTAGATAAAAACATAAAAGTGCTCATCAGTTTTTTATTTACTTTCCTTTCATATTCACTTGTTTGTAGTTTTATGAAAAGACTATAACCTTTTGTCAAAAGACAAGGAAACGAACAAAACTGCAATGTTTACTTTTCGCTTTATTTGTTGCCATTGAAAGACATCTTAAAAAAGCAAGTCATTCAAACTGGAAGTTTAAAATTTAAATGAACTAATACACATTTTTTAGGCTTTAATTCACGACTGACAGATTTGATGATTGATGAAAATGCTCCTGCAAACAAATTTAGGAACCCTGAATTCAATAACACCATACAGGAAATCTGGTTAGCAAATCATTAGATATGAGTCAGTTAATAAAAGTGCTCATCAGTTTTTTATTCACTTTCCTTTCATATTCACTTATTTGTAGTTTTATGAAAAGACTCTAACCTTTTGTCAAAAGACAAGGCAACGAACAAAACTGCAATGCTTACTTTTCACTTTATTTGTTGCCATTGAAAGACATCTTAAAAAAGAAATTCATTCAAACTGACAGTTTAAACTTTAAATGAACTAATACACATTTTTTAGGTTTTAATTCACAACTGACAGATTTGATGATTGATGAAAATGCACAGCAAACAAATTTAGGAACCTTCAATTCAATAACACCATACAGGAAATCTTGTTAGCAAATCATTAGATATGAATCAGTTAATAAAACACAACGGACAATCTTTCAATTGCAGAAGCATGCAGCAAAACTGACTCTCAAGGATGCTTTTGTTCCATTCTGAATAAGTGTACAATTCTCTGTAAGAAGGAGAGTGATTATCACCATTTGCACGTTGTCACTATTCTTTCCAATTTTGGTGATCAATTTTCCATCACTCCATGTACCTGCACCACCCTGCAGCAAATAAGTCCTCAAATCAATCTATTCATGCAGCTACACAATTCTATTTGCACTCTAAATGTTCCTTCTTCATTCACTTTCACTTTGGTTCTTCTACATATTGAGGGTAGGCATATTTACATGGTTAAAGACATAACAAAAAGCACAATTAAAAAAATTGTGACATGATAAGATCTACAAGTTCTTGAGTTATCACTGAAATAAATCAAAACTCTGGGCATTAAACCCAACAAACACCATTAAAAAATGTTTCACCTAGGTAAACATGTTCTTGAGAACAACAATCCTCTAAACAAAGAAACAAAAACATATACTGATCTCATACTAACAAGCTCACTTCATGCCACTCAATTTCATTCCACAGCCAACTCACATCCCATTTAGTACTAGAATTCATGGAATTGAGTGGCATGGAGTGAACTCATTGGTATGAGATCACTATATCTTTACATACTTAAAACTTGAATTCTGGTATAGTTTCAGGTTTGTTTTCCACTGGATCATTATGGCCATTTCGGCTTCTGTTGTCTGCACTCCTGCAGACGCCTCCTGTATACCTCTAGATCAAATAGAAAACAGAGACAAAGCTTCCATGTCTAGATTTTAAGAGAGTTTACATGATCATGTATAAAACAGAGACAAAGCTCTTATGTATAGATCTTAACAGAGTTTTGAATCTCGATGATCATGTAGTCCAAAACTGTGACATCTTCATGACGGATACTCCGCTGGTACAAGAGGTGCTCTACACAATTCAATTGAGGATTCATAGTTATGACTCTATGAGTCAGTCATGCTGAGAAATCTAGGGTGTCCATTAGGGTTAGTTTATTACATGATTTCTCTTTAACATTGACATTTACTTGGGATATATTATCACTTCATCATCATCATTATTATTTATTTTCATCATCAAAATAAATGCCAACAAGAATATCAGAATGCAAACGAAGAGAGACACAGGAAATAGGCTCCAAGCCGGGGGAAAAACCAGAGAACTCCTTATAGAATTTTCAATGAAGACTTCCAAGACCAAGATACTAGACCAGGCCAGCCACCCAAACAAAATCTGTTCCTTCTCAATTTCGGATCTGGGCCAATCTGTCCTTCCACACAGAATTCGGCTGCCAAAGAGAGATAAACCAAAAATTCAAGACCAAAAAAAATCTTCCAGATTCGCTGTCCTTCTTCCTCCTTTTTGTACTTCTGTTCTGCCACAGATCTTTTGAAAGTCAAATGCCCAAGTGTGTCTTTGGAGGACGAATTCCTCTCCAATATATAGCCATTTGAGTGGGTCCTCAAGCTTCTTCTAGGCCGACCCTTAGGGCTAGCCGACCTGATCTCTTGGACAGTCTCTAGACATTTCCATGACATGAAATATTTTTCTTTTCATTGATACAAGAGCCCTTCTGGGGGTTTTACATTATGACTTTGACTTTGACTCCCTAGAGCACTCAATCGGTGCACAACCGAGGACCAAAACCATGGGCAAGAAACCCATGTATAAATATTTTTTTCTTTTACAAAAATAAATATTTTCTCTTCTTTCTTTTGACAAGTACAATGATTACAACAAGTCATGACACCATAATTATGAAGACTGACACTAGTTACATTTCAGCACTCCCTCTTAACTAGGGAGGTATTCATAATTGACAATAGGGACAAGGAAAGTACTTCCATTGAAAAGTTTTCATAAGAAGAGTCAGATTGATAAGCCATCTCATAAGCTATGACATCAGCTTGTATCAGTGAATCTCAACATATCAACTAGCATTGTCACATAGCAAGGCCATGACTAACAGCTCTATCTCTCCACAATATCAGAGCACAATGTTGGCGAGACCAATGACTGATAGACACCATCATCATTGTCTCTCAAGGCACATACCCCACCCAGGTCTTCTCAGGGTATGTCCTTTTAGGACAATTCCTATCTTGGAATAACACATCCTCAAGGAATTTCCTCTTCGACTACTCTTACCTATTGGATGCCCTACCACATCCTCAAAGAGTATCGGAATCAATCTCAGATGCTTACCCAATCCTCCATTCTTTCTTCACAACATGAAAACAAGAATGATGTGTCTATCTCTCCCTCTCAACTAGGGAAGATATGCTCATTCTAAAAAGGAATATACCCAAGCTCCCTGTTAGCCAGGGACTTGTCCAAGGCTCCAAGCTCCCTCTTAACTAGGGACTTGTTACCAACCGCGGTTATTTTCTCTTTGGTGGAGATCATGGTACTATCAACTGCTTGTAAGGCTCTTCCTTTTGATGTCATGAACTTCACCTTCTTCGTTATGGAGCCTCGATCTTTTAGATTTTCTTCGTAGGGCATTGGCCATCCATCACTTTCCTTTCAACGAACCATAGTGTTGAACCAATAGTCATGTCATCTTTCTCATCTGAATCTGCCTTTTCTTTATACATCTACCTCTTCCAAGTCATGTTTCTTTTAGGATTTTCCATCCAATCACATGAGTGCTAGTTGTAGGCGATATTTGCAACTCTCTTTTGGTAGCCCTGTAATAACCCAACCAGATGATTTCCAAAATCTAAAATAAACATCAAACCAAAGTTACCTTTTTATGATGGCCTTTCGTCATGACAGTAGCTTCATGCAACATCAACATCCTGCACATGAGTGACTCCATCTCCAAGACATTCAATGTCAAGAGTCTCCTTTTTACAAACTCTATCAAGATCAACACACCTTCTCCATGGAGATGTCATTGCTAATTCTTCTAGTCATCAGACGTTGATCACTTATCTTATCTTATGTGATAATGGGTGCATCTTTCACGAACTCTTCCTTACTTTCTTTACGCATAGCAACCCCAAGAACTGCTATACATAGATCCTTCATCATAGGAATCATGATTGTCAACCACCTCATATTCTATATGAGGTCATATTATGTTGATTTCATCTTATCAATATGAAGAAGAGTTCAAGGCACATTATTTACAAGCCTTCATGCTTCATTCTAATGGAAGAGATCCTTCTTCTTCGATCATGCTCTTGAAATAGAGCATTCAATCTTTCTATCTGCAACCATATCATGACATGACTTTATCTATCAAATATACATACATACCTTTTCCTTCTTTTTCTCATCTAGACTTCCATCTAGCAACTTCCTTTACTTGCTTGAGGATGAGATTTCTTCAATTAGCTTGATACGCTGCACAATTTTGTCATCATACCATCATTCTTCTTAACTAGTGGATCTCACAAAAGGTGGATTGTAGACTATTAGCGAGACATCTGCTTATTCCAAGTGAACCTTCTTATTAAGATTCTAGTAGAGGATCTCAATGATCCTCATCCTGCAAATGCTCGTTCCCAATGACAATGATGTATGATGATTTTTTAGATTTCCATTATTCTCGATGACATTCTTTCAACCATATATATTGTTGTTTCGGTTGTCTTTTCAATGAGGATATATGTAGACTTCTACTTCAGTTATTCTTTCAAGCTTCCATAATGATGTCATGAGCCCTTTTCATCTTCAATCATATGCTTAATATCATGCCATCTTCTAATATGATGCATCATGTCATACTTACAGTGCTTCTCATCCCGATTGCAATCTTTAACCATAGTAGAGGTATTTTCACCTTATACTTCTCCTTGCTATGTACCAGGCATCCACAGTTCCACAATTATATCATGAATCTATCATAGTGCCTAAGGATCCAAGGGTCTTTACAGATCCCTCCTTCCATCATGCTTCCCAAAACAAAGGATCAACCCATCCTCCTTCCTTTACTTCATGTACATGCTGCATTCATTGACAAGCATCCACAAGCACAGTTTACAATAACAAAAGCATAATATCTATCTATCAATCTAAGGTTTCCATGAGACTTAAAGGTTGAACTTCTAGGGTTTTCAAGTATCAGCCCTAGACCAAGGGTTCTAACCTTATCCATGCATATGAACCCTAGATTACATACAAACCCTAAGGGTTCGAGTTTCTATGAGGGAAAAGGATAAGGGTTTCTATATGACTAGGGTTTTACTAGTGTCAACAATTTTAACAAACTCTATACAATCAATCAACCCTACTATAATCCATGTTAGACCCTTAAAAAATATGTCATACATACCTTATGATTACGTACCTTTGTACTTTAAGACCTGCTACTAGATGTCATGTCTTTCTAGATGCTCTTTAGTCTTGCAACTCTTTTACTAACGATGCTCTTCCTATAAAAGATTGCTAACACAGTCTGGATGCCTCACTGATAGAAGATAATTATGTCTTCTTCTGATGCTATTTAAGATGCAAAACCTCCTCTCCTACTATAGGCTTTCAAGATTTATGCTTCTAAGGCTTTAACTGAGAAACATCCTTCTAAGGCTTTGCTTATATGCAACTCCTTGTAGTAGGAGAAAAAGACCAATTGTTATATACAATAATGTCTTCGATCATTACTGCCTTCAACTTACTAGCTTTGGGGCTTCTCTTCATGTTGCGCGAGAGTTTTCCACACTGTTATGCATGACCTTTGCATAGAATATGAATTTCAAAATTGTGCTTGATATTTCACATAATCACTCCATGGGATTAAGCAATGAGACTGTGTATCTTGTTCCAATATTTACCCAGAATTGATACGAATTTGATTGTCCTTGAGACAATCCTTTCGACGGCATTATATATTGTTGTGAGAAGATTTCCCCAATAAATATGCTCCTAGAATGATTTTTCTTCTAGATCACTTGTAGGTCGGCTTCCTTATCTCATTGTTCGAACTTCAAAGAATATATGTATTTTTGGTGATTGTGTTATTGCGCCACAAAGCCTCAAACTCCACGGGTCTCATTGTTCGATCTTTCAAGGAGTATATGTATATGTATTTTCATAGGAGAAATGTGCCACAAGACATGAATCTATGAGACATATCTTCGAGTTGTAGTTTGAGATTTAACCTTCCAAAATTCTCCAAATTCAGTCTAGGTCTGCTCAGAGATGGAGAAGGGATCTCGCTCCACTTCTAGGGTGACTATACTTCAAATTTAAGTCCATCAATGCGAGAAATAGGCCCAAAACTTCTCAGACCCTTTTTCTAGGTGCTACAAGATTATGGATCAATTCTATGTATGCCCAGAATGTGAGTAGAACTTGTTGGAAATACTAAGAGGGGGGTGAATCAATATTTCTTTTACAATTGTTATTTTACCAGTTTTTAGATCACTTATAACTAGAACAAAAAATGAACAATATAGAATAAATGATTTTATTAATCAGAAATAACAAGGACTTCAATCCTCTTCTTTACAATAAATCAAGTACAATAATGTTTAGGGCTCCAACCCTAGATGATGACACCAATTCCAATCTGCCAGGCTCCAACCTGTACTTTGCCAAGCACCGACTTGAACTTCATGAGGCTCCAACCCTATCTTCCCCAAGGCTCCAACCCTCTCACTAGTACAGGCTCCAACCTGATCTTATTGAGCACTCCTACCCTCTACAACTCCAACCCTATGCTTCAATTCTTCAAGATAAGATCAATGGTTCTTCAGAGCTCCCAATATCTTTTGCAACAAGCCTGGACAATATCTCCACCTTCAACAATGCCTGCAATCGATCTCCAAAGCACTTAGCTCATCAATGACAAATTTATCTTCTTAGAAGCTGTCTCCACAACTCTTCATGTTACCCAAACAAAATTCTTCAAGGTCACATTATGAGGGCTTCATCATGATCTCCAAGAATCTTCAATAATTTACTCAAGGTCTACACCAAACAATTCTTCAAATTCTTCACAATGTTTTCAACCAAGGAGGTCTGCAATGGTTCTCCAAAGAATGTCTCCAATAGTCTTCAACAATGCTCTAGGGACTGCCTTAACAAGGTATCAACTCTTCAATGTCTGCTGCAAAAGGTCTTCTACAAGTTTTGCTCCAAAATGTCCTTAATAATGCTCCAAAGAGACTTCAAGATTGTCTTTTGTAAGGCACAACAATGTTGCTCAAAAATCCAAGAGATAGGCTCCAAACAATACTTCAAAAAGTGCTCCAAAGATGTCTTCACAAAGCTTCAACAATGATGGCTTCAAAAGATGTTGTAATTCTGACTCCAAGACTACTCTAAGATGACTATGGGTTGCTCCAATGTCTAATATAATATAAGCCTCCAATCAACCTCAAATTATGTTCAAAGTTCTGCTATAGGACTGCTCATGGAGATCTTCAAATGATGCTCCAAGATCTTCAAAATCAATGCTTCTTCAAGAGTACTTCAACGTTGTTCAAGCCTTCAAATTCTTCACTAGGCCACAAGTCCTTTATTGTTCACACCTCCAAATTCATCGTTGATCGGAGCTAATAATGATACGGATCTTGGTTGAAATGGACCTCTTGCTGCAACTTTGTTGATAACTTCTGCTATAGGTGATGAGATCAAATTTCGTCAAAGACCCATTTGAGGTATTGAATAGATCTTTCCAGTGATATAAGACACTTGAAATTTGATGACTTATGGGGTGAGAAAATTATTCCAAAATCTCATAGGACGTGTGGCGGCACAGTGTTCCAAACAGGTATAACTTCAATTGCTCATATCTCTCAAACCGGGAAACGAAATCAAATTCCGTAAAAAACCCATTTGAGATAATAAAAAATACTTTCAAATGAGATATTTTTCACTCTCTAATATGATATGTGGAGACTGTGGAACTTGTGTGAATTTTACTGAAGATTACTGCAAAACATTGAAACTGAAATATGTTTCAAACCCTCATGGAGACGTAACCTGAATATGGATTTATTCAGGAACGAAATAAAAGACAGAAATAAACATAAACACAGAGATGTAGCAGAAATAAAACTTCTTTTCATTAATATCAAATGACTGATTTATGCTTACAGACAGAATGGGCATAAACTAGCTAGGGCGATGGTAGCTTATCTCTGAGAAGAGATGTGGTGGCTACATGCCTCTGAACTGTGTTACAATGAGGCTCACGAACCTTTTTATTATTGAACAATAAGAGAAAACCCTAAACAACCAAAACCCTAACCCGGGGAGATGTAACACTAAGAGTTTATGAGCCCCGTTGGGGTTAACTGGGCAGCTAACTTCCCAGGGTCGTAACTTGGTCATAGTATCTCTGTTTGGCACGTATGATACCTCGTTGGAAAGATATCTTCGAGGACTACGTTGTTTAGGGCCTCAAAACGGCACTGAAAGTTCGAGACCCGAAAAACTGCTAAAAATAGTAAATAAGAAAACAGATGAAACTGACTACATGGAATAGACGGATGGCCACAAATATCCACCTGGATCATTCCTCCCCCCTTAGAAAGCAATGGTCCCCATTACGTGCAGAGCCTTCATGAGGTAGGGAAATTTCTGTTGAACCTGGTCCCTGGTGAAGTAGTTGGCCTGCTTTGAATTGGGCATAGCTTGTGGTGGGGTCCAGAGAGGCACTCCTTCTGCAAATGTAACCAAAATGTGTCACCCACCTGGAACTTGTGTGGCACTCGATGTTGATCCTATCGCTGCTTGTACTTGGCATTGGATTTCTCCCAGATGTCATGGACTTGTTAGCGGACGTCAGACAGTACACATGTGGATTCTGTCTCTGTGGTCGCATGAGGTATGGCAACATCACGCAGCGGCGCGCCTGGGGTCAGATCAATGGAGTGTTTGACCTGACAGTGTAGAGGAACCTCTGTAGGTGAGGAGAAAATATCCTTGTATTCCTCCACAACTTTTTCCATTTGTTATTGTCGTGCAGGGGAGCCTTGTTTGGAGGTTGTGGCCATAATCTTCTTCTTGCCCTATGGGTGAATTGTAATGAAAACAAATTTACTAGTTTGGGAAATAATCTTAATGCGTTGCTTTGTAGTAATCAAAGCGATGGCGGGAGGCAGTACTACCTCTGGGATCCTGTACAACTTATTTCCCAAAGTAATAATAACAAAACAAGGTCTAGACTCATCCACAGCATGTCGCTTCCACAAGTATGCTTGGCCCAATAATACATCAGACCCGTCAAGAGGAGCAACATCACACAATAACCTCATCCATGAAGGGCTTGATGCTCTACGGAAGGCGACATTGTTGGCTGATGCGGAGATCTCTTCCTTGGTGAAGCCACCCAATGGTATATGACTGCGGGTGTGCTGTGGTCGGTAGGTTGAGTTGCTTCACGACCTCTACTGAAATGAGGTTCTTTTGGCTTCCGCTATCGACAAGGAATTGCAGTGGATAACTCTTCACCCACATCTATGAATGGAAGAGGCACTCCCCCTCCTCTGGATCCTTGGGATCCTGCCTTTGGAGCTTGGTGGTGGCAACCGTGGCACTGGGATCCGCATCAATGATCTGCTTCCCTTTGTCATTCCCCTTGTCCGGTTCTGACTCAGAATCAGAACATGCATCTGATTCAGATGCCTTCAGTTCGGCCACCAACGACTATTTGGTTCGACACTCGCTTGTGTTGTGAGTGGAGCTGTTATGAAATTCACACCACTTCCCCGTGTCCTTTGGCTTTGTGGTGTTGTTCTGAGTGGCCCAACTTTGGCTTTGCCCCTTGTTTTGTGGTTCGGGGGCGCCTTTCCATGGCTTCAGATTCACAGATCCAAAGTCTCGCTTCTTCTACTCAAATTTCTGCTCGATCTTGGTGGCATATCGATATGCTGCACCAAGTTAGGTAACGTTGAGGAACTCCATTTCCTCCTGAATGTATTTGTGCAAACAGTTGCTATACTTGAGCACCAAGTGTCTCTCTCAATCTTCTAATACCCAACTTTGTGCGCAGTGTATGCAACAAATTCGTCAGCTCGTGCACATCTTGATACCTTTGTTATCGTTGCGTGGTCCATTGGATGTACTTGTCCTCATAGCTCCCCACATGGTAATATTGGTTCCTTGATGTCGTCTCGGAACAAATTCCAAGTGGGTGCGGCCGAGAACAGAGAGGGTTCCCTCTCATCCTTTTTCTCACAGTAGGTTTCCCACCAGTCTTTGACATGAGGGGCAACTTTGAGGAGTGCAAAAGTAATATTTTCTCAGTCGGAGAAATCATGGATCAAAAAATACCCTTCCAGCAAATTCAACCATCTATCTACGGCGTCTCCATCTATCTGGCCTTCAAATACAGGAATGTCGAAGTTGACTTGTACCTTGAAAAGAAGTGGCGCCTCCAGAGTGGCTGCTAGATGCAAATGGACCGCCAGTGGGCAGTCGTTGAAGGATCTGGGCAAAGTTATCCATCATCGCGTTCCTTTGTTTCTCAAGGGCCTCCTCAAGCAATATTTTGATAGGATCTCCTGCTCTCTCGTCTTTCTTTTCTTCCACCATGGGAGGCCGTCGAGGTTTGCGAGGCTGATCTTGCAAAGGTTCAACCAGATCGAGCCCTAACTCCTTATACCCCGACCTCGTTGGGGACATGCAAAGAAAGATCGAGAAAGCGCAGACCGCTTTGATACCACTGATCCAGATCTTGGTTGAAATGGACCTCTTGCTGCAACTTTGCTGATAACTTTTGTTATAGGTGATGAGATCAAATTTCGTCAAAGACCCATTTGAGGTATTGAATAGATCTTTCTAGTGATATAAGACACTTGAAATTTGATGACCTGTGGGGTGAGAAAATGATTCCACAAACTCATAGGACGCGCGGCGGCGTAGTGTTCCAGACAGGTGTAATTTCAATTGCTCATATCTTTGAAACTGGGAAACAAAATCAAATTCTGTAAAAAACCCATTTGAAATAATAAAAAATACTTTAAAATGAGATATTTTTCACTCTCTAATATGATCTGTGGAGATCATGGAAATTGCGTGAAGTTTATTGAAGATTATTGCAAAACATTGAAGCTGAAATATGTTTCAAACCCTCATGGAACTGTAACTTGAATCTGGATTTATGCAGAAACAAAATAAAATACAGAAATAAACATAATCACAGAGATGTAGCAAAAATAAAACTTCTTTTCATTAATATCAAACGACTGAAATATGATTACAGACAGAATGGACATAAACTAGCTAGGGCGATGGTAGCTTATCTCTGAGAAGAGATGTGGCGGCTATATGCCTCTGGACTATGTTACAATGAGGCTGAAGGGCCTTTTTATTATTGAACAATAAGAGAAATCCTTAAACAACCAAAACCCTAACCCGAGGAGATGTAACACCAAGAGTTAATGGGCCCCGTTGGGGTTAGTTGGGCAACCAACTTCCCGGGGTCATAACTTGGTCATAGTATCTTCGTTTGGCACATATGTCACCTCGCTAAAAAGATATCTCCAAGGACTACGTCGTTTAGGGCCTCAAAACAACTCCGAAAGTTCAAGACCCAAAAAACTGCTAAAAATAGTAAATAAGAAAACTGATGAAACTGACAAGGTAGAATAGGCGAGTGGCCACCAATATCCACCTAGATCATATAATCACAGCACCGAGCCCTAAAACTGAGCCTCTTGCAGGTTTTTCCACAGGTCCGAGCCTCTGCATTAGTAACTGCCCACAGATCCGGCCTCCCACAGATCCAAGGTTTATTAATCTTGTGATCTGAGCTCTAAAACTAAGTTACCATAGGTGATTGTCCACACTCCTGTCACGAGCTGTAATGGTGACTGTAACTCCAAATCACAGGTTCGATGTCTTTTCAACTCTCCACAGGACTGTAACTCAAATCTAAGCTTGAAAGATACCTTGACACAAGAATTTCCCAAACAGTTATCTCCTTGTTCTCCTCGGCCTTTTTCCTGCTTCTATGCCTCTAATCCGAATTGATCATCGAGTTGATGTTGAAATGATGAATTCAAAATCATATTTATACATATTTTGACCTTTTTGCTAAGAGACACGTCTTTTGGATGAGGAGTCTATTGGAAAGTGTAACTAGGATCCATCTTCATATTGACTATGTACTTATGTATTTATGTAAAGAAGAAGACAAAGATAATAAAATGTATTTTTGTAAAGCTTGCTTCATGGGTTTCATGAGCAAGGAGTTTTTATTATAGGTCAAAGACTTCTTCTTGATGTCTTTTAGGGTATGTCATCTTGTCATAAGTATATAAGTTAGAGTCATGTATATGAAGTGTTGTTACACTTATAACTGATGTAAATGTATGCCTCCTAACCTTGTCAAAGCACTACTTGAAGATGGCTTAGAAGATGCTCGAAATATCCCTTGAGAAGTCAGCCTCATAACAAAGGATAAAGTCAACTCATGAACAGTCACAATTATTCATAGGATATGTCGGCTAATATACAGGGACGAACAACTATATTTACCCTAGTAGACTTCGCAGAAATCACAGAAGCACAGTTCGGATATATCACAGGAATTCGGATAAGTCTACAGCTTCATTAGGACACAGAATTTTCGGACAAGTCAGAAATCACAGTAGGGGAAAATCTGTGTTTGGTACAATGAAGTGAAGAGACTATTCAGCGAGTATAGAAGAACAAACAACGAGGCAAAGGAAGGTTTACGTATCTCTATTTTAGGGCTAAATATCTCGGTCAAGTTCAGATTGTAAGTGCAAAGTACAGGATTGTATATTGGTACAAGATAAGTAACCTCAACTAAGAAGCACTTAGTGTTTGGGTGGTGTAAGAGCTATGTATCATCTCTGTGTTATTGACTGTACACATCTAAAGGAAAGTCGAAGAATAGACAGTGTCATCTAGTATTGAAAGGAAGCACATAGAAGAAGATACTACCGCAAAGAAAAGGGATCTTGATTAAGGGAAAGAAGGCAGTAGAAGAATCTCTAGGAGGCAAAGGCTAGGAGGAAAGGAATTCACTAGGAACCAAGTTTCCTAGTACTGGTGCAGAACAGTGCAGAAGGAAGGATCAACAAGAAGAAGCCAAGAAGAGCAAGTGACAAGGGTGTTGGAGGCATACAAGGGTCAAGGGTCTGTGTCATGGTCATGGTACTTGTCAACTGAAAGTCTATAAGAAGAATTACTTGCGAGTTTTCCTCTCCAAGAGGGAGAGGTTTTAGCCCTGGCTTAAAGAGCCTAAATCTTGTGTCTCTTGTGTTTTGATAATTGACTTGATGAAAGACCTAATAAGCTAATGAAGAGAAGATCTAAGTAAGAGAAATATGTTCACAAGTAATTATCAAGTAGAGAATTGAATTAAACTATGCCTTACCAATTTCTCAACAGAGTCGACTTGCACAAGTAGGCTCATGTTGGCTAGGCTCAGAAATCATTATATTCCAACTTGTAAAATCATTTTCTCTCAGCGTATGAGGAGTTAAAAGGTGTGTAATAGCTCGTTGGAAAGAACTCAATGTCTTCTACGAGCTCATGCCAATTCCATCCTTAAATAAGGTCATTTTACCATCAATAAAATTATATTTGTGAACTGCCATCATTATTTTATCCATGGGAACCTTTAGTATATTATGTTTTGGACAATGTTATGGCTGCTTCTTCATAGTCTTAGGCCATCAAGTTTATTAGGATTAGGGCATCTTCAACAAGGCAACATGTGCATCTTTAACAAGACTAGGACATCATATATGAAATATTAATTCTAGGGCTTGCATCAAGAATTTAGGGCTTCATGATGTACATTAAGCATCTAGGGTATGTACTTGGGATTAGGATTTCACACCTTAGGATTCTTAACAGGCAGAGGGTTAGCCTACAAGGTTAGGGTTTAGTCTTCTTCAAGAATACATCATTGTATTGACATAAATGACAACTTTGTTTAACAATCTCCCCCTTTGTCATTGATGGCAATACTCTCCCCTAAGTTGCAGGAAACGTTGGGCAAAGGGTCGTTTCCCCCTGGAAACGAAACAGAAACGTGTTTCCCTGTACCGTACAACTTGGAAACGGGTTTCCATCCGTACTTTGTCGTTTCGCGTTGAGGAAATGTGCCCAGTACGGACGAAAACGCGTTTCTAGTCCGTACGGGCGCGTTTCCGACGTTTAATATTCTTTTATTGCGCATTTTTTTTTTATTATTATTTTGTTTTAGGGTAGCCTAATGTTCAAGCGTATGGCCCTAGTGTTGATATGCAGTTCATGGCAATGTTAAATTATTAGAGTAAAAGTGACATCCTCCTTTATCTTTCATTTTCATCTTTTACTTAAATGTTTAACATTACCATGAAATGACTCAGGATGTTTGAGAGTGGTTTCGCCCTCATTGGATTTCAAATGGAGAAAGTAGAATTTTAGATCTCACTCAAAATCCAACAAACTTATCATTTTTCAGGATTTCAGGATTGCGGGGATTGCAATGTTTCCATTGGATTTTGTCATGTACTACGGTATGGAACTTGTATTTAAACAAGAGAACCAAGCCCTCTATGCAGGTGTAATATTCCCAATTAGCAGCAGCTAATTGGCAATATTAAATTTTGCCCAGTTTACTTTTATAAAGTTAAAGTCAGTTAATAAAGTGGGTGAGAAGACACTCAGCCTACACTTAGGAAATAAAACATTCCCTAAAGTCACTTGAGCACAAATACTTGACAGTGTGGGGCCCAAGGGTCAAAGTGGCAGCGTGGGGACAGTGGCAGAGTGGGCAGCGTGGGCCCATGACAGCGCAGAGAGAGAGGGACAGCGCAAATTTGGTGGGGCCTAGGGGAGAGAAAGGCTCTCCAAGCATAAAGAGAGGAAGCGGCTCCTCATTCTCTCATTCGATTATGCATCTATGTTTTGTCTTTTGACATTGAGCACACTTTTGCTATTGAGCAAAGTCTGCAAGTGTTGTTTAGCACACCGGGTGTCTCCAAGCGGAGATCCCAACCTCAGCCCCGGGGGACTTTGAGTGCCTGCTCGAGTGAGGAGTTCTATCCATTGATTTTCAGGAGGGAGCTATAGCGTCTTCGGCAAGGATTATGCACTTGCTTGGGCAGCGCAGTCTTGAGGAGAGACCACGGAGTTCTCGGAGGAGGTAGTGCCGGGACAGGAGATTTATCAGGGGATTCAGCCCAGGATAGTGAGAAGGGATCAGCCCTTAGCTATTCCATCATTTTGGTAGAGGAGGAGGCCACCATTTGCAGAGACACATTCAAGGCCAGCGTATTCCACTGGGATAGCGTTATTTCTCAAGGGAGGTGATATTCCGGGGTCATCCATTCCGGAAACCCTTTCTGGGCTTTTCTGGGTATTAGGTGGGGAGCTCATTTCCAGAGTCCTGTATTTTTCTGAGCAAGGGAATAGCCCCAAAGAGCCATCCTATTCTAGTAGCAGCAGCAGTTTGGAGATAACGCAGTCACTGAAAGAGCAGCCATTCCGGGAGTATTTCTGAGAGTATTTCCAGCTTGCCTTATGCAGGCCAAGGTGCCATCATTCATATCACCTTTGTACTTATTGTATCTTTCAATTATATAATAAAATGGCTCAGCGTTCTCCATATTTTGCATTATGTATGTGATGTCTCTCTATTTGTTGTAGTTTTATTTTTATGTTTCTTTATGTTGTTGTTTATTTCCACTCGGAATATTACAGTGGTATCAGAGCTCATAGACTTGGCTCAGCCTGTGGAGCAGATTGTCTATGACACCAGTAGGAAAACCCTACATCACTTACCGAGGAAGGAGGTATAAGGACCAAGAGAAGAGGCTTGAAGCCACTTTTGGAGAGGGTGACCGCATTCTGGTAGTGGACGCAGAAGAGGAGGAACCAATGGTAGAGGAGAAAGATGAAGGGAAGGAATTCGGGGAACTTCTCCTAAAGTCTATACAGGAGTTGTCGAGGAGGATAGAAGAGATGGGACAGAAGTTTACCGCAAACCAGAGACAACGTGAAACCCCAAGGGGTTTCCACACCGGAGAGGGGTCCTGCACCTCCCATCACTTGTAGGAGCATCTCACAGCGCAGCAAATGGCATCACTGACTCCCCCACATTCCACGATGCCCACATTTCTAGCTACGAGCATGGGAGCAGGAGCACCTCAAGAAGTGGAACCGATTCACATGGGGGATTATTTTGCTAAGTATCAGTCCTACAAGCGAGAGTTTGGTGAGGCTCTCACTTTCCATGACTTTGTGCAGCTCAAGAAGGACAGCAGACCCCGCAACCAAGAACAGAGGGGGAAAATACACACAGGATGGGGATGTACAACGTACAGTGGGCAGATTTTTCCTGCCGACATTTGACGGATCCTCCAAGTGTTCGGCAAAGGCTTGGGTAGAGAAGCTTGATATCTATTTCCACCTCAATCAGGTGGCAGAGGGAGAGGCCATCAAGGTAGCAGCACTACACCTAGAGGGCGAGGCCCATGATTGGTGGTTCCACGGGATGGCCATGTTGGGTCACTCAGCAATGACAGCATATGCAGAGTTTACACATAGGCTGATAGAGCGGTTTGATCGAAGGGATCCGAAGGAGCACTTTGTTGAGCTGACTAAGCTCAAACAGACCGGGAGCCCGGACACCTACATTTTTGAGTTTTTGAGACACTCCGTGATGGTACCCGACTTGTCTTCGGCAAGGATGATATACATGTTCATTGATGGGTTGGCAGAACCTCTACGGGGGTTAGTTAGATCGACGAGGCCAGTTACACTTCACGATGTGGTTTGGAGGACCAGGGATTTGCAGGATGCCCTGCCCAGGACCAAAGGTCCTCTCCCCCAAAGACTGGCATTTCAGCCGAAGGGGAAGGACACGAGGGTTCCACCTCCGAAGGGGAACCAAGGCCGGGGTCTTTGGACGATGAGACCCTGAGAGATCTGAGACGAAAGAAGCTATGCTTCACATGCCAGGATCCATGGGCACCGGGACATCGTTGTGCCGCTGGGAAGACACACTACATAGAGGTCTTCTCCGACAGTGACGAGGAAGAGGATGCATATGAGGAGATGGAGGCAGGAGGTAGCGGTGTAATACAAAGAGGAGATCATCCACCACCTCCACCACCAGGAGCAAGAGGAGCAGCGTTTGCACCTACCGAGGGAGTCCTTGTTTCTTTGCGAGGGGTTCCCAAATACTTGACACTGCATGTCCGGAGTACTGTGCAGGGACAGCGTGTTTCGGTATTAGTGGAGAGTTGGGCTACCCACAATTTTATTGATGCACAGTTGGTAGAGCAGAGGAGCATACCAACGGAGAGCTTTGATGGGTTTTCAGTACTGGTACTAGGTGCCAGAACCATGCAGTGTGCCAGATATATGCCAGCCTTGGCAATGACTGTGGGGACTTACACTCTGACAGATCATTTCTTTGTGGTGGACATTCCGGACCCCAACGTGATACTAGGAGTGCAGTGGTTGATCACGCTAGGGAAGGTCACCACGGATTGGGAGACCTTGGCGATGGAGTGGACAGACAAGAAGACCGAGAAGCATGAGATGATTCGGGGTATGCACACTTATCCGCCGCAGACAGTTTCAGCACGCCGGATGGAGGCAGACTTCCGGAAGGGAGATATAGAGTGGGCAGTAGAGCTGCGTGTTTCGAAGGCAGGGTCTACAGGGCAAGCCGTACACCCAAATGTGCAGTCGATTTTGGACAGATATGCCACAATTTTCGAAGATATACCACCAGGGCAGCCAACGGATCGAGGGTTTGAGCACACCATTGAGCTGGAGCAGGGCATCCAGGCTGTGATTACTACACCCTATAGGCATCCTAAAGCCTACAGGGATCAGATTGAGAGGGCTATTCATGAGCTCTTAGCGCTAGGACACATTCGACCTAGCACTAGCCCGTTTGCTTCTTCTGTTGTACTAGTGAAGAAGAAGGATAGCACACTAAGGATGTGCATCGACTATCGGGCTGTCAACAAGAAGACCATGAAGAATCGATACCCCATCCCACGGATTGATGAGTTGATGGATGAGTTGAGGCGATCGAAATTCTTCTCGAAGATTGATCTGAGATCAGGGTACCACCATATTCGCGTGAGGGACCAGGATGTTCCCAAGACCGCTTTCAGATGTCACTACGACCACTTCAAGTTTCTGGTGATGCCCTTTGGGCTAACCAATGCACCAGCCACCTTCCAGTCCTGCATGAACCACATCTTCCGTGCTCAACTGAGGAAGTTTGTGTTGTTATTCTTTGATGACATCTTGATATACAGCCAGACGTGGGAGGAGCACCTGCAACACATTAAGGTTGTGTTGCGCATACTGGAGGAGCAGCATTTCTATGCTAATCTCTCCAAGTGCGAGTTTGGATTGACGGAGATGCTCTATTTGGGGCATATCATTGGTTTGGACGGGGTGAGGGTCCACGAGGAGAAGATCAGGGCCATCCGGGTTTGGCCAGAGCCGAAAAACGTGACCGAACTTCGGGGGTTTGTAGGCATCTGCACCTACTACAAGAAGTTCTTCAAGGGATTTTCCCAACTTGTTGCACCCCTCACAGATTTTACGAAGAAGGGGGCATTCAGTTGGACAGACACAGCATAGAGGGCCTTTAACAGGCTCAAGGAGGTGATGAGCAGCTGTCCAGTTCTTGTGTTTCCAAATTTCACACAGCCTTTTGTCCTTGAGTGTGATGCATCGGGAGAGGGGGTAGGCGTAGTTTTGATGCAGGGGGGTGACCCCGTAGCTTTCAAGAGCAGGAAGCTATTGCCGCATGAGAGGTTGTATCCCATATACGACAAGGAAATGCTAGCTATCATGCATGCACTGGCCAAGTTTCGGCAGTACTTGGTGGGGAACAGATTCAGGGTGAGGACAAACCACAACAGCCTTCGGTTCTTTTTAGAGCAGAAGCAGTTGCAGGAGAGGCAGCAGAAGTGGGTCAGCAAGATCCAGCCATACGATTTTGACATCGAACATGTCAAGGGGAAGAACAACGTGGTGGCCGATGCTCTCTCACGCAGATCGGCAGCGTTGTCCCTGATGAGTTTAGACACGGATTGGAGGGCTCAGTTGCTAGTGGAGTACTCCAAAGACCGCTTTGCCTGCAAGATCTTGGACGGACAAGTCACAGATGACAAATAAAGGGTGATGGATGAGATGATATACTTCAGGGATCGGATCTTCTTGACTGGGGGTTATCAGCTCAAGGAGAAGGTGCTACGTGCCTCACATGACTCACCACTATCAGGCCACCAGGGGTTTACCAAAACCTACAAGGCCATCGGGGAGAGGTTCTCTTGGAAGGGCCTCAAGGAGGACGTACTCCGGCATGTCAGGGAATGCGAAGTATGTCAGCAGAACAAGGGGGAGATGAGCCATCCAGCGGGATTACTACAGCCTCTTCCCATTCCAGAGGGGAAATGGGAGAGCATATCAATGGATTTCATCACAGGGTTGCCCACGATGCAGGGCAAGGATTGTATCTTTGTAGTCGTTGATCGGCTAACAAAGTACGCACACTTCTTTTCTATATCAGCATGGTACACCGCAGCTCAGCTGGCGGAGTTGTTTTTTAGGGATGTTTTCAGGTTGCATGGTCTACCAAAGACCATTGTTAATGATCGGGACAGCCGTTTCATGGGCGGCTTTTGGCAGGAGCTCTTTCGTTTGGTGGGTACAGAGTTGATTCTGAGCACCAGTTATCACCCTCAAACGGATGGGCAGATGGAGATAGTGAACAAGTGGCTGGAAGGCTACTTGCGAAACTATGTTACAGGGTAGCAGAAGGCATGGTTATGTTGGTTGCACTTGGGGGAGTATTGCTACAACACTACTTTCCACATGTCCATTGGTATGTCTCCGTTTTACGCTTTATATGGATATCATGCTTTGTCTTTTGCTGACATGATGTTTGGTGTTAGTAAGGCCTCCAAGGCCAAGGACTGGATCCAAGAGAGTTAGGATATACTCCAAGCCCTTAAGGACAACTTAGCTACAGCACAGAACCAGCAAAAACTGTAAGCTGACAGAGGATGGGTTGAGAGGCAGTTTGAGGTAGGAGACTTGGTCTACCTACGGCTTCAACCATACCGGCAATCCACACTAAAGCAGAAGGGGGCCGAGAAGCTCAAGCCCCGCTTCTATGGACCATACAGGGTGATACGCAGGATCGGGGAGGTTGCATATGAGCTGGAGTTACCCACGGAAGAGGACAAACTGTACGGCCAAGCTGAAGTACGGATTTGCTGCTGCTAGGGTTTCGCAGAAACTTTGACCAGCGTTGACTTTGGTCAACGCTTGGTCCAAACAAGCTGAAAATTGGTGGAAGGTTCGATTTATGAAGGCCGTACTACCTGGCACAAAAATCGAGGTCAAAGGGTTGACCGTTTTGATGCTGCGTTGACTTTTAGCTTGCTGCCCCTGCGTTGACTTTTCAGGACAGCGTTGACTTTTGCAGAGTTGACTTGGGTTGACTCATCTACTGGATGGAGGGTTGTTGTGACACATGCTGGGCTGGCTGACCAAAGGAGACTTTGCTGGTTGAAGCATCCTTGCTGACCGAAACGAATACACAATTTGTGTTCCCCGTTTCGATTTGTCTGTTCGTAAGATCTTCTTATATGTTCTATCTGCATTTTGCTTAACGACTTGTATGATTGCTGAAATAAAAGTGAAATTGCTACTAGCATAGAACATCTACAAAACTTTACAGGGTATCGGAGCTGAGGTGAAGACAAACTCAATCTATAGCAATCATCATCGGAGGAAATGGGTTCCACTAGTCTTGAATTCAAGGAGAATGACAAGCTGACTGGAAGTTATGACTTCCATCCCTGGAAGATGATATTAGATCTCAAATTAGAAGATCATGATCTCCTGGATCATGTGACAGGGAGGATTCAAGAACCTCCATCCAATGCCTCTTCTTCTGTTAGAAACAAGTATAAGAAGGGAGAAATCAAAGCAAAGCTGCTGATCGGGGAATCCATAAATAAGAGTCTGGTTGCTATATATCTGAGCTAGGCACATCCAAGGAGATGTATGATAAATTGATCCTTATGTTTAAGGTAAACAATGTAAACCAAGTGCTATTCCTCAAGAATAAATTGAAGAATATGAAGAAGGGCCGAGATGAGTCTGTTCAAGCTTACTTTATGAAATTGACCGAAACAAGGAACAATCTGCTGGCTATTGGGGAGACAATAGCCGATCGTGAGATGGTTCTCACCGCACTTGGAGGACTCCCATCTGAATGACAAGTATTCACTACTACCATTCTCAATAATAATACCATTCCTAACTTTGACGAGCTTCTGTCTAGAAGTATGCAAGAAGAAACAAGGATGAAGGAATTTGATAATGAAAGAAATGTCGCTTGGTGCTCATTCCCGAAAGAAGAACTCTGGTGGTTCTAAGGACAAAAGAAGGACAAAGACTCAAGAGAAGAAGGGTAAGTGTTTCACCTGCCATAGGCCTGGACACTATGCTAGAGAATGCCCCTTCAAGGAGGATTCTCCCGATAGTGACGATAACAACAACAACCGAAGGAATGGGAATCAAAGAAATGAGAAATCCAAAGGAAAGAGGAAGGCTCACTTTGGAGGAAACAATCAACCTTCTGAGTGTCCAATGTATGAGGAGTTCAATGTTGTTGATAAAAGAAATGAATACATTCTTGTATCTGCTCTCTCTGCTGCATCCCCGCCCGACACTATGGATGTCTGGCTAATAGATAGTGGTGCCTCAAGACATATCACTGGGTTCAAGGAAGCACTCTCTGACATGGTTGAGAAGGATACTAATCTGGAAATTATCCTTGGAGATAATGCCACATATCCTGTAAAAGGGACAGCGACTGTGACCCTCCACTTGTCTCAAGGACAAGTCCTGCATTTACAAGATGTACTCTATGTACCAAATTTGAAGAAGAACCTTGTGTCTATATCAGCCATGGAAGACAAAGGGTTCAACATTACTTTCTCTAATGGAAAGGTGCTCATGTCGAAGAAGAGCTTCAAGGAAGCTATCTCAATTGGTTCTAGGGTTGGTACACTCTATCAGGTTGGAGGGAGTCCGATGGGAGCTATGACTTGTGATACTATCCGACAAACCGAACTATGGCACCGTAGATTTGGAAAGCCCTTCCCGAAGCAAGAAGGTGAGGGCTGTGCTGAAGGAAAACATACAAGGGGACCTTCCCCCTCAAGTGTCACAAAGACATCTGAGATATTGCAACTGGTTCATTCTGATCTTTCTGGTATGTTGCCTGTAACATCCCTGGGGGGATGTTCTTACTATATGACATTTAATGATGACTTCTCTCGCAAAACCTGGATCTTTTGAGGAAGCCATCAAGCATCAAGTCTGGAAGGATGCTAGGCATGAAGAATATGAGTCTATTATGAAGAATGATGTCTGGGATGTGGTCCCGAGACCGCAGGACAAATCTGTTGTCACTGCGGAATGGCTCTACAAAATCAAACATGGATCTGATGGGAGGCCGGGGTGCTTAAGGTTTGTTGCCCGTGGCTTCTCTCAAAAGGAAGGAATTGACTATGACGATATATTTGCACTGTGGCACGATATACCACCATCCGATATATTATAGCCCTTGCCGTTACGCAAAGGATGAAGTCTTCATCGATGGATGTCCGTGACCGCTTTTCTCAGACAGTACAAGAAGAGGGTAAGGGAACAACCCTCTCAGATTTGAAGTTCTTCAAGATCGAGACACTTATGTCTCAGTTGAAGAAAAGTTCTATGGGTTAAAGCAGCACCTGTGAGTTTGGTACGAAAGTTGATGATAGGTTACTTGATGCTCGGGCTTCACTCGTAGTAATGTTGATTCGAACCTTTACTTCAAGGTTGACGGAGAAAAGCCTCTCATTCTGATGTTGTATGTGGACGACCTCTTCCTGACAAGTGTTGACCCTCTCATTCATCAGTGCAAGAGGGAGGTCGCTGCTGAGTTCGAGATGAAGGACCTAGGACCGATGCATTACTTCCTAGGCCTGGAGCTCTAGCAGAGACCTGGCGAGATTTTCCTTTCTCAAGGAAAATATATTGTGAAGCTTTTGGAAAGATTTGGAATGGTGGACTGTAAGTCTGTGTCGACACCGATGGAGCTCAACTTAAGAAGTTGAGGAGCACCTGTCAGGGGTCTGTCCTACCGAGTATCGTGAACTCATATGGACCCGGGACCCCGATGTTCTCAATGAACACTTCTGTTCGAACATATGTCGGTGGCAAGAACACTTTGAGTCAACACATGGTTGATCATAACATTCACTGGGTTGGTGCCAAGAAACTCTTGAGATATCTCCAAGGCACAATAGACCATGGGCTGAGATACACTGCCGGGAGTACGATACTCCATGGATATACTGATGCCGATTGGGCTGGCAGTGTGGTGGATCGCAAGAGCACATCTAGATGCTACTTGACATGTAGATCTGCTTCGGGCAGGAATCTAAAGTCGGTAGCCTTGAGCACCGCTGAGGCCAAATACATTGTAACATGTATGGCCTGTTGTGAAGTCACTTGGTTGCGAAAGCTCTTCTGTGAGCTGTTCGAGCATGTGCTAGATGCCACCGTTATCCTTTGTGATAACCAGAGGGGGATTCATTTGTCATAGAATCCCGTGTTCCACGATCGATCCAAGCATGTTGATGGCTGGTACCACTTTATCTGGGATATGGTACAGCAAGGCGCCACAAGGCTCAATCATATAGGAACTGATGAGCAGGCCACGGATATTCTCACAATGTCCTTGGGGAAGGTCAAGTTCCTAACCTTCCGTGAGAATCTTGGTATCGTGGAACGGCCCTATGATGTGGGTCCTGTTGGACAATGAGCTCTGGGAGCTCTGGGGGGCTTTGGGGACAGCTTCTCGGAGCTATGGGCAACCACAAGGCTAGGCTTGCTGACCTTGGTGTTGTGCTTGGACCCCACCGTTATGATTTTGAGTTGGTTCACCTCTCATTATCTGTGCCCCATATGCATCCTACCCATTGAGTTCATGGCTCATGGGAAGTACCTCTCATTTGGCCAATGAGGTGGAAAAGTTAGAGACTATTAGCAAAGACCGATGGACGATCAGATTGCCGTACTCTCTATCTAGGATGGCACTAAGTCCCAACCACTGACTGGGATCAAGATTTCAGAGGTCCGGGACTCTGGACCGACTCATGTCACTTGGGGATGATGTCTTTGTGATCGACCCACTTCTGTTCTCAAATAAAAGAAGCAAGAAAGGCAAGCCATGAGATGACGCACGATGTTGATTGCACTAATAGATGGAGTTCTCCCTAGTTGAGAGGGAGTGTTAAATTTGGACAACTAGCTCCAAACTCCATATTAAGATGCTCAGATTAAGAGGCTAATATTTTTGTTGGATTCCTCTTTCCGAGAGGTGTAAAATCCATATAAAATATGTCTTAATCCGATGAGCAGAACTTATATTTTGAATTTATTATTCTTAATAAATTATATGTGCAAGGTCGGTCAGTTTTGTAATGTAGGCTCACATGCCCAACAGATGTGTCACACACCCTCATTGACGGATATATATACAAGAAAAGTTGGAGAGATTTTCATCATCATCACAACTCACATCTTCCTCTCTCATCAAAGAGTACGAGCTACCAAGAAGGACGAGTTTCAGCCACACGTGTGAAGGAGAGAGAGGACAGACCATACGGCTGAGCTGAAGTACGATTTTCTGCTGCTAGGGTTTTGCAGAAAGTTTGACCAGCGTTGACTTTGGTCAACGCATGGTCCAAACAAGCTGAAAACTTGTGGAAGGTTCGATTTTTGAAGGCCGTACTACCTGGCACAAAAATCCAGGTCAAAGGGTTGACCGTTTTGCTGCTGCGTTGACTTTTAGCTTTCTGCCCCTGCGTTGACTTTTCAGGACAGCGTTGACTTTTGTAGAGTTGACTTGGGTTGACTCATCTACTGATTGGAGGGCTGTTGTGACACATGTTGGGCTGGCTGACCAAAGGAGACTTTGCTGGTTGAAGCATCCTGTTGACCGCCGAAACGAATACACACATTTTTCCTGTTTCTGATTTGTCTTCTGTAAGATCTACTTATATGTTCTATCTGCATTTTGCTTACCTACTTGTATGATTGTTGAAATAAAAGTGAAATTGCTTCTAGCATA
>CM076582.1:417201628-417368156 GCA_034641835.2 Pinus albicaulis | reverse complement strand
AATTAATTGTAATTTTTCTCATTGGCCTTGATGCCATCCTGTACAGCTCCATTCTTATTTTAATACCCAAGAGGTGATTTTTGAAATACTTTCATATCTAGTTTTCATATCTGGATTTCACATTTCAAGTTGACAATATAACAGATAAGTTGACAATTTTTTCAAATGCAAATCTAGATAAAAGCATGGCTGTCTTTGTCAATGATTTTTGGAATACCTCTTATCGTCTAAATTATTAAAATATGAGTTCTGATTTGTTGCATTGTTTGTCAAACCACCTTTTTTGTTGCAGTATTTGTAAAAACCAAAGTTTGATAATATAAGTTTATTAATGTCCAGCAAATGATCAAAGGAGTATGTCAATGGGAAGACCAAGGGTTAGCTCAACTGGTTTTTTTTCATGTTGTTGGGCATCTGCCTAGTTCAACCCTCCTGGTTAGGCACACTAGTCTATGACTTTAGCGAACAGGGTTACTAGGGATGCCATCCACAAACATGAGGAAGCATCTCTTGGGTTTCCCCACAAGGTTTTCCTTGGGGAAAATGTTAGGTCAATGGGATTATAAGAGTACATCACTAGCCAAAATACAATGTGGAAGTGTGGAAGTGTGGACTATAAAGATGCTAAAAATCATATCAAAACAGATTTTTAATTGTGCTAGAAGCAGAACAACAAGAGAAGATAAGAAAGTACATGACTCGGAGTGGAGATAAAGTAATTACAAGAAAAAGATAATATGTATGATATCTGAGGACCAAAGGAACTTTAGTTTGAACTAGTCATGGTATGCTAGTGCTGACAGGTGAGGACGAGCAATTAGATCAAGGGGGGTCTCCCTGCTAGAGTCCTCAATGACCGCAAAATTTTTTTTGGACTAGTGGATGATGTCCTTTGGAGTGTGTCTGGGACTGATAGGGCTCTACAGTATGATCCTTGTGGGAAGCCCAAATTTGAGCAAGCTCTCCTAACATCCAGGCATGGAAAAATTCTCCTGATGGATGGTTGGCTGTGTGGATTTGGGGGCACCCAGCTCCAAGGCCTTGTCGAGTTGTCTACTAAATTGTCTTGTTGGTAAAATGGTGTGCACGTGTGGCCTGGAACAACAACTCCATAAGGACCTTGTGAGGTAAGTGACTAGTCCACTCCTTTCCCATATGGGAAGGGGATATTGAGAAATATATGCACAGATCGACAAAATAATTGTATTAGCGCTGAGAACTCTATTATCACAGTGGTTTGTGAAGCTTTCCAATGAATGAACAAAATGTATTTCATTCTGAAAGTACCCTATAATATATTCTACTATCCTATTATCAACTATATAATTTAGTTTAACTAATTATATAAATGGATGCAAATTAATGCTTATTTAGAGTCTTGTTGATCAAAATAATAGTTTATTGCACCTATATTTTATAGTATTATAGTATTTTGGTATTAAAAATAATATCTTCTAAAATTTGGGTTTCGAAAATTGTTGATAACTTCTTGACTGAAGTGCTTGAGTCTCTCCAAGGAGATGCAATGAGTCACAAATCAATCAAAGTAAGGCAGCAAGCTTCACATTAACAAATCAGCCATATCTTCATCTTCTACTAGCTTCTTAACAATGGGTTAACTTTATGTCTCCTCCATCACCCACGTGGACCCCCAAGGCCCCCTCTCTAAGTTACAACGTCAAGCTACTAGGAAAAAGAACACTTTATTATAAAGTGAGGTGGCTAAAGTGAGGTGACCCCTCTTATTTCTCACTTTATTTATTATTCCTATCTAAAGTAGCAAAATAACACAAAAATGCAATATTCCAATTAGCAAAGCTAATTGGGAATATTACAGTCTCCCCCGGCAAAACGTTGCTTGTCCTCAAGCAACTGAAGTGAGGGATGCTGCAAGATCTTCTCATCCTCCCAAGTGGCATCCTCATCTGGCAGATTCTTCCATCTCACCAGGAACTCTCTGATCTTCCTGCTACGCAACTGTCTCTCCCGGGTGTCAATAATGGCCTCTGGCTGTAATACCAAGTGCCCCTCATCATCTGTTGGAGGTAGCTCCCCGGTGACTGTCACATGCTGGCCCAGTGCCTTCTTCAGGCATGATACATGGAAAATGTTATGAATCCGGCTGCCTTGGGGCAACTCCAACTCATATGCACCCTGTCCGATCCTCCGAATCACCCTGTATGGTCCATAAAAACGAGGCTTAAGCTTCTCTGCCCCCTTCTGTTTGAGTGAAGACTGGCGGTATGGCTGTAACCGCAAGTAGACCAAATCCCCTACCTCAAAGTGTCTCTCCACTCGGCCCCTGTCTGCATATAATTTCTGCTGATTTTGTGCGGTGGCTATGTTGTCCTTGAGAGTCCGAAGGATGTCTTGGCTCTCTTGGATCCATAGTTTGGCTCGTGGAGCCCTGCTAACCCTAAACATCACATCCACAAAAGACAAGGAATGATATCCATACAACGCATAAAACGGTGTCATGCCGATAGACATATGATGGGTTGTGTTGTAGCAGTACTCGCCCAGATGTAGCCATTTCAGCCATGCTCGCTGCTGCCCACTGACGTAGTTACGCAAGTAGCCCTCTAGCCACTTGTTAACTATCTCTGTCTGCCCGTCCGTTTGGGGATGATAGCTGGTGCTCGGTGTCAACTCAGTCCCTACTAGTCGAAAGAGCTCCTGCCAAAATCCACCCATAAAGCGGCTGTCCCTGTCACTAACAATGGTCTTGGGTAGACCATGCAATCTGAAAACCTCCCGAAAAAACAACTCTGCCACCTATGCTGCTGTGTAGTGTGCCGAAATGGCAAAGAAGTGAGCATACTTCGTTAGCCGGTCAACTACTACGAAGATGCAGTCCTTGCCCTGCACTGTGGGCAAACCCGTGATGAAGTCCATCGAGACACTCTCCCACTTCCCCTCAGGAATGGGAAGCGGCTGTAACAACCCCGCGGGATGGTTCATCTCCCCTTTGTTCCGCTGGCAAACCTCGCACTCCCTGACATGCTGGAGTACGTCCTCCTTGAGGCCCTTCCATGCAAATCTCTCCCGGATGGCCCTGTACATCTTGGTGAACCCCTGATGGCCCGCCAATGGTGAATCATGAGAGGCATGGAGTATCTTCTCCTTGAGCTGAGATCTCTCAGTCAAGAAGATCCGATCCCGGTAATAGATGACCTCATCTGCCACCCTGTATCTGCTATCCGCTATCTGTCCATCCAGCACCTCGCATGCAAATCTATCCTTGGAATACTCAACCAGTAGTCGAGCCTTCCAATCAGCGTCCAAGCTCATGAGGGATAATGTAGTTGGTCTACGAGAAAGGGCATCTGCCACCACATTGTTCTTCCCTTTGACATACTCTATATCAAATTCATAAGCCTGCATCTTGCTGATCCACTTCTGCTGCCTCTCCTGCAGCTGTTTCTGCTCCAAAAAGTACTTTAGGCTGTTATGATCTGTCCTGACTCTAAATCTGCCGCCTACCAAGTACTGCCGGAATTTGGCCAATGCATGCATAATGGCCAACATCTCCTTATCATAGATAGGATAAAGTCTCTCATGTGTAAGGAGTTTCCGGCTCTCGAATGCAATCGGGTGACCCTCCTGCATCAAAACTGCTCCAATCCCTTCTCCTGATGCATCGCACTCTAGGATAAAGGGCTGAGTGAAATCAGGCAATGCCAACACCGGGCAACTACTCATCACCTCTTTGAGCTTATCAAAAGCTCGCTGTGCGGTGTCCGTCCAACTGAATGCCCCCCTTCCTCGTCAGCTCCGTGAGGGGTGCAGCAAGCTGTGAGAAGCCCTTGACGAACTTCCTGTAATAAGTGCAGATACCAATGAACCCTCTAAGTTCTGTCACATTCCGCGGCTCTGGCCAGTCCCTGATAGCCCGGATCTTCTCGTCATGGACTCTCACTCCGTCCACTCCTATGATGTGTCCCAAATACAACATCTCTGCCAAACCAAACTCACACTTGGAGAGTTTGGCAAAGAACTGCTGCTCCTCCAGGATGCGCAAAACTGTCTCTATGTGCTGGAGGTGCTCCTCCCAAGTCCTGCTGTATATGAGAATATCATCAAAGAAGACCAGCACGAACTTCCTCAGATGCTCCCTGAAGATATGGTTCATGCAAGACTGGAAAGTGGCTGGTGCATTGGTCAGTCCAAATGGCATGACCAGAAACTCAAAGTGCCCATAATGACACCTGAAAGCAGTCTTGGGAATGTCCTGTTCCCTCATGCGTATCTGATGGTACCTGGACCTCAAATCAATCTTCGAGAAGAAACGTGCTCCTCTCAACTCGTCCATCAACTCATCGATCCTGGGAATGGGGTACCGGTTCTTCAACGTCTTCTTGTTCAGTGCCCTGTAATCAATGCACATGCGTAATGTGCCGTCCTTCTTCTTCACCAACACTACTGAAGAAGCGAAAGGACTGGTACTGGGCCGAATGTGCCCCAGGGCTAACAGCTCCTGAATGGCCCGCTCTATTTCATCCATGTAGGCCTTAGGATGCCTATAAGGGGTGGTGATCACTGCCTGTATCCCCTGCTCCAACTCTATCGTGTGCTCAAACCCCCGATCTGGTGGCTGTCCCGGTGGAATATCTCCAAACACTACTGCATATCTGTCAAGAAGAGTCTGTAGATCAGGGTGCACTGCCCTGCCCGTATCTACTATCTCTGAAGCCCGTAGCTCCACTGCCCACTCGATATCTCCCCTGCGGAATGTCGCATCCATGCTGTGTGCTGATACTGTCTGGGGCGGATATGTGTTCTGACCTCGGATCTTCTCATGCCTCCCCGTCTTGGGATCATCCCACTCCATTTCCAAGGCCTTCCAATCTGTGGTGACCTTTCCCAGAGTGATAAGCCACTGCACTCCCAATATCACATTGGTGTCCGGAATGTCCACTACAAAGAAGTGATCAGTCAACGTATAGGTGCCCATCGTCACTGATAACTCAGGTACATATCGAGCACAGGCCATGGTCTGATCTCCTGGAACCAGAACTGAAAACCCATCAAAGCTCTCTGTGGGTATGCCTCTCCGTGCTACCATCTGGGCATCGATGAACTTGTGGGTGGCCCCACTGTCAACTAGAACTGAAACACGCTGACCCCGTACTGTCCCACGTACGCGCAATGTCAGATACTTGGGGACTCCTCGCAATGCTGCTAGAGCTCCCCCAGTAGGTGCAAATGATGCCTCTCCCGCATCTGGTGGTGGAGGTGGTAAGGCACTCTGCGCTGCATAACACTCTCCTGCCTCCTCATCCTCCAACTCATCCTCTTCTCCGCTGCCCTCGGAGAAGACCTCTATGAAAGGTGCCTTACCGGCGGTGCATTTGTGTCCCGGTGCCCACGGCTCCTGGCAGGTGAAGCACAATCGCTTCCGTCTCAGCTCTCTCCTAGCCTCATCATCATACTGTCCTCGTCCGGGATTCGCCTTGGGAGGCGGAACCCTCGTGTCCTTACCCTTAGGCTGGAAAGCCTGTCTCTGGGGATAAGGTGGCCGGGTCCTGGGCAACACATCCTGTAGGTCACGGGCCCTGCTGATAGCATCCTAAAGTGTAGCCGGTTTGTTTGACCGGACTAGACCACGAAGTGGTTCTGATAGCCCGTCTAGGAACATCGTGACCAACCGAGCTGCTGATATGTCAGGAACCATCACTAAAACCCTCAAAAAGTCTGAAATGTATGCCTCTGCACCGCCTGTCTGTTTGAGCTTGGTTAGCTCGAGGAAAGGCTGATCTGGGTCCTTCTGATCAAAACGTTTCACCACCCTCCTGGTGAACTCAGCATATGTAGTCACTGTGGAATGC
Organism: Pinus albicaulis; assembly: GCA_034641835.2. NCBI lineage: Eukaryota > Viridiplantae > Streptophyta > Pinopsida > Pinales > Pinaceae > Pinus > Pinus albicaulis. The sequence continues at coordinate 417,362,328 of CM076582.1, read as the reverse complement.
CCCAGTGTGGTCAACCCATGAAACCACCAGTTCTGGGCCTCACCCTCTAGATGTAATGCAGCCATCTTAATGGCCTCCTTCTCCGGCATCGGGTTAAGCTGAAAATAGAGGTCTAGTTTTTCCACCCAAGACCTGGCTGTGGTCTTTGGAGACCCATCAAACATCGGCAAATGAAATTTGCTGGCTGCACGGTTACTGTCACGGTGGGAACCCCGTCCCTTATTTCGATCATGAGGCTTACCGCCGCCTCGGTACTGCAGATATTGATTGAAAGGGAGAGCCTCCATGAATTCCGGCCCCAAACTTCTCCAATCTGCAAACCAAACTGCATGTAGATCGGGACCCTCATCTCTTGATGCCGTTTGCTCCACTTCCTCTACCGGGAAAGTAGGCATGGTAGGTCGCGTGTCCATGGAATCGGCCTTCTGCGCTGTCACAATGGGTATAGCATCTGGTATGCAACTAGATGTTCCCGATCCTTCCCCTACCTGAGAGACCCTAGGGGGTTCTTTCTGCGTTCCCCCGGCAACCTTCCTGGTTACCTCCTGCATGAATGCATCCATCTTTGCATCCATCTTCTCACTCAACTTCTCAGCCAATCTTGCCAACATAGCCTCCATTGGATTCCTCCGTTCGTCTTCTGAATCAGAATCACCTCCCCCAAGGAGAGTGGGGTGACCCCTAGGTGCCATAGAGTGCTAGCACCACAGGCTGAGCCAGATCAGAGCTTTGATACCACTGTAATATCCCCAAAGGGAAATAACCAGTAATAAACAGAAATGCACTAATACAGATATAAACCGAACCAGATCACTGAATCATGACACATGTAACACCGAAATCTGAGCCATTTTATTAATCAGAAAGTACATAGAGAGGAGTACAATAAATCAGAGTAAGTGCACCTATCCTTGCCCTAGGCAAGTGGAGACCCTCTCAACAGAAAAATGGCTGCAACAAGGACAGCGTCCTGGCTGCTCTGCAAGCTGAAGATGAACTGCGCTGGGGCTGAAGACTGCAAACCCTCTCAAATGGAAAAACGTTGTCTCTGCCAGTGACAGCGCAGAAACAGATAAAGCACCAAGCCCTCAACTCTCCAGACAGATGAAGCTGCTACAGGATCCTGGAAAACGCTGTTAAGCACTCCTCACAATGATCTGCTCCTCAGATCTGCGTCCCACCTGATGGATCTCAAGCCTCCTATCACAACTGCGTCCTCCCTTTCCTGATCTGCGTCCTCCAAAACCCAATCTGCTGCCAATCCCTCAGATCTATGCTCGATCTGGAACTATCTCCTCAGATCTACAGCCTCTAGGGCTAGATCTGGTGTTTCCCCTTCAGATCTGGACTAGATCTGTCAATATCTCCTCAGATCTGTCACTCCTCTGATCGACTGAAACTCCCTGGATCTCTCGGTGAACATATAAGGCTAGATCTCGTAACATACAGAGAGGACTTAGATCTAAGATCTATCCTTGTACAGTCGGGATCCGACAAGAAACCTTCAGAATCTGCAACCCTCACTTCCAAGAATGGACAACATCCTCACTCTAGGCTTGACTGGCCCTCTTCTCATTTCAAACAGCTGCTTTCTCACAAATTGAACCGCGCTCTCTTGACACCGTCATTCTACCTTTCCCAGAAGGAACAACAGCCCTCTCTTCAGGATGAGAGCGCCGTCCTCGCTTCCTCTAAGAATCACTGGTCTCCTCCTTCTCTCGCTTCCGTTGCCCACAAGAGGGCTTTCTCCTCCTCAGATATGCTTCAGAACTGCTGCTGCTTTGCTACTGAAAAACCTTGCTAGGGCGGGCACTCGAAGTAGTAGGATCCATAACATCTTCCATGTGTCTTTCCTGAAAAGGCATTGGGGCAGTAGGTGACTGCAACAGAGGAACTTCCACCACCAAATGATGAGGGGCATTTGGTGCTACAGCCAGAAGCCATCATAGATACCAAGGAGAGGCAGCTACGGAGCAGGACAGTCAGGGAATATTTGGTGAGGTGGAGGAACTTGCTGGATAAGGATGCCACTTGGAAGAGTGAGAAGATTTTGCAGCATCCATCATTGCAGTTGCTTGAGGACAAGCAATGTTCTCGTGGCGAGGACTATAATATTCCCAATTAGCAGCAGCTAATTGGCAATATTAAATTTTGGCCAGTTTACTTTTATAAAGTTAAAGTCAGTTAATAAAGTGGGTGAGAAGACACTTAGCCTATACTTAGGAAATAAAACATTCCTTAAAGTCACTAGAGCACATTTATTTGATAGTGTGGGGCCCAGGGGTCAAAGTGGCAACGTGGGGACAATGGCAGCGTGGGCCCATGACAGCGCAGAAAGACAGGGACAGCGTGGCCAAGAGGGACAACGCCGTTTTGGTGGGGCCTAGGGGAGAGAAAGGCTCTCCAAGCATAAAGAGAGGAAGCAGCTCCTCATTCCCTCATTCGATTATGCATCTATGTTTTGTCTTTTGACATTGAGGATGCTTTTGCTGTTGAGCAAAGTCTGCAAGTGTTGTTTAGCAAACCGGGTGTCTCCGAGTGGGGATCCCAACCTCAGCCCCGGGGGACTTCGAGTGCTTGCTCGGTTGAGGAGTTCTATCCATTGATTTTCAAGTAGGAGCTATAGCATCTTCAGCAGGGATTATGCACTTGCTTGGGCAGCGCAATCTTGAGGAGAGACCACGCAATTCTTGAAGGAGGTAGTGCCGGGACCGGAGATTTATTAGGGGATTCAGCCCGGGATAGTGAGAAGGGATCAGCCCTTAGCTATTCCATCATTTTGGTAGAGGAGGAGCCCACCATTTGCAGAGACACATTCAGGGCCAGCGTATTCCACTAGGATAGCGTTATTTCTCAAGGGAGGTGATTTTCTGGGGTCATCCATTCCAGAAACCCTTTCTGGGCTTTTCTGGATATTAGGTGGGGAGCTCATTTCCAGAGTCCCGTATTTTTTTGAACAAGGGAATAGCCCCAAAGAGCCATCCTATTCCAGTAGCAGCAGCAGTCCGGCAGCAGTAGCAACAGCAGTTTGGAGATAACACAGTCACTGATAGAGCAGCCAATCCAGAAGTATTTCTGAGAGTATTCCAGCTTGCCTTATGCAGGCCAAGGTGCCATCATTCTGATCACCTTTGTACTTATTGTATCTTTCAGTTATATAATAAAATGGCTCAGCGTTCACCATGTTTTGCATTATGTATGTGATGTCTCTCTATTTGTTGTAGTTTCATGTTTATGTTGCTTTATATTGTTGTTTACTTTTACTCAGAATATTACAGCAGGGGAGTCTCCCAATAATCAAGAGCACCTAGGGTACTAGGGTACGAAACTTGTATTTAATCAATAGCACTAAGGTCATTCGACTATGCAGGAGGAGACTCCAATCAAGCACAATGAATGAGAGGTTGTTCGACTATGCAGGAGGAGACTCCCAATCAAGCACAATGAATGAGAGGTCGTTCGAACTCAGAAGTGAGCTCCCTCTTACACTGATGAATGAGAGGGTCAGCACCTGTCGGGAAGAGGTCGTCCACATACAGCACCAGAATGAGAGGCTTTTCTCTATCAGCCTTGAAGTAAAGGTTCAGATTAGCATTACTACGAGTGAAGCCTAGCTTCATCAGGTAGCTATCTATCCTCTCGTACCAAGCCCTGGGGGCTTGCTTCAACCCATAGAGGGCTTTCTCCAACCTGCAGACATGGGTGTCTCGATCCTGGACTTCGAACCCTAGAGGTTGCTCCACATACACCTCTTCCTTTATCGCACCATGCAGAAATGCGATCTTCACATCCATCTGATGAAGATTCCATCCTTGCGTAGCAGCAAGGGCTATGATAGATCGGATGGTGGTATATTGAACCACAGCTGCAAATATATCATCATAGTCTACGCCTTCCTTTTGAGAGAAGCCATGGGCAACGAATCTTGCCTTGAACTTTTCAGCACTACCATCAGATCCATGCTTGATCTTATAGAGCCATTTCGAGGTGACAACTGCTTTGTCCTCCGGTCTCGGAACCACATCCCGGACATCATTCTTCATAATGGACTCATATTCTTCGTGCATAGAATCCTTCCAAACTTGATTCTTTACGGTTTCCTCAAAAGATCCAGACTCAAATTGTACGATTGTACTCATGGCTGCTAGATACCCTTGATATCTATTCGGCTTCTTACTTTCACGGAATGTCCCCCTTGGGGCCATATGATTCTAAGCATCCTCGAGAGTGTCCCTGAGCCATGAGGGTCTTCTCTTCATTAAAGGAAGTGGATCAATAGGGTCCATCGGTCCTTCAACATCGGGCATCGTCTCATCCTTCGGTTCTTCCTGATTTCCAGCCCTTACTTCATGATCTTCCTCAGAGTTCGGAAGATTGGTCACTTTCCTGAGGGAAGCATCTTCATCGTGCATATCTCCATTTCGACACAACCTAGACATACACCTTCATGATCTTTTTTGAATTTGGGCATCCCTGTCACCATCTTCCTTGCTTCGGGAAGGGATGTGTAGTGAAGGTGTCCATACCTCCGGTGCCTTGATTCGGTTTGACGAATAGTATCACATGTCATTGCTCCCAGTGGACTTCCTCCAACTTGGTAGAGTGTATCAACTCTAAACCCAATCGTGATAGCTTCCTTGAAACTCTTCTTCTAGATGCGCACCTTACCATCAACGAATGCCACATTGAAACCTTTGTCTTCCATGGCCGAAATAGACACAAGGTTCTTCTTCAAATCAAGTACATATCGTACATCTTGCAAGCGAAGAACTTGACCTTGAGACAAGTGGAGAGTCACAGTCCCTGTCCCTTTCACAAGATATGTGGCATTATCTCCAAGGACAATTTTCAGATTAGTATCCCTCTCAACCATATCAGAAAATGCTTCCTTGAACCTAGTGGTGTGCCTTGAGGAACCACTATCTATCAACCATACATCCATAGTGTCGGGTGGAGATGCAACAGAGAGGGAAGATACAAGAATGAATTCATTTCTTTTATCATCAACAACATTTGATTCCTCATACCTGGAATTTCTCGACCTTTTGTAAGGTTGCCCATTTCCACCAGAGGAAGCCTTCCTCTTCCCTTCGAACCTGCTGTTCCTTTAATTGCCATTCCTCCAGTTGTTGTCGTTGTCATCATTATTGGGAGAATCCTTCTTGAAAGGGCATTCTCTAGCATAGTGGCTAGGCTTGTGACAAGTGTAACATTTACCTTTCTTCCCTTGGGCCCCTGCTCTTCCTTTGTTCCTTGGACCACCAAAGTTATTTTTCTTAGCACGAGCAGTGAAGGCAGTATTTCCTTCATTTTCATATTCCTTCATCCTTGTCTCTTCTTGTATGCATCTCGATAGTACTTTGTCAAAATCAGGTATGACATTGTTATTGAGAATGGTAGTGTTGAATACATGCCATTTTGATGAGAGACCTCTAAGTGCGGCGAGAACCATCTCTCGATCAGCTATTGTCTCCCCAATAGCCAAAAGATTATTTTTTATTTTGGTCAGCTTCAGAAAATATGATTGAACGGATTCATCCCTACCTTTCTTCAGATTCTTCAGTTGGTTCTTGAAGAATAGGACTTGATTCGCATTGTTGGCCTTGAACATGTTGACCAACTTATCATACATCTCCTTGGATATAACCTACTCAGAGATGTAGGCAACCAGACTCTTATGAATTGAGTCCCTGATCATCAGCTTTGCTTTGATTTCCCCCTTCTTGTACTTAGTCTTGATGGCAGCAGATGTAGTGGATGGAGGCTCTTGGATTTTACCCTGCACATAGTCCATGACATCTTGGTCTTCCAAGTTAAGATCTAATGTCATCTTCCAAGCATGGAAGTCTTCCTTCCCAGTCAATTTGTCATCAGCTTTAAAGCCATTGTAGTTTGAGGTACCCATGCTCTTCTTCGGTGATTGCTACAAACTTGGGCTTTGTCTTCACCTCAACTCCGATACCATGTAAATTTTCGTAGATGTTCTATGCTTGATGCAACGTTACTTTTTATCCCCAATATCAAACAACAATCACATAAACAAGAAAGTAAAATGTGGATAGAACATAACAGTGGATCGATAGAAGACAAGCCAAAAATACACTTAACTTTATCAGCAAAATATGTGTTGTGGTGCGTTACGGCGGTCAACAGGATGCTTCAATTAGCAAAGTCTCAGTATGGTCAGCCAACCAGAAGTGTCACACAACCCTCTCGGACAGCTATACTAGTCAACCAAAGTCAACGTTGTCCCAGTCAACGGTCAACGCAAAATGGCAGCAGCAAAAAGTCAACATAACCTGGTCAAAATCAACATCCAGCCTCGATTTCTATGCCAATAAATGTGGACTGCAGAAATCGAAATTCTGGGACAGATCCGAGTAAGTTTGACCAAGCTTTGACCAAAGTCAAAGCTGGTCAACTCTAAGCTGAAAAACCCTAGGTCAAAAAACAGAAATCTTCTTGCTGCGTTTTCCCACATGTGGATGAAGAAGAGACTCCAATAGATGATCGAACCAATCATATGAGGAGAGAGAATGTGATGTGATGGATCAGTGAAAATGACCTCCAATATTGACCTATTTATATCCATCAATGAGGGTGTGTGACACAACCGCTGGGGCTTCAAGCCTACATTTCAATTCTGGCCGACCTTGCACATAAGTGGATTTAATTCAAAATAAATGTTCTGCTCATCAGATCAACATGATCTTTAGATCGGTCTTGCACCTCTCCGAAAGAGGAATCCAATAAAAATATTGGCATCTTCATCTGAGCATCACAACATGGAGTTTGGACCTAGTTGTCCAAAATTAACAATCTATCCATTCCTGCTACTGGAAGGGATTCTTCATCATCCCTATCTTCTCCCTGAAGTAGACAAACTTTGTCTTCCCTAAAGCCTTCGTGAAGATGTCTGCCACCTGTTCTCCTGTTGGAGTGTACTGTAACTGAACAGATCCACGTTGTATACAGTCCCTGATGAAGTGACACCTAATGTCAATATGTTTCGACCTATCATGAAACACAGGATTTTCAGAAAGCTTGATGCAACTCTGATTATCGCATAAGATGTTGGTCACTTCCATTTTCTCCTTGAGTAGGTTCACTAACAGTTTTTGAAGCCATATGGCTTCGAAGTTCGCAGGAAGTTGTGTTGGCTACCATATACTCTGCTTCTGTTGAACTCAGTGCTACGGCTTTTGTTTCTTGCTGCACCAGGAAGTCATTCCTGATCCTAGACTGAAATAATACCCACTGGTACTCTTCCGATCAACTTAACTTCCAGCCCAATCTGCGTCGATGAAACCACTCAACCTGAGATCATTTCTACCGGTGTACTTCAATCCAAGCTCGATTGTTCCTTTAAGGTACTTGAGAACATGCATGGCTACTGCCCAATGTGCCCTCTTTGGTTCCACCATGAACTGACTGAGGGTATTTACAACATAACAAATGTTTGGCCTTGTATTTACCAGATACATCAACAACCCTATGAGCTTCCTATACAGCATAGGATCAGCCTCATCTCTTCAGACGTGTCGATTTTCTTGTAGTTGGTGATCATTGGAGTTGTCATGGGTCTACAGTCCTCCATCTGAAATCTCTTCAGAATATTTGTAGTGTATCTCCCTTGACCAAGGAAGATCTCCCCGTTCTTATGCCAAACCTCCAACCCCAGAAAATAGTGCGTTCGTCCTAGATCCTTCATGTCAAATTCTTCAGCCAAATTCTTCTTACAGTCTGTGATGAGCCCTGATGATCCCGTCAAGAACATATCATCTACATACAAACCCAGTATCAAAGGCTCACTCCCTACTCTCAGATAGTAGAGGTTGAGATCTGCGTCACTCTTGATGAATCCCATCTTCTGCAGGTAGCTGTCAATTCGACCATACCAGGCTCTAGGAGCTTGCTTCAGTCCATATAACGCTTTCTTCAATCTGCACACATGAGTCTTCTGATCATGTGTGTCAAAGCCCTCTGGTTGTTCTATATACACCTCTTACTCTATCACCCCGTTCAAGAATGTTGTCTTGACGTCCATCTGGTGAATTTCCCATCCCATCTACGCAGCAAGGGATATCACGGACCTGATAGACGTGTACCTGGCTACTGGGGCGAAGGTTTCTTCGTATTCAATTCCTTCCTTCTGAGCATACCCCTTAGCCACAAACCAGGCTTTAAATTTCTCGACGTTCCCGTCTGCAGCATACTTGATTTTGTAGATCCACCTAGATCCTACAACTGATCTCTCCTGAGGTGTGGAGACCACTTCCCAGACATCATTCGACATGATGGAATTGTACTCTTCCACCATTGCATCAACCCACACCTGGTGCTGAGCTACTTCCCGAAAACTGGAAGTTTCTCCGACTTGAGCAACCAAGGCTTGATACCTCTCACGCTGCTTACGCTGTCTCTTCTCATTTTGGGGAATTCCGACAAAGTCCTCTGCATCCTTCAAAATCTGTCGAAGTTCCCTGCTCGTTCTCCCACTGGTAATGGGTGGATCTATCGGCTCTCCCTCTTGCAAATCCTTGGAAGACACATCCCTTGGATCCCTATTCCTTGGAGAGGCAACTGAATTTTCTGTTGTTGGTTGTTGGGGCTGAACCAGAGGCTCTTCCTCAAACTGCGTAGCACAAGGCAACTCACGAGATCTTCTGAAGGCCTTCTCCTCCATGAACTTCACATCCCTTCGCACCACGACTTTCCTCCTCTCAGGAATGTAGATGCAATATGCCTTTGCATTCTCGCTGTATCCTACTAGATACCCTTTTTCGACAGTCATCTCCAACTTCTTCCTCTTCTCACTAGGCACATGACAGTAAGCTATACTATCGAACATCCTAAAGTGACTCACTTTAGGCTTACTGCTAGTGAAGACATTTTCTGGAGTGATCTTTCCCAGTGGAGCGTGAGGAGTCCTGTTCTGAATGTAGACAGTTGTATTACACGCTTCATCCCACAGGAATTTGGGCATGTCTTCGTCATACAGCATGGCTCTTGTTGCTTCAACAATAGTTCGGTTCTTCCTTTCTGCCACACCATTCTACTCTGGATTGCACGGAGTTGTCCACTCTCTTTTGATGCCTTCCCTTGCGCAGAATCCAGTGAACTCTTTATCTATGTATTCACTACCATTATCTGATCGCAATACCTTGATCCGCTTCCCTATCAGATTTTCTACAAGAGCCTTAAACTCTTTGACCCGACTGAAGACTTCATCCTTGGTCTTCAAGAAATAGATCCAGGTTTTCCTAGAATGGTCATCAATAAAGGTGAAGAAATATTCGGCACCGCTGAGAGCTCTAGTGGACATCAGTCCACAGATATCTAAGTGTATCAGGTCCAATACACCTAAGGCCCTATTGTTGCTTCTTTGATATGCTGCCTTGGCATATTTTCCCAGTATGCACCCCTTGCAGACATCATCTCGTTTAGTGCTCAGTTTTGGAACACCTGTGACAATCTTCTGGAGAGTTCTCAACGCCCCGTGATGCAAATGCTGAGATTTTGTATAGTTGGTGTAGCATTGAGTGTGCTCTAGCCCTGAAATTTGGTGGAGGGGCTAGGACACACTTGATCTCGAAAACCCAGAAAGGGATTTGAGAAATTTCAGTTGGTCCTCAAGTTATTCAAATAATTAATTATTTTAATGGATTTCCTAAGCCTAAACTAAGGAAAATAAAATAATTAAAGTGAATTAATTAACACATGTGCTGAAATTGTCTTAAGTCACATGGATCAAACAGTCTTTTAATCTCAGCCGTTGATGGATGATTTAATCTCGACCGTTGAAGGGTTCAACGAAAAGTATAAGAGAAAGGCTTGAGGGCCAGTTGCACGAGACACACAATTCTGGTAGAACTCAGGAATAGATCTGGAATTCTAGGGCGGGTTTGCTAGGAATTTCCGGAGGAATTTCCTGTAGTGAGGGGTAGTATTGGCCTAGGGAATGATCTGATTCCAAGGCCAAGAGGCAGCAAGAGGCAGAGGAGCGGCAATAAGGATAGCGCAAAGGGGCTTCAGAGCCACGCAGTCCAGCAGGGGTAGCACAGAGGCAGTTAGGGCCACGCGGGGCTGACGCTGGCCTAGCAAAGGCAGCGCAAGGGCAGCGTAGACCCTACAGGGGTGACGCAGGCCCTCCTAGGGCCATGCAGAGGTTGACGCAGGCCTTCAAGGGCAACGCTGGGGCTTCGGAAGCAGCACTGAGGGTTTTTAGGGTCAGATCCGAGCTGAGTCTTATAAATCCTGTTTGAGGGTGTGGATCAGTCAGATATTTGGCACTAGATCTTCAGATTAGCTGCAAATTTGATATCTTTTATTCTTTGTCTGGTTTTCCAAGTTTGGGACCCAGATTTGCTGTACTCAGAACTACTTAATAATAAACCCTCATATCTGTTGCACTGGTTTTCCCGCTTTGGGTTTTTCCTGGGACTTATGTCCCAAAATCCATGTGTCACTTTGTTGCATGAGTGTATTATTTAGTAAATGATCTGCATGTGTAGGTTGTAGTTGTGTTTATTTTCGGTATTTTCTAAATCTAATTTCTGAAAATAACTTGTATAAATTAAATCAAGTAGGAGAAAATAAACTAATACACTGCAGTAGAATTTTCACATGGTACCGGAGTGATAGCAGATCAAGCTGAATCTCCAGCAATCAGCGAAAGAAATATCTTTTCTGCAGGGTGGCGGAAGAAGCAGAAAATCTAGAAAGGGCATCTTGACAGCAGGGAAAAGCAGATCCAGGAGACAGAGTTGAGGCTGCAGAAGGCCTTTAGGCTTACGCAGACCCTTCCCAGGGCAGCATAAGGACTGTGTCACCCAGTCTGGGGTTACGTAGTCCACTTCTGAGCAGCGTTGAGACTGCACTGGGCTAGCTAGGAAGACACAATCCAGTCACTTCTCCTGTTGCAAAAGATTTTTGCCAAGATCCGGAAGCAGTGCTTCAGATCTTTAGCAGCGCTAGTGGGGTATAGATTCTGCAGGTACAGAATTGTGCCTAGCCAAGGCAACAAAGGCGAGAGGAAGATAGTTATTCAGCAGATCTGATCCAAACAGATCTAAGATTCGATCAGGAGGATCGTAGAATACTGTCTGTTTAAGTTTTGGTGGAAGATTTCTAGGAGGGAAGTCAGTTTTCAGCAGAAGCAGCTACTAGAGGGTTTCTAGTCACCAAGAAACCCAGATCCAGAGGGAGAAGTACTGTTTCTTTCAGATCTGAGCAAAGATGGCTCGATATGGACTGAGGGATCAAGATAGATTGGAGGGCATGTCCAACTATGTTATCTGGAAGGCCAGAATCCTCTCAATTCTGGATGAGTATGGACTCAAAGAGCATGCAGAGAAGGTCCTTGTTGTACCAACCGATGCAGATCCACTCAAGAAGTGTAAAGAAAATCAAGTGCGGACGAAGCGTTTGATCATAGACGGAGTCAAGGACCACGTGATTCCTCATATTGCTGGTAAGACTACAGCAAATGACATGTGGGTGGCCTTGAACACGATGTACCAAGGAGGCTCCGTACTGTAATATCCCCTTTTTTGGTGTCACTTATGACAAGGCTAGGATAGACTTCCAGAGTTAGGAGTAGACCGGTCACGGGTACAGGTTGGTGTCATCAGTAGGCCCAGGGGATTTTTGGAGGAGTTTTGGGAGTTTCTATGTTGTCGGGTGGCATTCGCTTGATATATCCATCATCCGAGCAGTTTGGATTTCGTTCTGGTTCATTCCGACAACTTTCGGAAATTTGAGTTATTTGTGGGCTTAACTCAGCTGATTACGCTCAGGGTGGCATTTCGGGAGGAATACATTATAGAAAACCTTAGTGTAATAGCTCATTGGAACCGGGATAAGGATACCTCCATGATGGGATGGTTGGACATGAGTTTCAGTGAACGGAGTAGACATGGTAGCCGATTTACTCTTTTCTGCATTAAAAAGGAATATTTTAATAAGAGGGAAAAGTGTTCCATGAATAAAATAATAATAAAATAAGGCTCTAGAAGGCTCCAAGAGATCTATAAAAGAAAGGGAGGAGGCCATTAAGAGATATCTTTGGATCATATCATTTTCTTGTGTGAAAGGTTTGAGACGTGGTTCTTTACTTCAATCGTAGCCCCAGGACGGAAACCCTCGGGTGATTTGTGAGAATTGGATGGAAACCCAACTCTCTTTGAGGAGACTTCATTCAGAAGTTTCGCAGAGCTTCAGAGATATTGGAGTGAGGATCATTAAAATCTTCAACAGGTGCTTCAGTGGATTCAATGGTATCTGTTGCCGGAGGGAGAGTGCAGCAGTTCAGTTTTGGAGGTCATCGCAGTGTAGCAGTGCAACAGATTTTCTTGAGGCCAGTGGTATTTCAGTTAGCTCAACTATCTTTCATTTCAGCTTGTAACCCCAGTGAAGTTATAATAAAGTTGAGATATTTTCCTGCATTATGGTGTTATGGAATAACATGTATTTGTATGTTTATTTTACATGGCAATCTTCTATTAAATGCATGTTGATTTTACGGCATAATTTGGGGTTTAAGTAAATTTATGAAAATTTAGTAAAATATCCCATTTGGGGATATTACACGTACAAAGAAGAATGCTTCTTGAGAACCAGATGCGGTTGGTCCAAATGATGAAGGGTGAAGAAATAGATCCATTTCTCTTCAGACTTCAAGCCATCCGAGATCAGCTGGTTGGCATTGGTGCTACTCCGGATGAGGGTCTCTTAGTGAGGACTACTCTAAATGCAGTCTCGAAAGATTGGGAAACATTTGTCCAGAGCATTCTGGGAAGGGTAGCGTTACCATCTTGGGCTGATATGTGGGCTATCCTCCGCCAAGAGGAGATCAGGAGGGTCACCAAGCGTCAGAATATCAGTGGAAGAAGCGGAAAGGCGAAAGTCAAGGAAGAGGAGGAGGATGCAGCCCTTGCATCAAGGGAAAAGAAACAGCAAGGGAAGAAGAAGAAGGACCTTTCTAAGGTCAGTTGCTTTAACTGTGGTGATCTTGGACATTTCGCCAGCAATTGTCCTAAGAAGAAGGACAAAGGCTCTTCTAATTCCAAGGTTGTTGCAGCAAAAGATGATGGCTCTGATGATGATGCAGCCATGAGTCCTCATGTACCTCGAGATAAGAGGTGGGGTGACATCGATCTGTAGAGCATCTACAGACAGTGTGGCGGGATCCTTGAGTCAGCCCTACACTTGGATCACATACGAGCTACGGGAGCCTTAAGATGGTAGCGGGATGAGTGAGGAGATGGTTGCAGAAGGCCAGATTGAAGTAGAAGAGGGAGTTGAAGAGCTGAAGAGGGAGCAGCGTAATGTAGAGGTAGCAGCAGCATGGAGACAGTAGTGCAAAGAGGCTGATGGGACTTCAGCAGCGCAGAGAAGTTGGGCTCACGCAGTGCAGTGTTGCAGCATGACAGTGTCTCCAAGAGGACAGTGTGATTCAGCATCCAAGGAGCTTCGATAGTGGAGGACAATTTGACTTATTTTTCAAACAGTTGGGCAAAGTCTTTCAGCTGCTTACTTCTCAGTCGCTGAGTTGCAGTGTAACAGTTAGCAGTGACAGTCCTATGGGCAGCATGATGCAGCAATTTGAGGAGGAGTTGTAGTACAGATGTGGCAATGTCAGTGGCAATGACATGGGCAACAGTACAGAGAGCAGCAATGCAGTGGATGGAGGGCAGCAAGCCAAGCATCAGCAGCACAGAATCCAGCTTCAAGATCTTGTAGTGCATGGTGTGGATGCATTGCTAGAGTACACTTTCCTAGAGCACACTCTGTGCTAAGAAGAAGTGTTGAGATTTTGTATAGTTGGTGTAGCATCGGGTGTGCTCTAGCCCTAAAATTTGGTGGAGGGCCTAGGACACACTTGATCTCCAAAACCCATAAAGGGATTTGAGAAATTCCAGTCGGTGTTCAAGTTATTCAAATAATTAATTATTTTAATGGATTTCCTAAGTCTAAACTTAGATAATTAAATTGAATTAATTAACACGTGCTGAAATTGTCTCAAGTCACATGGATCAATCAATATTTTAATCTCAGCCGTTGATAGATGATTTAATCTCGGTCGTTGAAGGGTTCAACGAAAAGTATAAGAGAAAGTCTTGAGGGTCAATTGGACGAGATACACAATTTTGGTAGAACTCACAAATAGATCTGGAATTCTAGGGCGGGTTTGCTACGAATATCCGGAGGAATTTCCTGCAGTGAGGGGTAGTATTGGCCAAGGGAATGATCTGATTCCAGGGCCAAGGGGCAACAAGAGGTAGAGGAGCAGCAACAAGGACAGTGTAGAGGGGCCTCAGAGCCACGCAGTCCAACAGGGGCAGCGCAGAGGCAGCTAGGGCCATGCAGGGTTGACGTTGGCCCAGAAAAGGCAGCGCAGGGGCAGCGTAGACCCTCCAGGGGTGACGCGGGCCCTTCTAGGGCCACGCAGAGGCTGACGCGGGCCTTCTAGGGTAACGCTGGGGCTTCAAAAGCAGCACTGAGGGTTTCTACGGTCAGATCCGGGCTGAATCCTGTAAATCCCGTTTGAGGGTGTGGATCAGTCAGATATTTGGCACTAGATCTTCAGGTTAGCTGCAGATTTGATATCTTTTATTCTCTGACGGGTTTTCCAAGTTTGGAACCCAGATTTGCTATACTCAGAACTACTTAATAATAAACCCTCATATCTGCTACATCGGTTTTCCTACTTTGGGTTTTTCCGGGGACTTATGTCCAAAAATCCATCTGTCACTTTGTTGAGTGCATTATTCAGTAAATGATCTACATGTGTAGGTTGTAGTTGTGTTTATTTTCGGTATTTTCTGAATCTAATTTCTGAAAATAACTTGTATAAATTAAATCAAGTAGGAGAAAATAAACCAATACACTGCAGTAGAATTTTCACAGCATATGCCCCATTCTTATGTGCCATAGCTCATTCAGGTCCGTTTCATCTGCGCTGTCAACCAGTGCCATTGGGGAGTCAAGCTGTAGCTTGTACAGTTTATTGCTTCTTACCCCGATCTGTGCCTTCTTCTTCTAACTGGGGTGCTTGACGTAGACTCTATTGCCAATAAAGTAGACCTCATAACCTCGTTTTTGAAGCTGAGACAGTGAGAGCAATTTCATCCCCAAGCCTAGCACATGCAGCACATTAGTGGCCCAAATTGTATTTCTTGCCTCGGTCTGAAAAACTATGGTACCTCCCCCAACAGGAGTGTATTTTGCTTTATTAACCATGGTTATTTTGAAATTCATCTACTTTTCTTGGTAGTCAGAAAAACAGTGTCGTACTCCAGTGATGTGAGCAGATGCTCCACTGTCAATATACGAGACATCAGAAGAAGCAGTGCTCGATACGCAAGAAAAATCTTCCTCAAGTCTGGATGCCAATACAGAGACAACATGATCCATCTGTTATGTCATGCTTCTTCCCCTTCCTGGAGAACTGCGTGAACCCTTCTGCGATGTTGCTGCAACAGTAGATTTCCATTCACTAGTTGATTCCCCCTTCCTGTTATTCATCTCTGGCTCTGATACCATGTGAAATTTTCAAAATGAAAACTATACAGTTGCGGTGATATATTTATCTCTCCTTATTATTTCAATAAGTTATTATTCAGAAATCTTCTGGCAAATATCGAAATAAATACTACTGCAACATTCACAAATATATATGCAAAGAAATAAACAGTAGGGAACATAAGCAGAAGAATCAATCACATGTACACAGTTATTTTTGAACAATTGTCCCAGGAAAAAACCCAATGCGGGAAAACCGGTGCAGCAGATGAGGGTTTTATTAATTCTTCAGCAAATGATATCTTTACAGGGAAATATAATGGCAGATAAAGTCTGAAACACCCAAGACTGAATTTCCGGCTCTCTCGGACAATTCTTTGACACCTTGATCAGCCCCCACTGGTTCCTGTGTCTGTTTGCGTGATTCACTGCGCAGTCCCAACGTTGGACTGCGTAAGTCTGTGTGTAGACTATGTGGGTTCTCTACGCTGCAGCCTCAAGCTACCTCTAGTGGCCCACTGCTGCCCTCTATCACTGATCTCGATCACTGTTGACTCCCTCCTCCTTCTGCTTCCGCAAACTCCTCGCCCTACAACTCCCCCACTGAAATCAAATTCTCTTACTTCAGAATCGATCTCCTTCTGGTACTGAGTGTATGCCTGGCATATTTTCCAAATGACCCTCAAACCTTCTTTTATAATCTTCCTATTGGAGAACCAACGGCCCAGATTAAAATATTAATCAATGGCTAAGATTAAAACTTGACTTGATCCATGTTTTCTAGAAGATTCTCACTTTGACTTATTAACACCCTTTAATTATTTCATTTCCCTAAATTTAGACTTAGGGTGTTCATTAAAATAATTAATTATTTTAATAAGTCATGAACCGAGTGGAATTTCTACAAACTATTTATGGGTTCTTTAAAATGTTGTTGTCTGAGCCTCCCTGCAAAGTTTGAGACTTGGAATACTTCCAGATGCTACAAAAATCAACAGTTTGTTTGCTGGAATATCTCTGAATAACCGAATAAATCAGATCTGATAAAATATGAAAAGAACACTTTAAGATGCATAAAATCAATTGATGTGAGATATGGCATACTGTCTTAACATCTAAGTATCTTGTGCATCAATCTTTTGGCATAGATATCTAATTTATAGTGGTTGATATCTCTGAATAAAATGTATGATCAGATCTGATATTTTCTTAATAATACTTCTTAAGAGGGCTAAAAACTCATAAATTTACATTGGTAAGTCATTAGGCAATTCCTTGGTCATATTCAGTTTGATATGCTTGCTGATTTCTTGGTTTGAAATGATATATTTGTTGTTGTCCTAACCGTCACATAAATGGCTTGTTCATGATCAAATTGGTTTAATGTCGTTTACGCTATTAAAGACTAACATTTACTTGTCTTGTGTTAGATCTAAAAATTTGTTAACTTAGCACTAAAATTCCTCAAAAATATGAGCCCTAAATATTCTAATCTCATTGATGGTTTAAGTTATTTGAGCATTAAGAGCTAATTGGCATCTTTATGTTTAGCATCTAATTGAAGCATAGTTGAGCAAATCATTACATAACTTCTCTAAGAAGCTTTGGTAATTTTGTTGACTATCTCAAGCATTGGCATCTTAAGTTTCATTGGTTATCATTCTAAGTGACAATCTCTTAACATTGGTCATTGGCATATCTTAAAAGATCTCAAGTAATCATTGTTAAATTAGATAAGTAAGCATCTTGTGGATTGATCTATCGTTTAACATTGACACTAATACCTATAAGCACTTGTATTGTCTTAAGATTGTCTTTTAATTCATTATTAAATACTCTTGCTATAAGGTAATTAACATCAAGTACTTGAGGAACGTAAACAATCTTAACTCAAGACCCACTCATATTCCTTGCATAAGCATTCTAGGCCTAAGTGCATTAATAATTTACCTCCAAGCATAAGCTTGGTTGATAGACTCATAAGGCCATCCTTTCTCATCTAGAGGGATTCAGCGCCTATTTAGTGGTTAACACAGTGACCTTGCAGTCGTCAGAGCCATAGTCTCTGCAGTGCTTGAGGCAACCGGTGGTTGGAACACAAGGGGAGGTATCGTTAATCAAGCCTCCACTTGCTTCCCGTTGGCTTACATCCAACAACCTACTCTAAAGACTAGTCTCAAAACAGTTAAGAGGGAGGTTCTATTTAGACTAGGCATATAATTTAAAATAAACCAAGATCCTTGCATCACACCTAGGTCTTAGGGTTTGGCCCTCAGGTCTCTTCTTATAGTCTTCTCGCTGATGAATCAATGGCCAAGATTATATCGTTAATCAATGGCTCAGATTAAAAGATGACTTGATCTTCGTTTTCTAGAAGATTCACACTCTACCCTTTAATTATTTAATTTCTCTAAGTTTAAACTTAGGGTCTGCATTAAAATAATTAATTATTTTAATAAAGTCATATCCGAGAGGAATTTCCACAAACAATTTCTGGGTTCTCTGGATCACTGATGTCCAAGCCTCTCCACCAAAAATGAGACTTAGAACACTTCCCGATGCTATAGAAATCAACACTCCCTCTTAGCAAGGAAAGTGTTTAAGCAAGATACCGTTGTACTGCTCTGACTCTACATCATCTGCTGCGCTGAAGTCGTCCTAGCTACTGCCCCTCATCTCTGCGCTGCTACTTCCTGTATTGTTGCCCTGCCACTGCAACATCCGTACTGTAGCTCCATCTTCTTCTGAAGACCACCCTTTCCTCTAATGGAAGGCATTCTCAACCATTCCCATCTTCTCTCAGAAATAAGTGAACTTAATCTTACTTAGAGCCTTTGTGAGGATATCTGCCACCTGTTCTCTTGTAGGAGTATATCACAACTGTATTGCTCCCTTCTAGACATAGTCCCTGATAAAGTGACACCGAATGTCAATGTGTTTTGATCGGTCATGAAACACAGGATTTTCAGAGAGCTTAATGCAGCTCTAATTATCGCACATAATCCTGGTCGGTTCTATTCGCTTCTTGAGTAGGTTCAAGAGCAATTTACGAAGCCATATAGCCTCGCACGAAGCTATGCTTGCTGCCATGTACTCTGCCTCAACTGAGCTCAGTGCTACGAACTTCTGTTTCCTGCTGCACCAGGAGGTCATTCCTGATCCGAGACTGAAATAGTACCCACTGGTACTTTTTCGATCTACTATGCTTCCAGCCCACTCTGCATTTGTGAACCCACTCAACTGGATCTCATTACCCTTGGTGTACTTCAGCCCATACTCGACTGTCCCTCTCAGGTATCTGAGGACATGTTTGGCTGCTGGCCAGTGAGCCCTCCTTGGTTCCACCATGAACTGACTAAGAGTATTCACTACATAACAGATGTCTAGTCTAGTATTGACCAGATACATCAATGATCCGATGAGCTGTTTGTATAAGGTGGGATCAGCCTCATCATCCTCCGATGTGTCTATCTTCTTCCAGTTAGTAATCATTGGCGTGGCCATGGGTCTACAGTCTTCCATCTGAAATCTTTTCAGGATTTCTGTCATGTATCTTCCTTGTCCTAGGAAGATTTCCCCTTTCTGCTGCCAGACTTCTAACCCAAGAAAATAGTGCATCTGCCCCAGGTCCTTCATTTTGAATTCAGATACCAGATTCTCCTTGCAGTCCTTGATGAGCTTGGATGATCTGGTCAAAAACAGGACGTCCACATAAAGTACAAGAATGAGAGGCTCATCTCCTATTCTCAAGTAGTATAGGTTGGGATTTGTGTCACTCTTGACGAACCCCATCTTCTGCAAGTAGCTATCAATCTGTCCATACCATGCCCTGGGGGCTTGTTTTAAGCCAAACAAGGCTTTCTTAAGCCTGCAAACATGAGTCTTCTGCTCATGTGTTTCGAAGCCCTTTGGCTGTTCTATGTACACTTCCTCCTCTATCACCCCGTTCAAGAACGTTGTCTTGACATCCATCTCATGAATCTCCCATCCCATCTGCGCAGCCAGAGAGATGATTGATCTGATAAAAGCGTATCGAGCTACTGGGGTGAAGGTTTCTTCATAATCGATGCCTTCCTTCTGTGCATACCCCTAAGCTACAAATCTTGCCTTGAACTTCTCTATGCTACCATCTGCAGCATATTTGATCTTGTAGATCCATATAGATCCTACAACTGATCTGTCCTGAGGTATAGGGACTACTTCACATACATCATTTGTCATGATGGAGCTATACTCCTCCACCATGGCACCCACCCATACTTGATGTTGAGCTGCTTCCCAAAAGGTAGATGGTTCACTAAACTGAGCTACTAGTGCCTGATATCTGTCAAGTTGTTTCCTTATCCTCTTTCCTTCTCTAGGGGCTCAAACAAATTCTTCTGCATCCTTAAGAATTTGTTGAAGTTCTCTACTCTGTCTCCCATCCATTGTGGGTGGTCTTACCTATTCCTCATCCTGTTCTTCTTCGGAGGAGCTTTCCTCAGAATCATTGTGCCTTTGAGAGGCATTTGACCTCTCCTCTGTAGGTCGTAGAGGCTGTACCAATGGATCTTTCTCAATCTGCATATCTGTGGCCATTTCTTGAGATTTCCTTAAGGCTCTCTCCTCCAAGAATTTCACATCCCTTCTTACCAAGATTTTCCTGCTCTCTGGAATATAGGTGCGATATGCTTTTGCATTCTCGCTATAGCCCATCAGAAAACCCCTTTCTGCAGTTTGATCCAACTTCTTTCTCTTTTCATCTAGAACGTGGCAGTACGCCATGCTGCCGAATATCTTAACGTGGCTCACTTTTGGCTTGCTGCCTGTGAACACACTCTCGGGAGTTACCTTCCCCAAAGCTCTATTAGGAACTCTTTTCTGAATATATACTGTTGTATTGCAAGCCTCTGCCCATAATAATTTGGGCATATCTTGGTCGTACAGCATTGCCCTTGCAGCTTCTATTATGGTCTGATTCTTCCGTTCTGCAACTCCATTCTGTTCTGGATTGTATGAAGTCGTCCATTCTCTCTTGATCCCTTCCCTTGCACAAAAATTTGTGAAGTCTTTATCGATATTTTCTCCACCGTTATCTATCCACAACTTCTTGATCTTCTTTCCTGTAGAGTTCTCTACCAATGCTTTGAAATCTTTGAATCGATCAAAGACTTCATCTTTAGTTTTCAAAAAATAGATCCAAGTTTTCCTGGAATGATCATCAATGAAGGTGGAAAAATGCCTTGCCCCACTGAGAGCAGTTGTGGACATTGGACTACAAATGTCAAAATGTATTAACTCCAATACACATTTGGCTCTACTGCTGCTTCTTGGAAATGTTGTCGTAGCATACTTCCCTAGTATGCATCCCCTGCAAACTTCGTCTTTCTTCATGCTGAGCTCAAGAGCCCCTATGACAATATTTTTCAGAATCCCCAAGGCTCCATGATGTAGATGCCCCATCCTTCTGTGCCATAATTCATTCAGATCTCTATTGTTTGTACTGCCAATCAGGGCCACTCGAGATTCAAGCTGGAGCATATACAGCTTGTGACTCCTTACTCCGATTTGTGCCTTTGCACTCCAGTTAGGGTGTTTGACATACACCTTATCTCTAATAAAGTATACGTCATAGCCCTTGTTCTGAAGTTGGGACACTGAGAGTAAATTCATCCCCAACCCTGGTACATGCAGAACATTCATGGCTCAAATCTTATTGCCATCCTCGATCTGAAATGTTACGGTACCTCTCCCTATGGGGGTACATTTTACCTTGTTTCCCATAGTTATCTGGAAATTCATTTGTTCTTCTTGGTAGCTCGAAAAACATTCTCGAACCCCCGTCATATGAGCAGATGCTCCACTGTCAATATACCAGACACTTGGAGGAGTTGTGCTCGACACACAAGCAAGGTCCTCCTCTAGTCTAGATGCCAACACTTTCATCTCGTGTTCTTTCTGCATTTTTGCGTGCTCTAGAGGATTGCGTGAGTCCTTTTGACTGAGTGAACCCTTCCGAATGATGGAACTTTGGTCCATGGAAGATCCTCCCTTCCTATTTTTAGCCCTTGGCTCTGATACCATGTGAAATTTTCAAGGAAACTATTTCTGCAATACTTGGTTTATTTCTCCTACTTATGAGATAAGTTATTTACAGAAGCTTCAGTAAATTCTGAAATAAACACATTTGCAGATCTTCACTATCATTAAAAGTATAAGAACAGAAAGATAATTTACACACGAAGCACAATAGAAACAACCACATGAACACAGTTATTTTTGGAAAATTGTCCCCAGAAAAACCCAATGTGGGAAAGTCGGTGCAACAAATGAGGATTTTATATTTATCCTCAGAAATGGAAAGTACATTTACAAGAGTCTGATGAGCCAAAAAAAATTGCAAACACCTGGCTAAATTTTCTGGACCCTCCAGACAAATTTCAGACCTCGGGGTGACCTCCTTCACCCTCTGCGTCATCCAACGTGAGATATTTGTGCAGTCTCTCCCTGGACTGCATGATTCTGCGTGGAGGGGTTATAGCTATTTATCAGCTCACCCTTCCCTTCATTCTCCTGACTTATGTTTCCCGATAACTGACTTCTCCCTCCTCCTTCTGCTTCTACAACCCTGCCTCTACAATCTCACCCACTGAAATCGAATTCTCTTGCTTCATAATCGATTTCCTTTGGGTACAGAGAATGTCCCCGACTTAATTTCCAAATGGCCCTCAAGTCTCTTCTTATAGTCTTCTCGCTGATGAATCAATACCAAGATTATATCGTTAATCAATGGCTCAGATTAAAAGATGACTTGATCTTCGTTTTCTAGAAGATTCACACTCTACTCTATTAATACCCTTTAATTATTTAATTTCCCTAAGTTTAAACTTAGGGTCTGCATTAAAATAATTAATTATTTTAATAAAGTCATATCCGAGAGGAATTTCCACAAACGATTTCTGGGTTCTCTGGATCACTAATGTCTAAGCCTCTCCACCAAAAATGAGACTTAGAACACTTCCCGATGCTATAGAAATCAACATTCAACAGATTCCCAAGTAATCATTACTAATTAATATGTTACTTCTGTATATCTATGAAACATTAAATATTGATTGGATGCATGGATGACAAAATAAATTAATTTATGCCAAATCTTGAAGGTGTTTCTTCATGTCTAACTATGAATAAACTATAAAATCCCAAAGCTTGAAGGTGTTTCTTTATGTCTAACTATGAATAAACTGTAAAATCCCAAAGCTTGAAGGAAGGAATAGTACTAGATGGTGGGTTGTAGTCATGACATAGAAGAGGTGACTTTTATTGCATGTAAACAAGGAATTATTAGAGGCCACATGATAAAAATAGAGGTGTGCGCACACAGAACAAAATAATTTCTACTACACTAAACACAATCACACGAATACATCACAATATTTATGGTGCTGCTGAGATCCAACCACTTCTAAATATGAATAGAGAGGTTGAGATATTCTCTCAACATCCACCTACAAATCTGCAACTAATTCTAATATGAGTATGGAAGAATTATCTTCCAACACTCCCCCTTAATTCTTACATACATACTATAACAATAAAAATTATCTTCGTCTCATTGGTCTTCATCAGCAACTCTATCCACTTTGCAATCGTCTAGACTCTGCTCTTTCTCTCTCCACAGCTTCGAGCTTACCTTACGACTCATTTAAAGTACACCTGCTTCTGACCATCAATAATGAACTTTGCAAGATCACCAATATTGACAACTCGGCTCGTCGAGGCTTCCGCGATAAGAGCTGACAAGTGATGAACCATCCTATGGACCAATCACCATCTGTCAGATATTTCGCTTTCGGCTATCCATCAGTGACTAGGCAAATGGTCTGGATACTGAATTTGTTCAAGAGCTGATCTAACAACTTGACCTGCTTCACACAAATGGATCTCATACTGTAACCTGTAGTTGACGCTCTTGAAGCCCTAAGCACAACAAGACCCATCAACATATAACAGATTCACACAATCAAATTAGCCAATTGTTCTCTCGGCATTGAAGAACATCGAGAACGACTAATTTAAATTACGCTAAATTGTTCAATAATTGGTTCTACGCTACACAAATCTTACAACAACAAATTCATGAAACTATCCACTATCATTCGAGCATAAAAAAAATATCCTTGTCCCTTTCTGGTTGTTCATTTGTGTTGTTCATATATAAGTGTCTCGGTTGTCCCTTTTATGTTGGAGTTTCTCTTATTAAAAAAAAAGTTGTCGTGGAGTGTTCAATTGTAACACACTTGAAATTCAACCACGAGCACATTTCTCATTTACTACCCTTACCCAACATTCTTGAGTCAATGCGGCTGCATTGATTACAGTCTACACCTTCACAAAAGACTGCCGCTACACATATGCTCAGCACATTGTCCGACTTCTTCATATTTCTTGGAATACCAATCCTGCCCTTTCAAATCCATCTTGCACAAACAAAAAATAAATTTCCTTATCCATCGCATGGTTGGGCTGCGAAATTTTAGAGATTTCATATCTAAGGGGCCTTCTTCTCGACCACTTGTGCGTTGGCTGCTGAATTAAACTATTAACACAAATTGTCTCAATTGTTGAGAGAATGAAGTGAAGCTTTCTGCGACGGCCTTCGAACTTATCCCCTCCAAGGCATGTCCCACAAATACTAGGAGAAATGGAAGCAGCGATCCAATCTCGAGATACAGTAGCAGCCCTCGATCTGCAAAGTCCAAATCACAGACGCATTGATTCAAACTTTGTAGCAGGTAAAGGCAGATCTGGAAACCACTGCAACATCGCTCTGCCACATGGAAAACCCGTTCAATTCTTCATACGCAGCACACATGCTCAAAACAAGCGTTGCTCCTCATAAAGTGGTCGTTGGTTTTGCCTGACAGATCCGCAGGCCCTCTGACTCGCAATATTTGATTTCAGTGGGTGAGCTATGATATGTTGTTCCTCTCAGGCATCCTAGACTGGAATCAGATTGAATAGAATCTCACAGACAAAGACAATGATCATATAAACACAAAAACAAATTAACAACACTCACACAAAAATACACTGAATTGAGCTATTTACAAAAAAAACAAAACCTCGGATCTTTTTCAGCTCTCTGGGCTCTCCCTGGAGGGAGTCAAGCCCACAGAGGCTCCGATACCATGTTAAAAACAGAGGTGTGCACACACAGAACAAAATAATTTCTATTGCACTATACACAATCACACAAATACATCATAATATTTATGGTGCTGCTGAGATCCAACCACTTCTAAATATGAATAGGGAGGTTGAAATATTCTCTGAACATCCACCTACAAATCTGCGACTAATTCTAATATGAGTATGGAAGAATTATCTTCCAACACCACATAACTATGAAGAGAAGTTATGTAAAAGTACATTACAATATAAATAAGACAAAATTGTTTCATTGATAAGTCAATAGAAGTTCGTGCCAATAGATAAGTAATCATCACCTCATTTTAATACATTTCACAAGGGTGTGCATAAACATATTAGGAGACACACCAAACAGCAAGATCAATGGGTTGAAAGCTCTATGAGAGCTCAAAGAGAGACATTGCTGCAACATTTCTAACGATAATGAGGCCATCACATTGAGAGCAGTAAGTACAAAAGCGAGTAAATATAGAGAAAGGGAATCCGAGATAAAACCTCTCCAAAGCAAAGATTGCTTTCAGATTTTAATTGTCGACGTACTATCAATGCACCAATGTCACGACCTCGTTTCTCAACAGGCTGACCCCTCTCTATTATAGTGACCTTTGCACCGAGCTCTGCAAGCACCAGACTGGCAAATAATCCTGCAGGCCCACTACCTACTACAACAACTTTGTGTTTCTTTAAGTTCAAAGGTCCATTAGATGGATTTACTTTCTCCTTGACCCATTTTTTCTCTATAGCTTCTGTAAACATTCCATGAGGACTATCAGGCACCACTGTACTGCTTGTACCTTTGCAATCATGCAGTAGACTGATTAAATCTGAGGGACAAGCTGGAGAAGATATATATTCTAACTTCCCTGTCTTGGAGCATAGATCTGGGATAAAATCCCACAATCGGGGCTGCAAATTCAAGGCTTCTTTCACATTCATGTCAACTGTATAGACAAATTTTGGTTCCTTAAGGCACTGCACCAATAAAGAAGCAAAATAAGCATGAAAAACGTTAAATTTACAAGAAAACATGTAAAGAGTGTGTGCAGGATAAACATTGCCTAAAATATTGCATAAAGAATATCAACATATAAGTAAGAACAAACAGAAATTTTAAATGTCAGATTACAAAGATATGTTTCTAATATACTCTAGGCTAAAAACTTAACAAGGGAAACATGTAACAACTAATTTTCCTCATGACGGAATGTTAACAAGGAAACACTTAATACCACATTGGTGAGATTTAATAGGTGACAATTGATGTCGTATCATAATTGTGTATATAATTTGTAACTCCTGAGTTAGAGAGACATAATCCAAATAATTACTCAATCATTACAACAATCCACCTACCATCCCACTAACCACTCCATTGACTGACTCCATCAATCATCGCATTGATTGATCACATTCCATTTCTCTCTTGCATTTTATTTTATTGTACAAGTATTCACATTGTTGTTTGTGTGCACATATCAATTGGTATCAAAACCTAAAGAATAGGCCTCTTTAGGGTTCTGTGATTATGGTTTTCTTGGAGCTTCTTCAACCCAGAATACCTTGAGCTCTTAACACAATTTGCGCCAAGATCTCAAACAACTTATGCATGGGTGACTACCAAACAGTGCTTAGAGATAACCAACATTTTTTCCTCTTAAATTTGTTCAATTTATCCTTCATTTGAACAGATTGAAACTGAAAAAAAATGTCAAAATCTTTTCAGTATAGCCACATTTTTTTCTAATTTCCAGTGTAACATTTGCCCAGACTAATAAATCAAGTTTTCATATAGTGCCCAATCATAACACTTATCCCTCGCAAGACTCCAAAATTATCCATCTTCTGGTTGAACAATGGTGATAGCAAAACATATTCCTGGCAAGCCGATAGAACGACAACTTCAGTTGGTAAAACACAACCAAAAGTTTGCCAAGCAAATGAACCAACTGGTTAAGCATCAACAACAACAAATAAGTTCTGTTATCAGAAAATATAGCACCTTAATGCGAAGCCTTGCACAAGGCACTAAAACAAGTGTAACATGGAAGTGTTACCACTATCACCTAGACAAGTGTTTGGACACTTGTGGGTGGTCTACAAAACGAATTTTCTTGCTGTTTTCTACAATTTTCTGCAGATTTTGCAGATTGCAGTGACAAGACAACAAGTTAAATTGCACAAAAACCCTTCTAACCAAGGTACTAATCATAGAAATAATTTCAGAATTGAGTAGCATGTTTCTTGCACACTCATTTGATTGCTCACATGATATATCTTGTTATCTTTGAGCATATTTTGTTGCTGGTTTAGTATATTTTCTGCAGATTTTACACAGTAGGCCAGCAAGGAAACAGTATATAACTTCTCCACTTAAGCCATTAGACCCCATACAAGCCACTGGTCTTGTGTTGTTTGGTTGAGATCATCCAAGGTAAGCCTCCCAAAGCCATTTTGGAGCAGTTGGGCTTAAAGAGTGGGAAATCAAACCTAGGATCTTCAGGAACCCTCCATATGAGAGCGGTAACAAGTCCCATTAGCAAGACAAAGACGAGTGGCAAGAAAGGATACAAGAAGAAGAAAGGTACAAACACAAGAAAGGAGTTGAGGAAGGTGATGTGTTTCTGGGACGTTATGCTAGGCAGTGTCTGTTAAAGAAGAAAGGAAAGAGTATGACACTGGTTGCAGCTAGCACTATAATAGGAGTGGAGGAGCATTACTCTCAATTTAAGACTGCATTTTCCCTAGCTTCTTTCTTGTATTCTAACACTGTCTAGTGTTGGATGCTTGTGGACAGTGAAGCTTCAAGACATACAACAAATAATAGGTCTTTATTCAACAAGATTCGGAAGCAAGGAGGCATGAGTTTGGAGCTTGATGATGGTGCTACTTATCTTGTTAGAGCAGTGTTAGATTCTGTTAAACATAGCACCCAGTAAATTATTAACCTAGCAGATTGCATATCTACTGAATAACTTACACTACTAGGTTCTTAACATTCAGTGGAAGCAAAAATAAAATAACCAATCTCATAAAAACGACACATAGATTCTGCCCAATCAAAGTTATTAATTAATAATGCTCTTGTCCTGGGATAATGGCCTAACTGAGGAATAACTTACAACCCTGGATCAGATCTGGCTGATCAACCCTCCTTGGTTGATCCATATCTCTTTGTTGTCCTTCCTCGGATCCAATACTAACCGAGAAGACTCTCTCAATCTTGTGCTGCTATACTGTGTCTTCCCCATCTCCCTAGCCTTACTTTTATAACTTTACATTGAGCTAAATCCCTAACCCTAATATCCAAAGTGATTGACAGTTGAGACTGCATCTCACCTCACTTGAGATCAGTGGTTGAGATTAAAACATATCACTAAAGTAATATACTTTACTTTCCCTAAGTTTCTTTAGCTCAATAAGCCAACATAATAATGTAATTTTTCCTAAGTTAGACTTGGGCTAAGTTACATTAGAAATTTCCACACACTACAGCAAGTATCTAAGGAGATGTTGAGCGAATTCTGCACACATAGACACTTAGGCTTGTGCAGAAGTACCTACCAAAACTACAAACATCAATGCTCCCTCTCAGAGAGGCTTTTAACACCTGTAACTATCTTCAATCTTGCATCTGTAGAAATTTATGAATCTTATATCTTATGCAGAAATTATTACTGTTAATCCGGTTAAGCTCCTCCTACTTATGCAATTTATTAACTGAGTAAATTCAAGTTAAAATCTAAGCAAAACACATAACATATCTCTACCATTTCAGATCTATAATAAGCACATGCACACATTGACAAAGTGACACAGTTATTTATGGACAAATAGTCCTCAGAAAAATCCAAAGTGGGAAAACCGGTCTCTCGCTGCTGGAGGGTTAGATTATTAAGAATATTTTTGAATACATAACTCTGGGTTCCAAATCTGGAATACCCGACAGAGAAAACACTAGATCTGCAAATCTCTGGATAATCTAGGGCCAAAATAATGACTGATCCACGCCCTCAAACGGGATTTACAGAACTCAGCCAAATCTAGGCCTAGAAACCCCAGCGCTACGCTTGAAGGGCTCTGCATCAGCCTTTGAAGTCCCTGAAAGCCTCTGTGTCAGCCTTGGATGGCCTCCAAACCCTCAGCGTTGCTCTGGAAGGGACTGCGTTACCCCAGAATGGGTGAAGCAATCACTACGCTACCCCTAAGGGTCTCTGCCTAACCCCTGAAGGGTTTCCTGAAAATTACGTTGTCTCTGCTACTGTTGTTGTTGCCTTTCTCTGCGTTGTCCTAGAGCTAATCTCTTCTTTACCTCATGTGTATTCTACACCCTGGGATCAGATCATCCCCTTGGTCTAAATTCCCTTCTCTGCAGTTGAAACACTTCTGAGTATTCTTAGCAAACCCTGCCCTAGAATCTCAGCTTAGCTTCAGTGCTCTGCCTCTGTGTGTATTTACAAATGGCCCCAAGCCTTTCCTTTATACTTTTCTCGTTGACAAATCAACAGCCATGATCAAATCTTAAATCAATGACTAAGATTAAAAGAAAGCTTGATCTGTGTGACTTAAGACAATTTCATCACATGTTTAATTAAATTCACTTTAATTATTTTATTTTCCTAAGTTTTAACTTAGGAAATACATTAAAATAATTAATTAATTTAATATCTCCTAAACAAGATGAAATTTCCCAAATCCATTTATGGGTCTTGTAGATCAAGTGAACTCTAGTCCTTCCTCAAAATTTGGAACCTAGAGCACAACTGATGCTATCAAAAATACACAAAATCTCAATAGCATCCACTATCTTGGTTGCTCCCTTTGAACTGGAAGTTTTCCCCACCGTCTAGTATGGAAACATCCTCGAAATTTGATTGTCCTTGACCTAGTTCCTAGAAACCTCATGCTCCTAGATATCCTGATTCCTGTAAGTTCATATCATACCAAGAGACCTCCTTGACAAATTGGGAAGAATCTACCAATTGTTGCTCCCCTCTTGAACCTAAAGGGTGACTCCCTTTGAGTTGCTCAAACTTTGGAGCTACATGTTCTGTGCTCTCTGTCACTACTATGTTCCATGTCATTGCTCCAATAGGTAGGCACTTTAGCCTATACAAGTTGCTCTCTCTAACTCCAATGACGTGGCCACCATCTAAGTTAGTTCGCCTGGGTCTAATTCGTGTTTGTCCATCCTAGAACGCTACACCAAACCCCTTCTTCTTGATCATCGAGATTGAGAGAAAACTCCACCTAAGTTCCAGTACCCATAGCACATCCTTCACATCCATCCTGCCTCATAACTCAAATTGGAATAACATTGTTCCAACCCCTTTAATTGCTTGCTTTGTATCAATGCCTAACTTCACATCCAATTATGCATCCCACTCGATCAAGGTGGTGAATTGCTCTCGTGCTCCAGTCATATGTCTTGTGGCTCCGCTATCTAGCAGCCATGCACTCACTAGCAATGTGCTCGAGGTAAGGTAGGAAACAAGTGTGAATTCCATCTCGAACTTCCTAGCAAACTCCTCCGGAGCTTTTGTCAACACAGCGACATCTAGCTATGTTCCCTTTCCCCCTTTCTTCCTCTCTAGAAACTGTGAAGCATAGTGTCCCATCTTATAATAGGTGAAACACTTAACGTTAGTCAAGTCCTTCTTCTTTGGTTGTGAGGTGGACTTCTCACTCCTACTAGAACTCTTCCCTTTATCTTTTGCAACCAGAGCCACATTCTCGTCATCTAGCTACTTGTTGATTTTACCCTTTCAATGTAACCTGATTTCCCCTTGTATGCCTATCAAATGTCGGTAGTTTATATTGAGCACAAACCTCTCTAATGAAGAGATTCCATGCCTCTGAGAATCCATGCAACGCTACATTTACTACTTCTAAGTCTTCTACCTTTCCTCCCACTGTTGCAAGTTGATCATGACTCTATCTGACTTTCATCATATAACACATCATCAAGTCAAATTTGGTCATTTATGTAGTCTGAAACATATATTTCAATATCATCTTCCTATTTATTGTCTTGCTCTGGTATAATCCTACCAATGCTTCGAACATCTCCTTTGTTGTCTTCTTATTGGTTAAGTGAGGGATCAAATGATCCTTCACGACATCCACAAGTACCCTTTGCGCCTTTATCCCCTTCTTTGCTAGGAGGGCCTTCTCTTGAGGATCTAACAGCTTCGGGATCTCGGTATCAACAATCTTCCAGAGATCGTTTTCCTTCAGTACCAAGGTGACCCTAGCCTTCCAAGGTAGGAAGTTTAAATCTCTCTCTAATTTGTCTTTGTATCGAAGACCCACCTGATGCAATGAGTGTTGAGTGGACTATTCAAAAATCATGAGAAATTAGTCAGTTATGACTACCACTCATGGAAATGGTCATAGTTGAATGACTTTCATAACGCAGTTGAATCCCAAAAAAATGATATATAATATAATGCACTGCAGAAACCCCTCAATACTTAATACAAATGAGTAAAGGGAGCTCTACCTGAATGGTTCATGAGGCATAACTCTTGCTAAGGTTTTGCAAATGGGGTAGCAAGCTAAGTGGGCTTGATTGTGGGGAAAAATCCACAGTTAAGTGCACTTGATCCAGAGGATTTATGGGATGGGTGACCACCCGAGAAATCCTGGTTACCGAGTGAAAGCCCCGGAAGTGATGATTGACGTTATGTGATTCATTTCACTAGTTTCAATCCCACTTCTTCACCCCTGTGAGCATCACCCAATGCAATGATTGTTGAATGGACTATTCAAAAATCATGAGAAATTAGTCAGTTACAACTACCTCTCATGGAAATGATCATAGTTGAATTACTTTCATAACGCAGTTGAATCCCCAAAAAAAATGATATATAATATAATGCACTATGGAAACCCCTCAATACTTAATACAAATGAGTAAAGGGAGCTACCTGAATGGTTCATGAGGCACAATACTTGCTAAGGTTTTGCAAATGGGGTAGCAAGCTAAGTGGGCTTGATTGTGGGGAAAACTCCAAAGTTAAGCGCGCTTGAGCCAGAGGAGTTTTGGGATGGGTGACCACCTGGGAAGTCCTAGTTACCGGGTGAAAACCTCGGAGGTGATGATTAACGCTATGTGATTCATTTCACTAGTTTCAATCCCACTTCTTCACCCCTGTGAGCATCACCCAATGCAATGAGTGCTGAGTGGACTATTCAAAAATCATGAGAAATTAGTCAGTTATGACCACCTCTCATGGAAATTGTGGGTGAACAAGTCATGTAGGATTGTAACAACAACGTGCTGATGACACAACTGCGGAAAGCAAAGTACGAGTTGCAACTAGTAGCTAGATGGCATAAATATATATCCTGCCGCGACAGCCTATAATCGTCTACCAAACGATTATGCACAGTTCATTAGTCACCTTCTATCTGCCCCACACTTAGCTCAAACTGCTTTCTTGACAACTGTCGCAGCACTTTACAGCAGCTATGTATGGCCTTATGCACCCCTCTGGCTAGATTCTTTCCCTGAAGTGACCTCTCTTGTCAAACCGATCTACCCAAAAATATTTGTCAACTAGTACCACCTTCCTTGGCTCACCCTTTCACGTCGTCAACCAACCCAAAATATCTCCATCAATTGTGGATCAACGCTCCCTCTATCCCTTATGCCCAAGTGACCATAGGATTTCCTATGCATCTACCCATAGAAACCCTCTACGAACTATGCACTATCTCTCGTCCATGACCTATGGTTGTGTCTCAACCCTGCTCCATGGTCCTAATGGCTATGACTACAGCTGCAATTGTGTCCCTTGGCTGGCCTACAGCCCATAAACCCTTACACTTGACTGGGATTTGTTCTCGCCCAAATTGTACAGGCAAGATGCAACAACGCTCAGGATGAGGGTTGTCACTCTGATCCCCGCCCTCTCCATTCTAGTTGTCTCTCCACAACAAGCTATGGGGGGTAGTCCCTACAAAATGTGAAGATGAAAAACGTGTTGGCAACCAACATGTTCGAGAGACAACTGAATGGCCTAGCAACTTGGTAGAATTAGCAAGTTAAATGATTTGACTATATTATCGTGGAAAACCAGTGCCTTGAATGGAGTCAAATATTTGCTTAAGCCAAATTATTTACCAAGTTACCAGATGAACAGCTTTTGCTTCACTATCCTAAATGAGATGCAAATCCTACAATCTAGCTGAGATGCAAAATCTTGGTTTAATTTTAAGTTATATGCCTATTCTAAGTGTACCCTTCCTCTTAATTGTTTTGAAGCTAGTCTCTAGAGTAGGTTGTGAGAGAGAAGCCAAGGGGAAGCAAGCTTAGGCTTGATTAACGATACCTCCCCTTAGGTTCTAACCACCCGATGCATTTGGCATTGCATAAACTGTGGCTCTGACAACTACAAGGTCACTATGTTAACCACTAAAGAGGTGCTAGACTCCTCAAACTAGATGAGAAAGGTGGGACTATCTCTCTATCGACCAAGCTTATGCTTGGGAGTTAATTAATTAATGCAAGTGACTAATCCTTAAACGTAAATGCAAGATGTTGGGGAAATATATTGCTATAATTTCCAACATTAAACTATCAATCCAGGGTCGTAAGACTTGGAGGCGCAAGCGCAGGTAACGTATGATCAGAGCGCCTAATCTAAACTAACATCATGAAAAATGAAATCTATTCCTAGATTAAGTACAGAATGTTCAACTTCTACTTTCACAATCACAACAAGCTAAAGTGAAGAAGCCTATTAAACTAAATCTTTATTCTATTTAAAACTTCAATAATAACTTATCTATCTTGAGAAGACACTCATAAATGAAGCAAACAAACAAATTGATGCAAATATCATTATGCAAACCATTCAACATAAACAATATAAATCCTAATTGTGAAAAACAACACTAATTATTACTTAAATAACTCAACCACTATAAAACTGAACTGAGAATATAAATTCATGAAACCATTACTCAAATAAGGAGATTCTAACCTCTAACTATGAGAAATTCATTCAATTCAAAAACCCTTAACATAATACAAAGGACCTTCAACCTAGAACAGATGACTTGGGAAACTTAACTTCTTCGAAATGATGGAAATCACACATAACCCAAACTCATAATGTACTCATGCATTTATTACAGAACCAAAATAATGCCATATTTAACCTGTTCAAAAGTGACATTCAGCTATCATGCTCTTATGCTAAGAAAAAAGGAAAATTCTAACTAAGCAAAATTCTAGTACCTGAACCTAGATCCCAGGACATATGAAGTCATAACCTTCCATCTTAAAAACTAAATGCACACTGACTCTATTTAATTTCACACTAACTGTACTTAACTCAGAAATTCAACCACTCATTCTGGACTAAGACTATTACAGCCAACTCGAAAACCTTGCATCATAAGAATTAAACTTCTAATCTCAATTCAATCCTTCTCGATCTATGTTAAGTTTAGAATACACAAATTCAAACTTCACTATCATAAAATTTCTCATATAAGCATAGCACTACAGGAAAACAAACAAAACATAAAATGCATTTCGAGACTTGAAATATAATGGTCAATCCCTGTACCTTTAAAATTAGAAGCATTCCTTCATCACTCTACGACATGCAGCCATATAAAAAGGACCATTCACTTATCAAAAATCATTACAATGAAATCTTTGCTGGTCTTTACAGATTTGAGGAATGAAATCTATTACATTTAGTTCAGATCTACGAAACAGAGTAGAGATTTTGAATACGAGATAAAGATAGAAATTCTGAAATCCAAGCAATAGCTTTCCTAAACGGTAATTACACTGTTGAATGAAAATAAAATGCAATTCCTATGATCTATATTAGTTGCAAAACTTGTCTCCAGGGGGTGGTGGGCCCTTGCCACTTCTCGGAGCAAGTATTAAACTAATTCAATGAGGCTAAAAACTTAAAACAAGAGCATAATACTCACAGGAAATAAATGTTGAATCAAGATTATATATTAAACCTTAGCAAAATATGAATTCAGCCAGCAAATACATCATGATCTACAAGCTAAGCGTTAAGCTTCTTACAGAAATTACACAGCAATCCTATTGCCACACTCTGCTACCGCTTCCTGTTCAGATCTCTCATGCAGTAAATCATACACCTGCATGTTCCTTCCACACCTCCAACTATACATCTGCATACATGCTTTATAGAGTTCGTGGTAGCAACCAATCAAAGCGGTGGCTATGGCAAATAAGGAAAGGAATGGATCAAGGCTTTTGATAGTAGAAAAGCGTTGGAGTAAAACTAAATAAGAATCTTCTGGAACATGGAATGAACTGGGCCAATCGTGGCTGACCCACGTGCCTGACCGAAAACATTCAAACCCAGATTTTTGTACTTAACACAGAATTTCAGCACTGATTCTGTACTTAATACTACCCTGACCATAACTTCTACATAGTAATGAATTTTTCCCAATGGTTTGTAGGTTACATGAATAAGGGTACTCTGAACAAAACCCACATGTCGGAATTTCAATATTCTTCACCATTTGATCACAAACTTCAGATTTTCACCTACAGCAATTTTATTCCGTACTCAACTTGTAGCCACTAGTTCAAATTGACTTATGGAGAATTTCGGCAATGGAACCCTGCGATAAATGAACTTAGTGAAACCATCACTAGAAAATCATGACTAAATCATCTATAATCATAGAAAAGCTTAAGAAAACTAATGATAATCAACCACGAGGCGTAGGGTGTGATTTGGCGATAGGTGATGAAATTATGATGTGAAATGAGTGTAAAGGTGTCGGAATTTAGGTTATGAATGGCAGTAATATATAGTGGAAAATTACGCATATTTGAGGCCCAACACAAGATATGAGTGCTCTTAAGGTGAGATTACTTAATGTTCTTAAGTACTTAATTACAATGATCTTTGATGAATAATGAAGTACTTAAACAATAGATAAATGACAATATCAACCACAAGAGAAAGTGCTCAAACTTAATGGTGCCAGAAAATGTTGCCGGTAATATCAATAGACAATTACTCAAGTGATAAATAAGGCAAGATCAACGCCTCTTAAGACAACTAACAATTTTCAAGATTACAATCAACAAATCACCAATATGTCAATTAGATATACAAGAGAGAAAATTAGATTACTTATCACAATTATTATTAAAATTACAACCGCAAGAGATATCCAATTTAGCAATGAATCCACTTATCCAATGACAATAATGGCAATGAGAAATTTAGAGCATTATTCCACAATGTCACTTAGAGTCAATCTCATCAAAGTTACCAATCCAATTAGAGTACTTATGTGTGTGAATGCAAGAGTGCAAATAGATTCCAGTGACCAAATTTTAAGTCTAAATCACTTCAACCATAAATAATTATAAATTATAAGAGTTCCTTGGCCAATTTTAGAGACTTATATGTGATTTATTACTGCTGCAACCTTGTTTTCAGAGGTCTGCAATTTTATATCAGCAATCAAGAAATGATCCAAGATGTCAAAGATAAGCTAGAAAATCAATGCATTAAACCTTAAAATGATTTCCGGTTGATTATGAGACTGTTTGGAAGCTATAGATCAGACTTTTAAAGTTCATATCAGGCATCGAAATAACATATCTCAGACTTGAAATAACTCAGAAAATTAGTGATTCAGTCCTTTATAAACCAACAAGGTGTCAAATTATCAATACCACAATAGCTCCAATGATTAGCTAATCAAATTGAGTGATTATTAGATGATCTTTGGTCAATTTTAATGAATTTATTAGAGTTATATGACTGCATAAAATGACTGTAACAAAACAGAAAAAATAACAAGGAGAAGAGAGGCAAACCAAGAGGCCAAAAGGCCTAGTTGAAGGCTAGTTTCACCTGCAATGAGCTTGGCTACCTGCAACCACCAAGTTAGTTCTAATATTGCTGCAAAACCACAATGTTAGCCCACTCAAACAATATAAAAATCAGAGATGACTGGATACAAGGCTAGGGCAAGACTTCAAGGCTAAGACAATCCCAAGACTAGGGCTAGAAGAGGCAAACAAGGGCAAAGGAAGGCTCAAAAGGGCCAGAAAAGGGATGAATGAGCAGAGATGAACCCACAAGGGGTGACATCAAGCCCTTAGAGGTTGACGCAGGACTAGGTAGAGGCCCTAGAGGTCCTACAACTTAGGAAAAAGTCCCTTAGGGGCTACGGCTAAGAAAAAATCCCCTTAGGGGCTACGAATAAGGCCAAATGGGGGGTCGAGAGGGAGAAAGGCCTCTTAGAGACCACGGCAAGGAGGAAGGAGGAGGGTTGAGGCCATTTTGAGGTTGGACGACGAGCCTAGAAGGGGGCGATGGGGAAAAGAAGCCCTAGAAGGGCTGATGGCAAGGGTAAAGGGCCACGGCCAGCCCTTAAGGGCTTGCAGCATCAGAAGAAAAATGGGTAGGCCTAAAGGCCTTAAAAAATTTTGAAACCTTGCAAAAACACAAATTTGCCACGAATCACTGCAAAAATGTTGGACAGTGAGCCTGGAGGATGATTGGAAGCTAGATCTTGCCTTCCTAGGCCTAGATTTGCCTTGAAACCCCAGCAAAATTCTCTTGATCAACTTGAAGTTCGCCTGCACATATGAATCAAAGAATGCCAAACCCCAAATATTTATACAAAATATAAAACCCCAAGTGCTGCAAAACAAATGGGCTAGAAATAATTTACAAATTTATTTACAAATTATTTGCAAATATACAATATTTACAAATTATTTGCAAATATACAATATTTACAAATTTAAAAAAATTTGGAGAAATAATTTGAATAAATAACAATGGATAAATAAATTTCGAAAAATAAATATCGGTCGAAACCCTCTTGCAAAATAAAATACCATAAAGAAACCTCAGAGCCCATACATAGTCAACTCTTCCCCTCAGTTTGTGAACTTGGAGCCCAAGTGCTAGCATAACTGTAATTCTCTATAATATTCTCAAATGAAATTGTTAGATCATATGGTGAATCAGATCACCTAAGATAGCTTGTACCAATAGAATGTTCTTATCACCGACAAATGAAATAACAATTATTTAGCAATATTCAGCAATATATAGGATCACACATAGCTAACACATACCACGGATCAGAGGAAGAAAAACACCATGAACTGAGCCCCAAAATATTTTTATTATGACACAAAATGCTCCTAGCAGAGCAGCAGCTCAATACCAGTATTCAAGAATTACATCATCTAAAGATACAAAATAGAAGCTCAATAGCTTCTTTATATAGATAAAACCCCTCCAAGTGGATAATAATGGCTAGTTGACTTGATCCTCATCAAAATAATCTTGACCGTTGAGAATAGTTTGATCATCTTTTAATCTCCACCGTCGAATTTTTTATTTTGAGGAAAAATTCGAATTTTTCCTAAAACCCACTTTTAATCAATACAAAAATTAATATTTTGAATTAATTTCCTCAAAAATTTGACTTTGACTTAACCACCAAGGTCCAAGAGCTCAAATTTTCTTAAAATATCCATTTTTCTTTAGTGGGGAACCTCAAAAAATTGACTTCTCTTTGACCCATGAATTTTAGATTATTTTCCACTTAGAGAGAAATCAATTTCTCTATAATTATTTTTTGACTCAAAATTAATAATTTTCTAGCTTAGGATTTTAATTTAATTTAGCCAGAAAAATTAATTAATTGACACTAGAGGGATTAATAATTTTTCCACCCTCAAATATTTTAACCATGGTGTCTAGATATGAGGCATCATGCACTGAAATATTTTCGACATCAAATTATTACAATATCAACTCTTGAAGGGGAAAACACTTTTAGACACATACCCTCAATAATTTACCCAATTCTGCAACACAATATGATCTAGTATAGACCAAGTATGTTTGTAATAAAACAATTCAGCCAAATGTGCTTAAATTATTCCCAAACACAGTTTTACAAAAGACTCGATATAACACTAGGACTCACCTAAGACCTTGTCAATGAATTCCACCCTAGCTTTGGGGTTCAAGATGGAAGAAAAACTATGCCGATTATCCGTGTTTAGAAACACACATAATTCGGTGAGGTTAAAAAACTTCCTAGGATGAAATTCTTTGCTAAAATCAAAGGCTTACCTAGGTGTTTTAACATAATTAAACGATCATACTAGCCTCAATTACAATACAACTTGCAGAAATTGGGTTTACAACGATAAAATTGTGTTAGTTAATGACTTTGGACTTTGAAAAATTTTCTTCATATCTTTGTACTCTGCTTCCTTGGACTGTTGACAAAGTGTGGTCAACAGGACTTACAGCGATTCAATGATCAACCAACTCACACCCGTGCTTTTCCTCATCCCTCTCGGCGCCCCCTTCCTGACTCCATGTTTCGGCGGCTCACTTCCTCGTCAGCTACTTGTGGCGACTAGGTGGGTTGTCAGACTTGTCAATCCCCACTTGCTCACTTTGCTTTCTGCAACCCTACAAATTAATTTTCTTGTCACATACAATCACAGACAAACTTGGCCCTAGTGATCCTTGTATGAACTTGGCACCTTAAGATCAGTTCTCAAAGATCTAGCTCAGATACCATGTTGGATTTCGTTAAACCTAGCACCTAGTGAATTATTAACCTACCAAATTGCAAATAACTTACACAGCTAGGTTCTTAACATTCAGCGGAAGCAAAAATAAAATAACCAATCTCATAAAAACAACACACATACTCTTCCCAATAAAATATTTCATTAATAATTCAAACTTGGTTGGGCTCCCATCTAAGGATAATGGCCCAACTAAGAAATAACTTACAACCCTAGATGAGATCTGGTTATTCCACCCTTGTTTGTTGATCTAGATCTCCTTGTTGTCCTTCCTCGAACCCAACACTCGCTAAGAAGACTCTCTCAATCTTTGTGTTCTTGTAGTGTGTCTTTCCCACCTCCCTAGCCTTGCTTTTATAACTTGACATTGAGCTAAATCTCTAACCCTAATCTCCAAAGTGATTGACAACCAAGATTAAATATCGCCTCACTTGAGATCAATGGTAACATATTCATTAAAGTAATTTACTTTTATTTTCCTAAGTTTCTTTAACTTAATAAGGCAACATAATAATATGTGATTTTTCCTAAGTTAGACTTAGGCTCAGTTACATTAGCAACTTGCTCACAATAGAGAAAGTATCTAAGGAGATCTTGGTTGACTCCTACGCATCTAGACACTTAAGCCTATGCAGAAATACCTGCCCAAGCTATAAACATCAACCAGCAGTTTGATCCATTTCCTTTTAGATGCCTTCAGGTGATGTTCTTAAGTTGAGTGATGCTTTATTTGTTCCTATTTCGAAGACAAATCTTCTTTTAGTTTCTTGTATGACAAATGTAAAGTGGAGAGTTGCATTTGAGAGACATCAATGCACTATCCACAATTGTAGTCTAACTAATCTAAGGACTTTGGCTCGAGGGGTGAGAGAGGGTGGGCTTTATACGTTACTTGTTGATCCAATGGCACTTGTACATTCCAATGATAGGTTGGATGAACCTTCTAGTTTTGAGGAGCTCAAGAGCAAGTAGAAGCACCCAAGTCTTCAAGGAGGGAAAGTATACCTCCTATGAGATTTACTAATCATATTTGCATTGGTTTCTTCCATCCATGAGCCTCCCAATTGTCTTGAGGAGGAGAGGTGTCATACATTGATGGAGGATGATGCTAGGGTTGATTTCATTTGCAACTAATGGGAGTATTATAGACTACAAGGACAGGGTTATTAGATGCTCTCAAACATAAGGAGTTGACTATGATGTTACTAGTGCTTCAAAATTCTCTCGGAATAAGGGATTTGACAATGTTTAAGTTGTTGTTTGAGTAGATGGAGGATTTGAGGTGCATGAGAGGGATTCTCATGTTGACATGTCATTGATAACCTTGCATAGGTTGTTACCTATACCACAAGATTGGTATGTCAAGATAGATCTCTATCTTCACAACTTTGATAGATGTGATCCACCTGTCTTGGTCCTATATGGAGATGTGATTATCTTCACAGCATGTCCTAAACAACAGATGACATGGTGTCCATTGATTTTGCCCCATGATGTTGATTTAAGGGATGATGGAATTTGGCAGGTTGCTTATGATCCAAGGCTATGTTCCTTCATATTCACAGGTGGTCAATAATCTTTGGAGGATCAAGATGATGTGATAACATGGGTGACAATGTTGATTTTGTAGCTTCGGAAGGTCTTCTATAGAAGCTTGTGTCTAGCATGCAGGAGAAAAAGTCCTCTTTAGGTAGTTGTTCGCGACGAGCAACTAATATGATATCCTTCCAAAATTTTTAACTTAGGAAAAGTACATTGATTAAATATTTAATTAATGTTCACTTTGGGCTAATGTTTATCCAAGGATAAATATTAAATTATTTAAGTGACTTAAATCTAATCTCCAATGTTGATCTAAGAAGGTTGGGATTTAATCTTAGTTGTCTATCACTTTAGAGATTAGGGATTTGGCCCATGGAGAAATTATAAAGAGAACCTATGTGACAGGATCAAGACACATTACATTGATGTTGTTGAGAGAGCAATTTTCTCAGGGAGTCAGAGACTCCAAGATTGAAAATAAGGGAAAAGGATTGTAGCAAGGGAATTTCGTGAGCAAATTTCAAGGAGGCCAAGTCTAGGAGAGAGAGGCTGAATTATCCAAGCGCGGATTTTTCTCTAATGTGTAGGGGTGGTATGAAGGGAGAAAGAGGGGTCAAGTTAACTGGTCGAGGAGGTTGATTCTCTAGGGCCAAAATCTTCAAGAGGACTAAATTCCAAGAGGGTAGAATTCCTTGAGGCCGATTTTCCAAAGGGAATGATTTTGCAGGTTCCAATAGTTGTAATTTTTTTGTGTATTCTCTGAGGGTCTAGGCCCTATTGAGAAATATAGGGGCAGCCAGTGGAGGTGATTTCTCTTGCAATGATAATTGCTTGTGATGTATTTTTACTTTTCTTATTTAACTTCTTCTTACACTTGATTATTAATGTTCTTCATTAAACAACTATCAAACCATAAAGAACTAATAAAACAAAGGACACAATATGTAGGCGATCAGTCAGGCCCAAAAACTCTCCAAGCTTGGGAGGAAAACCCACGAGAATTCTTCTTCTTATAGAATCTTCAATAGATGAATTCCAAGATCTAGACCTTTAACTAGAAACCCTTCCATGACCAAGTCAAAGCTTCTCCTTGATGAAATTTTCTTTCTCAAAGTCAACGTTGGTCAAACTGATTCTACTGCTTCAGATTTCGGCACTTAACTCAGAATTTCGACTAGTTGTTGTAGACCTGTAATTTCGACTTCTTCTACAGAAACACTAGGTAACATGTGTGGCTGAAAAATGGATAGATTGATTACCTTTTGACTTTGCTTGACCTAATTTCCTTTCCTTGTCAATTTGGCTTGCTATATAGACCTTCGTTGACCCAAACTTCGGCTCCCTTGAGTGACTGCAATTTCCGGTTTCTATTGTTGTAGGATGATGCCCTAATCTTCGCACATGTGAAGGAATTTTAGCCCCAAAACATCTCAGAAATGCTTCACTCTTCCTTTTCCT
Organism: Pinus albicaulis; assembly: GCA_034641835.2. Taxonomy (NCBI): domain Eukaryota; kingdom Viridiplantae; phylum Streptophyta; class Pinopsida; order Pinales; family Pinaceae; genus Pinus; species Pinus albicaulis. The sequence goes on along the minus strand of CM076582.1, from coordinate 417,320,006 downwards.
TCGTTCACTGGGTATTAGGCTACTTTCTTCTTCTTGATCGAACTCTTCTCTGTGCTTGAGTGAGTCCTCCTTGAGTGAGGTCGAGTACACCTTTATATAGGCTTCTCTCCCCTACTTTTAGGCTGACTTCACTTCATCTCTAGGCCGACATGTCCTTTTGATAGTCCAACTTGATTTTTGCACTTTGACAAGGTCTTGGAGGGTCCTTTTGACTCTTTCTTTAACTCAAATAATTTTCTTACAATATGTAACATGCCCAAATGGGTCATTCATACATGAAAATGACTTTCTTGACTTGCAGACCCAATAAGAAGCCCTAGGATCTCACAATGGGAGCTAGACCTAAAAATAAATTTCCTTGACTTGCAGACTCAATGGCAAGCCCTAGGATCTCACAATAGGAGCTAGACCTAAAAATAAATTTCCTTGAGCATGAAACCCATGCCTCAAGATCAATAAGAATAAATTTAATTTTCTCATTACATTAAATACATAAAATCATGATTACACATGTCATTCTTTCCAAGTTTCTTCTTAATCATAAACTTGCTTCTAGACTACCTCTTAACAAGGGACCTATTTCCAGTAGCAATTATCTCTTATTTGGTGGAGATCATGGTACCTTCAGCTGCTTGTAGAGCTCCTCCATTTGATGTCATGAATTTCACTTTAATATTATGGAGCCTTCATCTCTTGGGACTTCTTTGTAGTGCATCGGCCATCCATCACTTTCCCTCACAAACCATGTCAGTCATGTCATCCTTTTCTTCACCAGAAAGTGATTTTCAAGTCCATATCTCGCTTTTCTTCATACAGTTACCTTATTCCATATCATGTTCTCTTCGAGATCTTTCATCCCACCACATGAGTACTAGTTGTAACTTCCACAACTCTCTTTTGGTAGCCATGTATCAACCCATCCAGATATTGTTTAAAAATAAAAAATAAACATCAAAAAATTACCTTTTGTAATGGCCCTTCATCATGACATCTTGTTGCACCTGCAGAAATTTGATAACCCACTCCAGTTTTCAATTTCTCCTTATTTCTCCCATAAAGTTAAATGCCCATTCCCATAACCATACATTCAACAAGCTGGAAAAATAAATATTTTCTGAAAACACAAACTCTGGAAATTTCAAAATGCTGGAAATTGCAGAAATAAAAACACAGAAATATTTTCAGCCACACACAGAAATTTGACACGTTGATTTTTGGTCAATATGACCCTGGAAAACCCCCCTACAACTCATGGGGAAAACCAGTTCGAAAGCTCTTCTTTATTTCTGATAAATAGCTTTTACATTGAGAGAGAAATACTTAGAAAAGTTTCAGCAACCAAACAAATACAACTTATCTCGTTTTCCGTGCTTAACCACTGCCTCGGAAAATGTGCAAACAACAAAGCAGGAACAGCAATAAATGCTATACGAATTTCCTTGTTTTCCGTGCCCAGAAACACAGCGATAAATGTTGTTGTACTGCCTCCTCAATTTGCCTGCAGAGCATCAATAAATGTTGTTGTACGACCTCCTCGAACTGCATGCAAAGGGACAGCAATAAATGTTGTACGAAATTTGCATCATTTTCTATGCACATGTACAGCAGAAAACTATATGGTATGCCTCGAAAACTGTGCCACAAAACAGCAAACCCTCACCTCAAAATCTGTGCCAAAATGTTGTACGGATGCCTAGGAATACGTGCCCAAATTGCTATACAGAATATGCCTTGGAAAACATGCCCAAACTGCCTTGAATTGCATGCCAATCCTTGCTGTACGGATTCGCTGAACGCTGCCTCGGTATGCGTGCCAGGGTTCTGCTCTCCTTCACCTCACTGCTCAAAAATCTCCTTTGCTCTCTTCGTCTCCTTCTCTCAATCTGCTCATGAAAAACTGAATGATCTTTTCCCTCTTTTCCTCCTTTAACCTAACCCTAAGTGACTTTTGGGGAATCCCTAAATCAAATGACTTAGATAGCTTTAGATCTAGGGCTGAAATTAAATGTGCATTTAAATCTCATTTTATATTTTTTAATTCACCCCAGTTTAATAAAGACCCTCTTAGTCATTTATTTCCAAAGTCACTCTTCACTTTCTAATTTCACATTGACTTTATTAAAGTCACTTTAAAATTAGACTTAGTAACTTTATCACTTAAAGTCACTTTTAAATTAGATTTGATTTTACAACTTATAAAGTCACTTTAGGAGAAAAAGTTAAATTCTTTTGGACACTTTTCCCTAGGCCAAAGATCAAAGTCTTAGGGAACCACTTGTCCTTCGGTACCCAAATTTCAACACTCCCTCTTACTGAGGAAAGTGCACCTCACCACACCCATCTTGTCTCTAAAGTAGACATGCTTGCCCCGTGGTAAGTCTTTAGTAAATATATCTACTACCTGCTCATCTGTGGGAATATACTCAAGCTTCACAGCTCGCTTCTAAACATAGTCTCTGATGAAATGATATATGATGTCGATATGCTTTGACCTGTCATGAAATACTGGATTCTCCGTGAATTTAATGCAACTCTAATTATCACAGTAAATCACTGAAGGTCTCAACGGATGACCAAATAAACCAAACAACATCTTGCGAAGCCATACGGCCTCACAACTATCTAGACTGGCTGCCATGTACTCTGCTTCTGCTGAACTCAATGCTACTGACTACTTCTTCCGGTTGAACCATGACACAACTGCCGAACCCAACCCAAAACAACACCCTGAAGTGCTCTTCCTATCAAAAGCACAACCTTCCCAATCAGAATCAATGTACCCTGCCAATCTCACTCCATCTCCCTGTCTATAATCCAGACCATAATCCACTGTCCCCTGCAAGTACCGCAAAATGTGCTTTGAAGCAACCCAGCGCACTCTCCTGGGCTCACACATGAACTGGCTCATCGTGTTGACTGCAAAACATATATCTGGTCTAATGTTGACCAAATACATCAAGGAACCAATCAGTTGTCTATACAATGTGGGATCCACCAACTCGGAATCTGAAGCGTGAAGCTTCTTCCAGTTAGTGATCATAGGTGTCGACATGGGTTTACAATCCTCCATGTGAAATCTGCCAAGGATGTCCATAACATATTTCCCCTATCCCAGGAAGAAATGCCCCTCCTCCTGCCACACCTGCAAACCCAAAAAGTAATGCATCAAGCCAATGTCCTTCATCTCGAACTCTGAAACAAGATCTCTCTTGCAGCCCTCTATGAGTCTCTCTGCACTCGTAATGACCAAGTCATCCACATACAACACCAAAATGAGAGGTTCCTCCCCTATCACAATAAAGTATAGGTTCGGATCTGCATCACTCTTTGTGAAACTCATCTCCTGCAAGTACGTATCAATCCTGGAGTACCAAGCTCTAGGAGCTTGCTTCAGGCAATAAAGGGCCTTCTTCAGTCTGCATACATGGGACTCCTTCCCATGCACCTCAAAGCCCTGTGGCTGCTCAATGTACACCTCCTCCTGTATGAAGCCATTGAGAAATGCGGTCTTCACATCCATCTGGTGGATCTTCCAACCCATCTCTGCTACTATCGATATAATGGAGCGAATGGAAGTATATCGAGCCACGCGAGTGAAGGTCTCCTCATAGTCTACTCCCTCTACTTGGGAGAACCCTCTAGCCACAAACCTTGCCTTGAACTTCTTGATACTGCCATATGCATCGTGCTTTGCCTTGTAAAGCCATCTGGAAGTAACCACGGATTTGCCCACAAGCCTCGGCACCACCTCCCAAAGATCATTCTTCATGATAAAAGAATACTCCTCCTGCATGGCCTCTCTCCAGACTTGCTGGCTAGCTGCCTTCTCATAGCTAGAAGGCTTAGAGTCAACGATGTTGGCAACCATTGCCATATAGCTACAGAACCTCTCAAGTGGTCTTCTCTCTCTGACCGGTCTCTTCGGCCCAGCAACAGATGTGGCCTCTCTCAAGGTATCCTAAAGCCACTTGGGCTTCCTCTTCCCAGAGCACACTTCTCCCACTGGAGAATGAAATTCCTCATCCTAATCAGGAGCCTGAACTCCTAAATGTCTGTTTGTTGTCCTCCTGCCTGAGCCTGAACCTATAGATGTTGAAGTACCATGTCAACTGTCAATCAGTGGACTACCTAGTGAACTGCTTTGCGGACTGCTATGCATGTTGCTTGAAGCACCACCCCTCTGACTCTACGAGCCACTGCTCACTAATGGACCTGACACCGTAATCGATGTACCTCCTAATCCCAACCCACTGGATCCCTCTGACTGACTCAGCTGCTCCTGAGGGTCTGGCTGATCCAGATACTCTAACTCCCGTGACCTCCTGAAAGCCCTGTCCTCCTCGAACTTCACATCCCGCCTGACAACAACTCTCCTCTGTGCAGGAATATAAATCCGAAAGGCTTTCGAGGTCTCACTGTAGCCCACAAAGATACCCTTCTCTGCGGTGGGCTCTAACTTGGTCCTCTTCTCCTTGGGTACGTAGGAGTATGCATACACCCAAAGATACAAAAATGACCAATATCAGGCTTCTTCCCAGAAAATGTTGAGATTTTGTGTATTTGGGGTAGCATCAGTTGTGCTCTAGGTCCAAAATTTTGAGGAAAGACTAGAGTTCACCTGATCTACAAGACCCGGAAATGGATTTGGGAAATTTCATCTGATTTAGGAGATATTTAATTAATTAATTATTTTAATGTATTTCCTAAATTAAAACTTAGGAAAATAAAATAATTAAAGTTAATTTAATTAAACATGTGATGAAATTGTCTTAAGTCACACGGATCAAGCTTTCTTTTAATCTGAGCCATTGATTAAAGATTTAATCTTAGTCGTTGATTTGTCAACGAGAAAAGTATAAAGGAAAGGCTTGGGGTCATTTGTAAGACACACAGAGGCAGAGCACTAAAGCTAAGCTGAGATTCTAGGGCGGGGTTGCTAAGAATTCTCAAGTGTTTCAATTGCAGAGAGGGGAATTTAGACCAAGGGGATGATCTGATCCTGGGGTCTAAAATACACAAGAAGCAGAGAAGAGATCAAGAAAGACAGCACAGAGGAAGGCAGCAGCAGCAGCAGCAGACGGCAACAGCAGCAAACGACAACAACGTAGTGACTCCGTCACCCTGTCTGGGGTAACGCAGTCCCTTCCAGTGACAGCGCTGAGCATTTGGAGGCCTTCAGAGGCTGACGCAGTGTCTTTCAAGGGCAAATCTGGGGTTTCTAGGCCTAGATCTGGCTAAGTTCTGTAAATCCCGTTTGAGGGTGTGGATCAGTCAGTATTGTTGGTCATAGATCAACCAGGTGCTGCAAATCTAGAGTTTTCTCTATAGGGTTTTCCAGATCTGGAACCCAGAGTTGTGTATTCAGAAATATTCTTAATAATAGAGCCCTCCAGCAGCCAGAGATCGGTTTTCCCACATTGGGTTTTTCCGGGGACAATTTGTCCAGAAATAACTGTCACTTTGTCTATGTGTGCATGTGCTTATTTTAGATCTGAATTGGTAGAGATTTGTTGTGTGTTTTGCTTTGATGTTAACTTGAATTTATTCAGTTGATAACTTGTATAAGTAGGAGAAGCTTAACTGGATTAACAAAAATAATTTCTGCATAAGAATTAGGATTCAGAAATTTCTACAGAAAAAACCTCCTTCGGAGTCAGATGCCCCAAGGCACGATGCGGACTCCTATTCTGCAAATACACAGCAGTGTTGCAGGCCTTTGCCCACAAAAACAATGGTAACCCCTGATCATGTAGCATGGCTTTGGAAGCCCCAACGATGGATCTGTTCTTCCTCTCCGCAACCCCGTTCTGCTAGGGGTTGTAAGGAAATGTGAACTCCCTCCTGATGCCTGCCTCCGCACAATAATCAACAAACTCGCCAAGGGTGTACTCCCCTCCATTGATCCTCTTCTCTTCCACAATTAGGTCAAACCCCTCCTTGACTCACCAATTCCACTTGACTTAATTTTGGGTCTACTTGGTCCAGTGTGGTCCCATAACTTTATTAACTCCAATTCCATAAAAATCACTTAAATACCAAGTATCCATAAGGATTTCTAGGCTTAGGAATCATATCTTCAAGATACATTCCCAAAACCTATCGTCATGAATCCTTTTAGCCCTTCCTAGAGAGCCTACCACCTCGCTTCCAAAGCAAGCAAGCCATACAATAGAGTCTATCTTGTGAATAGACCTTAGGAATCACCCCTCATCTCTCCATTGATCCATTCATCTCGTGATTCCTCATATATCGGGTCTCCTCCCATCAGTGAAAATCCATAAAGAGCAGGGAGCTTTAGTTAAGGTGACAGTGGGCTATCGCTCCATTGTTTCCCTTGACCTAGTAGTTGCTCCATTTGGACCCCCCTCTTAGGGCCCCTGCTTGTTTGAGCAGTAACAGGTTCCACTACCAATCAACCAATGATCCAAAGTATCTGGAGGAGAGGCAGTAGATAGAGCTTAAATAGGATAAAACTCGTTTTTTTTTCTACAACATTACTTTCTTCATACCTGGAATTTATCGTCCTTTTGGGAGGTCGACCATTTCCATATTGAGCAGCGAGAGAATTCCTCTTTCCTTTATTTTTGAATGTGTTGTTCCTTTGATTGCCATTGCCTTTGAAATTGTTGTTGTTGTTATCGTCATCCCTTGGAGAATGCTTCTTGTGAGGATACTCTCTAGCATAGTGGCTGAACTTGTTGCAATTGTAGCACCTTCCTTTCCTTCCTTCTTTGAATCCCTGCTTGAACCCTTTACCTTGTTTTCTTGCAAAAACATAATTTCTCTTCTTTGCATGAGTGGAGAAGGCAATAGGTTCATTTCCATTTGAGGGCTTGTCTCTCTCCATCATCCTCGTCTCCTCTTGAGTGCATCTAGCCAACAATTCATCAAAACTAGGAATCTTGTCATTGTTAATAATGGTGGTGTTAAACACATCCCTTGCTCTTGAAAGGCCTCCAAGTGCAATGAGGGTGAGCTCCCGTTAGCAATAACTTCTCCAATAGATAGAAGGTCATTCTTGATTTGTGTGATCCTCATGAAATAGGATTGGATAGACTCCCCCCTATCCATCTCGATGTTCTTCAACATGTTCTTGAGAAAGTGGATTTGATTTGCATTGTTTACTTTGAACATCCCAATCAGCTTATCACACATCTCCTCAGATGTTCCCAAATCAAAAATATATGCAACCAAATGCTTTTGAGCGAAGTCTATGATAATTCTCTTAGCTTTGACCTCACCTTTCTTATACCTCGTCTTTGCATTAGCAAGTGCATTTGAAGGAGGCTCCACCACTCTTCCATGCACATAGTCCATGGCATCATGCTCTTCCAAAGTCAAGACCAAAGTCATCTTCCATGCATGATAGTCAGATTTGCCCTTGAGCTTATCCTCAGATTTGAAATAAGATGTAGTAGCCATTGGTCCAATAGTCTTGATCAACAGATCTCCCTTAGTGATTGCTTTCCTCTCTCTTGTTTGGGCTTTGTCCTCACCTGGGCTTTGATACCATGTTAATTTAGTTAACAATGGTATGTTTTATGCTTAGCACAATTCCTTCAATGTCCCTTAAGCAGCCCAATGAAAATTTCCAATTTAGTTTCCAATAGCAATCACTTCAACCATAAATCACATTGACAGTAATTGCAAATAGAACATAAAATAAAATGCAGAAGACAAGCCAAGACAAGAGAACACCAGATTTGGCGAATGCCAGGGAAAAACCCCAATGTGGGGAAAACCCTTTGATCAATTCTTCTTATTATTATATCAAGTGTTCAGCAAAGAGAGAGAGTACAAAAGTGAAATTTTGACTTTCCGAATCACAATCAAAACAACCTGTCAAATCTGTAGTCAACTACAATCAAATTCAGCCCTCACCAGAAAATCAAAGATGGTCAATGCAACAGCAAATATTCCTTTTTGGAGCTCGGTCATACCCAATCAAACTCGACCTGATAAGGTGGTCAAAGTCAACCCAAAATAGTCTTGAAAATTGTGGTCAAACTTGGTCAACTCTATAGTAAACTCTGCGGTCAAGTCTACAGTGAACCCTGTGGTCAAAGTGCCCAAAATTTCTCGGTTCCTGTGCCAAACTGTATGGCCTTCCAAAAACGAAATTTTCCCACAAAAATCACAGCCAAAGAATGAGTCAAAGTGCTCAATCAACAATGGTCAAACTCCTACAACAATCCTGAAATTCGGCCTTGCAATTTGCCCAGAAAATTTGTCCTTCTGCAACACGTGTGAGAGAGAGAAGATATGCCCAATAGTTGTACGAACCAACGAGAGAAGGAGAGAGAAGAAATGTGTGTGATGATGATGCCAAATGACGTGAGAGGGCACTTGTATTTATACAAGTCGTTGAGGGTGAAGAGTCGCATCCGTTGGGCTTCATGAGCCTACATGATGATGTGGTCGACCTGAACAATTTGCACATGTGTGTATAAATTCAAAAACACACTTCTGCTTGTCGAAAATGGATGACATTTATATCAATTTTGGTCCTCTCAAAAATAGGAATTTAAGGCAATCATCATCTCCATCAAATGAATTGTCCCAAGGTGGAATTTGGCCCCAGTTGCCAATTTTAACAATTGATTATGTGAGCATTCGAAAACTGGATTGACCTAAGAATTGAATTTAAGAAAAATAGAACGTGCTAAATCTAGGACATCAATAAACTCAATTTAAATGAAGGTGGAAAAACCAGAAATATACTAAGATTGGTGCATGCATGTTGAAGGCATTTTCAACATGCATGCACTCTCTACTCTCTTACGAAATTGCACCTCCCTCACACTCTATTATGCACAAGAACCAAGGAAAACTTCTACCATACTACCACTGTATGGACTTGTAATAAATGCACCCTCACCATTGTTGTACAAACCTAGTGATGTACCCACTGGCTAAGTGCGCCTTGGTACTGTGGAGAAGAATGACGAAGCCAAAAAGGTAAAAATCTAACAGCACAGTGGTGAGTTTCCTCATGAAGATCACCAAGCATAGAGATCAATGCTTTGCTACCTGCGTGAAGATTGAAGACGAGGAGTTAGTGTCCATTGCAGTGAATGGTTTCTCTCCATGTTTGGAAGATTTTGTGCAAGGTGTTTCCACTGGAGAATATGTACCAACTTTTGAGAATCTTTCGGAACCATTCGTCCAAGAAAAAACAAGATGAGAAACGATGTCAACAAGAATAGATGAGACTTGTGACCTTGCTCTCATTGGGAAGATGACGAAAGGTGGTAAGAATAAAGGAATGATGGATGAGAAGGAAGGAACGTGTTTTTCAAATCAACGTGCGAACAACATGAGTCATGTAAGATGTTTGATGTGCCACAAGAAGGGGCATTACGCCAGTCAATGTCCAAAGAAGGGAAAAGATAAGGGTAAGAAGTAGTAGAAGCAAGTTGCGAGTGCGAACTCTATAGTTAGAGTGAATTATTTGGCATCCAAGCTTGAAACCACCTTTTCTATGGTTTCATGTCTCTCTACAAATACCCCTTTTAGTGTTGGTTTTTATGTGGACAATGGAGCATTTCAGCATGTGACTAATACCAAAAATTTCAACAAACTTATAGAACAAGATGTGGACATACAAGTGGATTTGGGTGATAATGCTACGTATCTTATGATTAAAATTGGAACCATCTCTTTTAGGATACCATCAGGGGATATTCTTGATTTACAAGATGTTTTTTATGTACCAAAATAAATGAAGAACCTTCTTTCTATCACATATATCACAAATAGCATGTGTATAGTTGAGTTCAATGATCAGCAATGCATTTTTAGATATTGCAGCCATGAATTTCCTTGGTTCTTGGCTAAAGGTGTGTTGGAAGGAGGCCTTTACAAGCTTTTGGTCAATACTACAAAGCATGTTGCATGATACTCTAGTGCATGATAGTGACAAGCTATGCAAGTTGTGGTACAAGCACTGTTGAGAATTTGGAGGGCTGGAGGTTAATACAAATTCTCTTCTTGATAATTACTTGTGATCTTACTTGTAATACTTATGTCTTCTTCTTCTTTTAGTTTAGTTAATCTTTCATCAAGTCAATTATCAAAATGCACAAGACACAAAAGTTAGGCTCCTAGAGCCAGGGCAAAACCTCTCCCTCTTGAAGAGGAAAACCCGCAAATAATTCTTCTTATAGATCTTCAAATGACAAGTACCATGACCAAGACTTAGACCCTTGACCTAGATATACTTCCAAGACCTTGATTCAGCTTCTTCAACCTTGAATCTTCTCGTCGCCAAATTGTTTAGTTCTACATAAGCACTGGAGACCTTAATCTTCGCTTGCATATGCTTGAATTACTTGAACTATAGGAAGGTAAATCAAAGATTTACCCTCCTCACTATTGTTGTCTCTTCTCCTTATGATGACAGTCTCAATTTCCACAAATTCCTTCTTCAAATCAACAGCCCTTAACAATCTTTACTACACTTATCCACAATCTAACCTGTACCCTTGATATCCGCAATCCTCTTCTTGTATCATTGTTTCAGATCTGCATACTATATTGTCTCTTATCCGCACTTGTATTCTTCTTTTATCTGCACCGTGTCTTTCCCTTATCCGCATTGTAATCTTCCCCTTTATCTGCACTATCTCCTGGTATGCATCCGCACTTATCTTCTGTTGTAGGTTCACATATATCCGCACTCCTTAACTCATATGGATCTGCAATGCTTCTGAGGCTTATGTCCGCAAATCTTACTGAAGTTAATTCGAGATTCTTTCTGAGATTATTATGTATCCACTACAGTGTTATCTGCAAATTTCAGAGGTGAACGAGTTTGTCTATCTTTGTTCTGCGTAGTCCAGTGGGGTATTTATAGTTGTCACGTCTGTAATTTAAGCCGACCAGTGCATGAATAGGTGTGACTGTTTCTTAAGCCGACTTGTCCAACTATTTAAGAGGCCGCCTTCTCCAAGGAGTATTCCAGCAAGGTGACAATTGTTTTTCACTGTATTTGGAGTTGTCTTCAACTTTGTATTGAAGGTTGTAGTGAGCTTATTCCACAAGGTCTTGCAGCATATAGCTAGACTTAACTCAAACCTATTGGACATCAAGAAGAAGTCCATCTATTTAATAAATTATGCTCATGAAACCCATGAAGCAAATACAACAATTTTATATATATATATATATATATATATATATATATATATATATATATATATATATATATTATTTTGACTTCTTCTTTTTCATAATTACATAACTACATAGTCAACATGAAGACTGACCTAGTTACACTTTTCAACACTCCCTCTTAACTAGGGAGATATCCATACAGTTACATAGTCACTTTCAAACTGAAGAATCTCATAAGAAGAATCAGATTGGTAATAATCGCATCTGTATAGCATCATATCAACCAGCATTGTCCTAGTGCAAGGCCTTGACTAACAGCCCCATCTCTCAACGAGACAATGGGCTACAATGCTGGCGAGACACATGACTAATAGACACCATACTCATTGTCTCTCCAAGGTACATAACCCACCTAGGTGTTCCCAAAGTATGACCTTCTTGGACTATTCTTCTCTTGGGTAGCCAGCCCTCAAAGAATATCGGTCCACGACTACTCTTATCTTGAATGCCCCATCTCATTCTTAAAGAATATCGAATGCCAAATGATTACCCAATCCTCCATTCTGTCTTCCAGGTGAAGACCAGAATGATGTGTATATCCATTCTCTTCACATGGCCTTCACTAAGACTTAGGGCTATTAGTCCTGGTCTAGTGCATGACACATGTAATAGAGAATCACATACGTCTCTCTCTCTTAACACAGGGAGGACATATTTCAAGTTTCTTCCAAGCAAGAAACTTACCACCAGGCTCCTCATCAACCAGGGTCTTGTAGCAACAATCCAGCTACTCATGAAGAGTTCCTCCCCACGATGTCATGGATTTCGATATTGAGGAATCTTCAACTTTTGGCTTCATAGGGCACAGATCATCCATCACTTTCATTCACAAGTCATGTCCACTATTAGAAATTAATTCATCAGTCTTCCTTATCTGGTCCATCATTATGCCATGCTGCTTTCCTTCGAATCATCTCCAAGGATCATACATCCTTTCTCATGATTTAGCAGCCCTGCACAAATTTATCCAGATAAACATATTCATATGAATTTTTAGAACAAAAGTTACCTTAGTGATGATCTTTCACCATGACATCTTCCTGTAGGCATCGGCATCCTTCATACAGATTGACACATCTCCTAATGATATGTTTTTGCCAAGGGTCTTCTTCTTTACCAGACTTCCGTCAGAGTCTACATATCTTCCGAGGAGATTTCCTAGTCACATCTTCTTGGCCTCCGGATGATAACTGCCTCTTGACATGGTTGCATTTCATGATCTTTTCCTATCTGCACATTCTTCATTCCCAGGATCTTACAAATTTTCCAATTTACTGTTATGTACAACCACCTCATATTCTAAGAGGACATATTATGTTGATTTCATATGTCAGTGCACCGAGAGATCCTCCTTCATAGATCATACTTCTAAATATGAAAGTCTATTATCTGCGACCATATGACATGACAATATCAATATATATGTCTGCATACCTCATACCTATTTCCTTGAGTCATCCGGTAGCAATTTCTCTAGAATGAAGAGCTTCATTCCTTTGGCCTACTCCATCAATATGTCATCACATCCAGAATTTTGCTTCCATGATGACCCTTGATCTTGATGACTACTTTACTTTAGTAATGTTATCAAAGAGGCTTTCTAGAAGTTGTTTCATCGAGAGCTTCTTCCATGCTTCTATCCTGATGCTTATTAATGTACATTGCTTCCCAACATACTATTTTACAATCAACATAAATCACTTAAAGGAGAAGAAGATCCTAATCGTAGTTGAGATCCCTCACTTCTTTCTTAGATTTCTTTTCATTAGGTTCTTCTCTTATATGGCCTTCTTCCTTTTTCCTCTTGTCCTTTTTCAATCTAGGACAATCTCGTTTATAATGCCCAAGATCATTACACCCAAAGCATTGTGCTTTGTCCACATTTCTCTTCTTAGTTTGAGGACCAAATTTACCGAATCTTCCTTTCTTCTCGAACATGGCGGCAAAGACTTGATTTTCTTCTCTTGATCCTTCTTTCAATCTTGATTCTTCTATCTTACCTAGACTTTGGAATGGCATGGCTTCTTCTCTACCATCTATGCTAGAAGAGTAATCTCTCCATTCTTTCAGTAAGACATTTTGTACAATAGTGAGTATTTCTCTATCAAACATTACTTCTCCCAACTTTAGTAGTTGTTCTCGTATTGCGAAAATCTCCATCAGATATGGAATTATTCCTTCCTTTGACATTCTCAATTTGTATAGTTTTTGTCTTAGGGATATTATTTCCTTTGTAGAACCTTTTGAGAAGAGTTCCACCAACTTATCATATATTTCTTTTGAGGATTCTAGCTTTAATACATAGGGAATGAGAATATCTCCCTACATGTATTTGATTTGATATATGCTAGAATGACTTCTTTTGGAGGTTGAATTGTAGATCCTTCTATGAAGCCCATAACTTCATTTTCAATTAGCTTCAGATCTGTCCTTTTCTTCCATGCATTGAAGTTTGATAACCCAACCAATTTGTTGCTTTCTAAACAATAAGTCATTTGGACAGATTCAGATGAAGTCATAGATACTTACTTGAGAGAGTGACTTTCTCCTTCAGCAGCTTTTCTTGAAGATAACGAAGAGGTTAGGAACTTCTTCCAAGATAGAATTCTTCAATCTAGGTGATCTTGGATCCTTGATGGTAAAGGATGTTTGAAGTAGCTAGATAGTCTTCTTTGCAAACTGATTTGACTTTCCAACCCAAACTTTGATCTACGCTTTCTTGAGTGCCTTTGTTGACAAGCAACCCTTGTGTTCAGCACCTTAGCTCTGAAACCATGTTGAGAATTTGAAGGGATGGAGGTTAATACAAATTCTCTTCTTGATAATTACTTGTGACCTTACTTGTAATACTTATGTCTTCTTCTTCTTTTAGTTTAGTTAATCTTTCATCAAGTCAATTATCAAAATGCACAAGACACAAAAGTTAGGCTCCCAGAGCCAGGGAAAAACCTCTCCCTCTTGGAGAGGAAAACCCGCAAATAATTCTTCTTATAGATCTTCAAATGACAAGTACCATGACCTAGACTTAGACCCTTGACCTAGATATACTTCCAAGACCTTGATTCAACTTCTTCAACCTTGAATCTTCTCGTCGCCAAATTGTTTAGTTCTGCATAAGCACTGGAGACCTTAATCTTCGCTTGCATATGCTTGAATTACTTGAACTGTAGGGAGGTAAATTTACCTTCCTCACTATTGATGTCTCTTCTCCTTATGATGACAGTCTCAATTTCCACAAATTCCTTCTTCAGATCAACAACCCTTAACAATCTTTACTACACTTATCCACAATCTAACCTGTACCCTTGATATCCGCAATCCTCTTCTTGTATCACTGTTTCAGATCCGCATACTATATTGTCTCTTATCCACACTTGTATTCTTCTTTTATCTACACTGTGACCTTCCCTTATCTGCCCTGTAATCTTTCCCTTTATCTGCACTGTCTCCTGGTATGCATCCGCACTTATCTCCTGCTGTAGGTTCACATATATCCGCACTCCTTAACTCATATGGATCTGCAATGCTTCTGAGGCTTCTATCCGCAAATCTTACTGAAGTTAATTCGAGATTCTTTCTGAGATTATTCCGTATCCACTACAGTGTTATCCGCAATCTTTTCCTGAGATTTTTATCCGCAAATTTCATAGGTGAACGAGCTTGTCTATTTCTGTTCTGCGTAGCCCATTGGGGTATTTCTGTTGTCACAATCTGTAATTTAAGCCGACCAGTGCATGAATAGGTGTGACTGTTTCTTAAGCCGACTTGTCCAACTGTTTAAGAGGTTGACTTCTCCAAGGAGTATTCCAGCAAGGTGACAATTGTTTTTCACTGTATTTGGAGTTGTCTTCAACTTTGTATTGAGGGTTGTAGTGAGCTTATTCCACAAGGTCCTGGAGCATATAGCTAGACTTAACTCAAACCTATTGGACACCAAGAAGAAGTCCATCTACTTAATAAATTATGCTCATGAAACCCATGAAGCAAATACAACAATAATATATATATTATTTTGACTTCTTCTTTTTCATAATTACATAATTACGTAGTCAACATGAAGACCGACCTAGTTACACTTTTCAACAAGCACTTTGGTCACTTGCACCATGGAGCTCTTCCACTCTTGAAGGATATGGTGTATGGATTGCCAAACTTCAAGGTAGAGAAGATTGAAGTGTGTATAGGGTGTGCACTCAACGAGCATTCAAAGATTGTTTTTCCATCTAGTGTGGAAAAATCAAGAAAGATTCTCAAGCTAATACATTCAGATGTTTGTGGGCCTGTCTTCCTCTTCAATCATAGATAAGCTATATTATGTTTCCTATATTGATGATTCCTCTCACAAAACCTAGATTTATTTTATGAAGACTAGAGATAAAGCATCCGGTAAGTTTAAAGAGTTTAAAGCATTGGTTGAAAATCAAAAGGGGAAAAGATCAAAATGCTTCAATTTTAGGGGAGAGGACACCTCCAAGGACTTTGATACCTTTTGCAGGGAAACGAGGATCAAGAGGGTGCTAAGAATGGGGTTGTAGAGTAACAAATCCATCATTGAGATAGTTAAAACCATGATCCATGACATGGATTTACCCATGTGTCTTTAAGCCAAAGCTTGCAACACAGTTGTCTATATCTTGAACCAATGTCCTCATAGGATATTGAAGGAAAAAACACCAAAGAAATCCTTTACCAGTGAGAAGCCACAAGTATTACATTTCTGTATCTTTTTTGTTGTCCAATTTATATTCATATTCATGATGAGAAAAGGATTTAACTTGAACCCTTGAATATAAAGGGGATCTTTGTTGGATAGAGTAAGACATCCAAGGCCTACTTGTTAATTTTAGATAACCATGGTATGTTCTATGCTTAATGCAGTTTACCAATCACATAAACATGAAAGTAAATTATGATAGAACATAATAATGGATCGACAGAAGACAAGCCAATACAAAAAATCAGAATTTGTAATTCTTCTTGTCCAGCAAATATAGAGAGAAATGTTTGTTACAGCAGTCAACAAGATGTGCTAGTCAGGAAAGACTTTGGTTGGTCAAACCAGCTCTCCCAACCTCCCGAATGTTCAATCAAACACATACAAGATCAGCCTTCCTTCAGTGTCACACACACTTCCAAAGACAACTCCCAAAACAGTCAACGCAAGTCAACAAAACCAGTCAATGGTGGTCAACGTTGCGGTCAAAGGGTTGTTGTCAAAGTCAACATCCTTCCTCGATTTTTGTGCCCTCCAATGCAGCCTCCAAAAATCATAATTTCTGCAATCAAATCGAAGTCAATGATTGAGGGTTGACCCAAAGTCAACGTTGTCCAAAAAGCCCTAGAAATAGTCTGAAATTTCTCCAGCTTCAGATTCACACGTGGGAGGGAGAGAAGCCTCTTCTAAGCTGTACGAACCAATCAGATGATGAGGAATGTGTGTGATGAGATGATGATGAAATGAGCATCATGGCTCTCCAATTTATATCCATCAATGAGGGTGTGTGACACATCTTTTGGGGCTTGTGAGCCTACATTACAAATCTGGCCGACCTTGACAATTTGCACATGTGTGGAAAATAAAATCAAAATATAAGTTATGATCATCCAAACAAAATGATCTTTAGATCAATCTTGCACCTCTCTGAAAGAGGAATCCAACAAAAATATCATCATCATCATATGAGCAATGCAACATGGATTTTGGACCTAGTTGCCCAAAATTAGCACTCCCTCTCAACTAGGGAGAACTCCATTTATCCACCTGTGCCATCCTGTCATATAGTAACATAGTGTACTATCATATATCATCCTGCAATCCTGTGTCATCCTGTTGTAGCATGCTTTGATGGCTCTTCTTTGCAAATGAACAAGAGTGAATCACAAAGAAATCACACTCTGCTGACCCAAAGTCAGCTTAGAGGTTAAAACCTCGATCGGACTCAAGAGAGTCACACACTGACTCGAAGTCAGTTTAGAGGTAAGAACCTCATCAGACTTTATCCTAGATCAAGGTGTTGGACACATCCTATCCTAGACATAGAGAGTACGGCAATCCTCGATGCGTCCATCGGTCACGCTATTGGTCTTTATCCACATTTCCCACCTCATTGGCCAAATGAGAGGTACTTCCCATGAGTCCGAAACTCCATGGGTAGGATGCATGCAGGGCATAGAACAAAGAGAGGGTGAACCAGCTCAATATCATAACGATGGGGAAGAAGCACACCAACAAGGTTCAGAGAACCTAGCTCTGTGGTTGCTTATAGCTCCAAGAAGCTATCCCCTAGCCCCCTGGAGCTCCTAAAGCTCATAGTCCAACTAAGGCAGGACCCTCAGAATAGAGTCTATCCACGATACCAAGCTTCTCACGGAAAGTTAAGAATTTTACCTTCCCCAGGGGCTTCGTGAGAATATCTGCGACCTGCTCATCAGTCCCAATGTGACGGATCCTTACAGCGCCTCGTTGTACCATGTCCAGGACAAAGTGGTACCTAATATCAATATGCTTGGATCAGTCGTGGAACACGGGATTCTCAGAAAGACGAATCCCACTCTAGTTATCACAAAGGATAACAGTGGTATCTAGCACATGTCCAAACAGCTCACTGAAGAGCTTTCTCAACCAAACAGCTTCACAACATGCCATACTCGTTGTAATGTATTCGACCTCAGCAGTGCTCAAAGCAACCGATTTCTGCTTCCTGCTCATCCAAGATATCAAAGCAGAACCAAGCGTGAAGCAACATCCAGATGTGCTCTTACGATCCACCACACTGCCTGCCCAATCAGCATCGGTATGTCAATGGAGCTTCATACTCCCGGCAGTGTATCTCAGCCCATGGTTGATTATGCCCTGAAGATATCTCAAGAGATTCTTGGCACCAATCCAGTGAATGTGATGAAGGTCAACCATATATTGACTCAATGTGTTCACTGCAAAACATGTGTCTGGACGTGAGTTCACTAAGAACATCAAGGCCCCCACGAGTTGACGATAATCGGTGGGATTTCCCAACTCGGGCCCAGAGCGCTTCCACACAATTTCTTGAAGTTGAGTTCCATCGGAGTAGTCACGGACTTGCAGTCCACCATCCCAAATCTCTCCAGCAGATTCACGACATATTTTCCTTGATAAAGGAAAATCTCACCTAGCTTTTGCCAGACCTCCAAGCCTAGGAAATAGTGCATTAGTCCTAGGTCCTTCATCTCGAACTCGGAAGCTAGCTCCCTCTTACATTGATGAATGAGAGGGTCAGCACCTATCCGGAAGAGGTCGTCCACATAGAGAACCAGAATGAGAGGTCTTTCTTTATCAACCTTAAAATAGAGGTTTGGATTAGCATCACTTCGAGTGAAGCCCAGCTTCATCAAGTAACTATCGATCCTCTCATAACAAGCCCTGGGGGCTTGCTTCAACCCATAGAGGGCTTTCTTCAACCTGCATACATATGTGTCTCTATCTTGGACTTTGAAGCCCAGAGGTTGCTCCACATAAACCTCTTCCTTGATTGAACCATGTAAAAAGGCAGTCTTCACATCCATCTGATGGAGACTCCATCCTTGTGTTGCAACAAGGGCAATGATCCATCAAATGGTGGTATAGTGGGCAACAGGTGAAAATATATCATCATAATCTATTCCTTTGTTTTGAGAGAAGCCTCGGGCAACAAATCTTGCCTTGTACTTTTGAGCACTTCCATCGGCTCCATGCTTGATCTTGTAGAGCCATTTTGAGGTGACAACAGATTTGTCCTTCAGTCTCGGGACCACATCCCAGACATCATTCTTCATAATAGACTCATATTCCTCGTGCATAGCATCCTTCCAAATTTGATGATTTACGGCTTCTTCAAATGTTCCAAGCTCAAATTATACAATAGTACTCATGGCTACTAGGTACCCTTGGTACCTATTCGACTTCTTACTTTCCCGGAATGTTCCCCTTGGAGCAATATGTCTCTCGACATCTTCGAGGGTGTCTCTTAGCCATGAAGGTCTTCTTTTATTTGAAGAGGGTGGATCTATAGGATCCATTGGACCTTCAACATCGGGCATCGATTCAACCTTCGGTTCTTCCTGCCTTCCAGCATCTTCTTCTTCTTCTTTGTCTTCCTTTGAGATAGAAAGATTTCAAACCTTCCCATGGGCAGCATCTTCATCAAAGGTGACATCATGGCATATCTCCACTTCTCTTTGACCAGGCACATAGATTCTATATACCTTCGAGGTTTCACTGTAGCCCACAAACATTCCCTTCTTCCTAGAAGCATCCAGCTTGCTCCTCTTTTCTTTCGGCACATGAAAATAAACGAGACTTCCAAAAACTCTAAAATGAGAGACATCAGGCTTCTTACCAGAGAAGACTTCTTAAGGAGTTTTGGAGTCCAATGCAGAATGTGGGCATCTATTTTGGACATACACAACGGTGTTGGAAGCTTCTCCCCATAGAAACTTTGGAAGACCTTGGTCATAAAGCATGGCATGGGTAGCTTCCAAAATGGTTCTATTCTTCCTTTTAGCAACACCATTTTGTTCGAGAGTGTACATAGTGGTGGTCTCCCTCTTAATGTCAGTGTCCCTGCAATAGTCATTGAATTCATTTGAGTCACACTCAGTCCCATTATCGGTCCTCAAAATTTTGATCTTCTTCCTTCTTTGATTTTCAACCAAGGCCTTGAAGGTACAAAACCATTTGAATGCTTCATCCTTCTTCTTCAAGAAATATATCCAAGTTTGCGGAAGAAGTCATCTATAAAAGTGATATAATATAAGCATCCTCCCAAGGATGTTTGGGAAGCATACCAGATAGATCAGAATGTATCAATTGCAAAATATCAGATGTCTTCGTGACACTTGAGGGGAACGGTCCCCTTGTATGCTTTCCTTCGGCACAACCCTGACATACACCTTCATGATCATCTTTGAAATCGGGCATCCCTGTCACCACTTTCCTTGCTTCGGGAAGGGCTTTGAAATGAAGGTGTGCAAACCTCCGATGCCATAGCTTGGATTGAAGGGTTATGTCACATGTCATGGCCCCTGGGACTTCCTCCAACCTGATAGAGTGTATCAACTCTAAAACCAAGAGTGAACGCTTCTTTGAAATTCCTCTTCCAAATGTGTACCTTTCCATCGATGAATGCCACTTTTAATCCTTTGTCTTCCATTGTTGAAATAGACACTAGATTCTTCTTCAAGTCAAGTACGTACAACACATCTTGCAAGCGAAGGACTTGACTTTGATTAAGATAAAGGGTCACAGTCCCTGTCCCTTTCACGAGATAGGTTGCATTGTCTCCAAGGATAATTTCCAAATTAGTATCCTTTTCAATCAAATCAGAGAGGGCTTCCTTGTACCCAGTGAAGTGCCTTAAGGCACTACTATCAATCAACCAATTATCCAGCGTATCGAAAGGAGATGCAGCAGAGAGGGCAAATATAAGAATATATTCATTTTTCCTATCAATAACATTAGATTCATCATATCGGGAATTCCTTCACCTCTTGAAAGGTTGCCCATTTCCACTTCAATCAGAGGGAACCTTCCTCTTTCCTTTGAACCTGTTCTTCCTTTGATTTCCATTCCCCCTAAAGTTGTTGTTGTCATCATCTCTAGGAGAGTCCCTTCTATTGGAAAACTCTCTTGCATAGTGACCAAACTTGTTACAAGTGTAACATCTTCATTTTCTTCCTTTGGTACCCGCTCTTCCATGGTTTTGATTTCTCAGGCCACCATTGTTCCTCTTCTTTGCATGAGCAATGAAGGCAGTAGGGTCACCTCCATTCCCGTTCGAGGGATGGTCTCTCTCCATCATCCTTGTTTCTTCTTGAGTGCATCTCGTCAACAATTCATCAAAAACAGGAATCACATTGTTATTAAGAATCGTAGTATTAAATACATACCAGTCTCGAGGGATTCCTCCAAGAGCAATGAGAACGAGCTCTCGGTCAGCTACTTCTTCTCCAATAGCTAAGAGATCATTCTTGATTTCTATGAGCCTCATAAAATAGGATTGAATGGATTCTTCTTTTCCCTTCTTGATATTCTTCAACTTGTTCTTGAAAAAGAGAACTTGATTAACATTGCTAGCCCTGAACATGCTAACCAACTTATCATACATCTCTTTAGATTTGCCCAACTCGAAGATATAAGCAACCAAGTGCTTATATATAGAATCATTGATAATCATCCTCGCCTTGATTTCACCTTTTCTATACTTCGTCTTTGTGGCAACCAGTGCATTTGATGGAGGCTCATTTATCTTCCCCTGCACATAATCCATGATATCTTGATCTTCCAATACCAAATCCAAAGACATCTTCCAAGCATGATAATCAAACTTATCAATCAGCTTATCATCAGACTTGAAACACTTGTATGTTGAGGAGGCCATAGGTCCTTGATAAGACAACTTCTTCAATGATTTGCTTTTCACACTAGTTTGTGCTTTGTCTTCACCTCAGCTCTGATACCATGTTAATTTTAGATAACCATGGTATGTTCTATGCTTAATGTAGTTTACTTCAAACTTTCTTATAGGCCCAATTCAAATTAGAAATCACATAAACATGAAAGTACATGCTAATAGAACATAATAATAGATCGATAGAAGACAAGCCAATATAATAAATCAGAATTTGTAATTCTTCTTGTCCAGCAAATATAGAGAGAAATGTTTGTTACAGCAATCAATAGGATGCCCTAGACAGCAAAGACTTTGGCTGGTCAAACCAGCTTTCCCAACGTCCCGGAGGTTCAGTGAAACACATACAAGATCAGCCTTCCTTCAGTGTCACACACACCTCCAAAGACAGCTCCCAAAACAGTCAACGCAAGTCAACAAAACCAGTCAACGCTGCGATCAAAGCGCTGCGGTCAAAGTCAACGTCCTTCCTCTATTTCTGTGCCCTCCAATGCGGCCTCCAAAAATCAGAATTTCTACAGTCAAATAGAAGTCAAAGCTTGAGAGCTGATCCAAAGTCAACAGTGGTCAACGATGTCCAGAAAGCCCTAAAAACAGTCTGAAATTTCTCCAACTTCAAATTCACACATGGGAGAGAGAGAAGCCTCTTCTACGTTGTACGAACCAATCAAATGATGAGAAATGTGTGTGATGAGATGATGATGAAATGAACATCAACTCTCTCCAATTTATATCCATCAATGAGGGTGTGTGACACATCTTTTGGGGCTTGTGAGCCTACATTACAAATCTGGCCGACCTTGACAATTTGCACATGTGTGGAAAATAAAATCAAAATATAAGTTCTGCTCATCCAAACAAGATGATCTTTAGATCAAACTTGCACCTCTCCGAAAGAGGAATCCAATAAAAATATCATCATCATCATATAAGCAATGCAACATGGAGTTTGGACCCACTGAGAAGCCACAAGTATTACATTTTCGTATCTTTTTTGTTGTCCAATTTATATTCATATTCATGATGAAAAAAGGACTAAACTTGAACCCTTGAATATAAAGGGGATCTTTGTTGGATAGAGTAAGACATCCAGGGCCTACTAGATCTAAATTCAAGTGCAACTGAAGATATTGGTGAGAAAGGATATGAAGTTTGATGAGGATGGATGGTCCTCAAAATCACAGAAAGCTCCTATAGTGATTAATGAAGGCGAAAAGCTTGTTGTTCCAGATTCTGTTCTAAAATTGAAAAAGAAATCAAAGTCAAATTGGCAAGGCTCTAGTTAAGGAACAAAGACCTCATTACTTTCTAGTATATATAGGAAGTAAAGATGGCTTACTGAAACATTGTAGGGTGTACACGAACAAGTGGGAGCACCTAAGTCCACATTCCAAGCAAGTCATCAACCTAAGAATTTCCTACTTATATTACACTAATGTCTTCTACTCTTCAGATATAGCCCTACATTTTTTAGGGGTAGCTGCTGAGAAGGTATGGCAGGATGCCACAACCAAGTAGTATAACTCCTTTATTGAGAATGACCTCTTGGAGATGTTCCAAGACTTGCTGAGGAATCAATGATTGATTTTAGGCAGCTCGACAAGATCAAGCATGCAGTTGATGGGAGCATTGGAAAGTAAAATGCTAGGTTTGTTGCCAGAATCTGTCAAAAGATGAAGTTGACCATGAGGAGACTTTCACTCCAATTGCAAGAGTTTTTGAGATCCATGAGCAAGATATCCATATATAGCAAGTTGCAGGTGAAGTCTGCCTTAGACAAGGGAAGTAAACTTTGAAGTTTCTGAAGAGATTTCTAGGTACATAATGGAGCAGTGGTCCTTGTTTATATTCCTTCTATTTACAGGTGGCCAACATTCTGTCAAAGCACCTAGAGAAGGGGAAGTTTGAGATACTAATAGAGTACCTTGGTTTGGTGGAGAATTTGCTCCTTACAAAGAGGGAGTGCTAGTTTACCATGTCATTCCAAGCATGTTTTCCATTCACCATCAGCAAGTTGAACAGCTGAGTGCTTGACTTTCATTGGAGAGGAGGTGCACCATTGAGAGTAATTCTCATGCCTGGGTTACAGTTCTTAGGGAGTTATCTTCAGCTAATCGTGGCACAAGTACAGTGCATTCATTGTGGGAATTATTCAAGCATGCAAAATGCATTTGCTATGTGGAGTTACTTTTTCTATTGTTGGAGGGTGAAATATTTTGGAAAGATTCCCTCGCACGAGTACATTTATTGCTAGTAGTTACACTAGCAAGTGGGGCACATGTTGGAAATATGGTAGCCATGGTTGGTATTTTCATCATAAAATAAATTGCAAAATTTGAAATTATATTTTTCCTCCAAAATTTGCTCAAGTCAACCTCATCTTGTTTTAGATTGCTTGGGCCCCCAAGAGGTGTGAAAATTTCAATCTAGAAATATACAGTTGCAGTGATAGATTTATTTCTCCTACTTATTACTCCGATAAGTTATTTACATAATTCTATCAGTAAATTAAGAAATAAATACTACTGCAACATTCACAATTACATATGCAGAAAAGGAACAGTAAGGAACATAAGCATAAGAAACAATCACATGTAAACAATTATTTTTGGACAATTGTCCCCAGAAAAACCCAATGTGGGTTTTATATATTATTCTTCAGAAAATGAATCTTTACAAGGAATACACTGGCAAATACATTTAGAAAACACCTGAGACAAACTTCCCGGACCCTCCGGAAGATTTTCTGACACCCGGAAGACCCTCCAACTTCCTCTGTGTCTCTTTGTGTGCTTCTCTGTGCAGTCCCTGCGCTGGACTGCGTCACTCTGCGTGGGTTCACTGCGTTGCAGCTCTGCGCTGCCTTCTGTGGCCCTCTGCATCCTTCTGTCCTCGTACTCAGTCACTGCTGACTCCCTCTTCTCCTTCTGCCTCTGCAACTCTCCCTCTGAAATCGAATTCTATTCTTTCAAAATTAATCTCCTTCGGGTAGTGAGTGTATGCCCGGCTTGCTTTCCGAATGACCCTCAAGCCTTCTTTTCTAATCTTCTCATTGATGAATCAGCGGCCCAGATTAGAAGTAATCAATGGCTAAGATTTAAACTTGACTTGATCTTTGTTATCTAGAAGATTCACACTCTGTCTTATTAATACTCATTAGTTATTTAATTTCCATAAGTTTAGACTTAAGGTCTCCATTAAAATAATTAATTATTTTAATAAGACATGAACCGAGTGGAATTTCCACAAATGGTTTCTGAGTTCTTTGGAATACTGATGTCCAAGCCTCCTCACAAATTTTGAGACTTGGAACACTTTATGATGCTACAAAAATCAACAAGACGCACCCATTTGACCCCCTCCAAAGTCTATATAAAGGAGATGCCCTCTCCTCATCTGATAATCAATTTTGTCTTGGTTATCTCTGATCCAGCTAAGGAAGGAGGAGGAAAGGAGGGCCAAAATTCAAAAGGAGGATTTGAGATCTCATCTTGTTCTTGGTTATTGGTTTGGCTATTATCTTGATGTTATTTTTTATGTATTGATGAATCTTGAACTCTCTCTCTCTTAAGGAAGGATTTATGGGTTTTCCCCTTGTGGGTTTTGCCCTGGCCTCAAGCCTAATTTCTGTGTCTCTTGTCTCATGGTTTCATGGTTATTTTCCTACTACTCTTTCATGTTTAATGGTTGAATTTTCTTCTCTGCAACTGCTTAATGATATTGGATGAATAATATGTGAAATTAAAGCGAAATGAATCATTGGAAGCTATGTCACATGGTTCGAGTTCGAGTTTGGGTTCGACAATGATTACGTATGGTTAGAGTTTGAATTTTTTGATGAGGTTCGCCGTTAGGTTCGCATATATACATTTTTTATATATGTACATATATTAATTTTAAAATGAAATATTGTTGTGTAACCAGCTCCAAAAATAGAAGAAAAGAGATATCAACGCCTTAGAAATAAGCCACTTCGAGGGGGCAACCTCCAATACATTACATAAATGAACAATTCTTCGATGATACAATTTACAAAACCTCCTTTCTATACATAGGAGTCCATGGGGCCACAATGTAATCCTAGTGGGGCCACAATGTAATCCTAGCCGACCTAACAATAATAATTTAAGGGCACAATAATAACAATATGGGGGTTACAAGGGTACAATAATAACAATAAGGGGGTTACACTAACAACAATAAGTGACTATACTAGTAATATAGGGACCTAACATGCCCCTCTCCTTCAAAAAAGTGTTTTCATCAACACTTGAGTAGCTCTGGGTGCTTCTGTATAAAATTCTTATCCTCCCATGTAGAATCTTCAGTGGGTAAGTTCTTCCACTTGATGAGATACTCTGAAATTGATCGATTCCGTAGCTGTCGAGTTCTTGTTTCCATGACCACTTCAGGTTCCAATATGATTTTTCCTTCCTCATCAAGTTCTGGCAATATTGTTTGAACTGGAAGATTTTCACGTATAACCTTTTTTAAGCATGAAACATGGAAAATTGGATGCACTCGCGAAGAAGCAGGAAGCTCCAATTTGTATGTCATAGATGATAGTACCAATCTTTTGCAACACCTTGTAAGGACCATAGTACTTTGGCGATAATTTATTATCCTTCTTAGCTTGCTTGTGTAACGACCCATTCCCAAGTATATACAAAACGATATTAGCATGTGAACGATATAGGCATTTGATAGCTACACTTGCCTATACCGCCCACATCGCACTAGTACACCTACCTACTAATATCAAGATTTCATAGATTGGGAACTTAATATTAAGATTTCAGATTTATATTACATTCAACTAAGTATAAAATTTTATGAAACAAGGTAATAAAATAAATGAAATAATAAAGTTAAATCTTTAAGTTAAAAATGAGTATGCAATATTAAAGATTTATATTAAAAGTACTTAAATAAAATCCCACCTTTATAAATGTGTATACGTACTCACATTAATGTGGATCACCCACCATAACAACATTTAATGTGAACATAAGGATGGATAAGGCCTCGGGAGGTTAGAGGCGGTGGAGGAAGATTGTTTAGATTATATTCCTATCCAAACATAATGAAAAGTATACCACCATAAATACATAAAATATCACCATTAATAAGGATAAGACTTCGGGAAGTAAGAGGCGGTGGAGGGAGATTATTTAAAGGAGGTGATATGGAGGAGAAAGGGGGGGATGTTTTGGAGGAAAAGAAATGATTTCTGCTGAAGTGAGAAGGAAATGCCGGCTTGCAGTGTTTGGGGAGGAGTCTCTTGTTCTTGGAAATCTGGGCACGGGGGCAGAGGAGACATCCTCTGGGTCTGGGATTAGTCCCGGATTTCGCTGGGAGGATTCGATTGTCTCGGTAATCTGTTCTGTTCACGACATCACCAGCTAATCTTCAGCCGCTTCAGGATTCGTAAGTTTGTGCTGATTTTCAGGTATTCTTCTACGTAGAGATTAATAATGATCAAGCTGAAATTTCAATTTTTACTGTTACAATGTCTTATTAGATCTGTTTTACTTAAACAGAAGTTCAGATAGGTACAAATTTTAGAACTCTGGGAGCAGGGTTACTACATTTGGTATCAGAGGCAGTTTCAAACCCTCTTACGACCTTATAGGCCCATTAAGAATTCATTTATAAGCTGCTGCTTGTGTAAACCAGTCTCTGGCTGTTCCCAAAATTTAAAAACGTTAATGCAGATCAGAGCCTGTTCAAACTTTCGGACTTATTAGTAAGATGGTGTTATGGAAGGTAAACAGATTTTAACCTTAAATTAGCATCTGTATTATAAGCAAATTGTGTTATAAGCCATTCAGAAGGAGCAATATGCTTCAACATTCATTTTAAGGGACACTGTCATTCTGGTTTATATTCATTGAAACAGTAAAATCTCTACTACAAGCAACCCAGAATTTACAATAACACATTTCTGGTAATATTCAGCCTACTCAGCACCAATTCAATTCACAAAGTTACCTGCACATACAAAGTCAAATCTCTCTTTGCTCAAAATCTGCATCAATGTACTGTCAGTCCTGCAAGCATGACTTCATTTAATCTGCACACTTGCTTCAAGTTTGTATCAAGATCCTGTCCATACTCCTCTGTCATCAACTCTTAGTTATTCATTATTACCAACATATAGATAGTCCTGCAAAACACATTATCC
Organism: Pinus albicaulis; assembly: GCA_034641835.2. NCBI lineage: Eukaryota > Viridiplantae > Streptophyta > Pinopsida > Pinales > Pinaceae > Pinus > Pinus albicaulis. Next base: position 417,292,223 of record CM076582.1, on the reverse strand, counting down.
GCTCATGCCCTGCATACAAACATAGCTAACCATTTTTTTTATCTCTTCCACGGTCCTCTAGAGTCTAGAGTCTCGACTCATTATGGTTGAGAATCGAGATACCTATTCATCCATAAGACTTTGCATATAAATCTTTTGCATTACGTGGACATGGCTTTATTAAATACCAATGAAAAATGCTTTTTATAATTCAATATGTGTGTATCTTTGTTTATTTGTATCTGCCGATTTTTCCCCTGTCCGATTCAAACTCTTCACTCTTTTTCCTCACAATTTTATGCCAATTCTAAGTCTGTGACTTTGAAATAGAGAATTATTTAGATATCCTACGTAAATTTTGAGAAGAAATTGAGACAAAATTGGCACACAATAAGCGTTCAGGTTAATAATGAAGCCATAAATGTACAAAAATTTCCTGAAATATTAAACAGAAGTTGAATTAGCAAAAGCACTAGTCACTTACTTATCTCCAGGCAACTTTGCACAGTATTTATAGATCAGGCTGACACTAGAATCACAGGTGACAGTAGGTCCAGATGATGAAACACGATATACATTTGTTCAACAGCACTTTGCTCTTGAATACAAGGTGTATGATTTAGGTTGCGATTCACAGTCATCTCTTTCATTGATTCCTCACTCCTGATTATTTCATATAATAGCTTTTGTTGCTTCTCGTTACCTCTCTCAAGGAGAAGGATAAAATTTGATTTGTTCTGATGAGCACGCCCACAAGATTGAATAAAGCTCCTTACTGTTTTTGGCAAATCAAAACGAATGACACAGCTACAACTTCGCACATCAATGCCCTCTTCAACAACATCGGTGGCTACCAAGACATTCACCTTGCCAATTGAAAAACATCCGAGTGTTTTTCATTGTTTCTTCCCACACAATGCAGAAGTTGCTCTAGATAAGTAGTCACTGATGACAAATGAAAGGCAATCAAGCTGCTGCATCAGGCTTGAGATTACTGCCGCTACAATCACTCTTTCCACGAATATTATACAACACATCTCTTCAGCATTCCTCTGCTGTAAAATGAGCTGCACTAAAAGATGCACCTTGGGTGTTAAAAGCCCTCTTAACAGCATCTGATATGCCCTCCTTTGTTCTAAATAGATTGTCCACATCAGCTGGCATTGCTTGTCGAAAGAGCTCCAAGGCATCAGTTAAGAAAGCGGATGTGGACCCTCGCATCTTTTCTAATGGTTTCTCAAAGTAGAATTGAACAGCCTTATAAGCACCTACAATCGGAGCATCACAGAGAAGACGGCACGAGAAAGTAGCTTGGTATTTGCTTTAAAGCTCTGTCTGATCAAATATTCTCCAGCTTCTGTTTCCTCCAACTGTTTTAATTTCAGCATCTCAATTCTAGCTTCACGCATTGCCTTAGCTGTTGCTGGTCTGTCTGACTCTGCATATTTGGGTGCTGGTACAACAAATGGAAAAATAAACCTGTCCAGATCTTCACGATTCTTTACAGTGCAACCAGGATCTTCAGGTGGGGGAACAATAAATACAAGACCAATCTCATAATTACATATGCGAAGAGTTGAACCCAATACTGAACCAACACTAGTGCAGGAACTTAGCCCTCGATCTTCCTCGTCGCGATTTCCCCAGGCTGGATGAGGCTCACGCCTATTTAAAAAGGGGGCCGACCGGAGCGTATAAAGTGTGACACGATACAAATGTTGATACAGTTGTTGATACCATCGTTAAAATTGATAACCGACTACACCCACACCGCACAGCGGGACTCGTGCGTAAGGGAACTCTTGGCACCGAGGCTATCATTCGCAGAGGTGTCGTGGTCAGGCCTGGGGTATGTGTCATATGAAAAACCGCATTAAGCCAAAGGTCTCTACAGTCGTGGGTTTAATAGATGCATATCATTTCGTTAAATATATATATATGGTAGAGTTTAACAATATAATATCATGGTGGGACGGCAGGTATATATATATAAGATTGGCAAACATTAACCCAAGATGGGATATTACAGTCACTGAACCCGACGTAAATCGAACACGCAATCTTCTGATCTGGAGTCAGACGCGCTACCATTGCGCCACGGATATATATTATATGCGCTAAATACAAAGGGTCCGAAGCGATCATTGCGGTGGCTATTAAAGATCAAATAGCGCACACATTAAAGCTCGAAGGTTTGAATATCAAAGGGTGTATTAGTAACGGTGGAAACTTATCCCAGATCTAGGACTGTGGCTTTACATTTGGCTCCCGGCATATATTTTGTTCATTTTCCTAAATTCTGAATTCCATCTGTTCCATTTCAGAAAAATATAATTACAAAGAAATTTAGACCATTCCAGTTAAACCTGATACTTAAGTAGGGAAGCTCTGGGTTATACCATTAAAAACACTGAAAGGTCTGCGCCATAACTATCGGTAAGATGCCCCTGCCCAACTAAACATATTCGATCATTTTGAAACTTTAAAATGAATTCTAGCTTCAAATTCACAATTCTGTTCATGCTTTTGAATTAGGTTTTTGTTTTATTATGTCTCCCGACGGGCAGAGACGATTTTTAGTATTTGTGTTTGATCAAAATAACCATGTTCGAATTTTATATTTGCATGCGGGTGGTGATAAACCGTTTGAGACGCTATGCATAATTGAAATACAGTAGTTTATTCTTGAAGAAAGAAAGAAGACCGAGTCCATGCTTGCTCTATTAGCTGATATATTATCCTCAGAGTCCACAGAGTGAACAGTGTTTGGTCCCCTAGGTGTTTACTATTTAGGGCATATGCATTAGGTTTGTAACCTATGGGGATTTATTTCATGTGTAGAGTGTAGTTAAAATGTTGTTTTCACTGATCGTAACGTGGGAGAAAAAAAAAACAGGGCATCACTTTGCGGGCTCTTTTGAACAAAACTATATACTCTGTACATGCCTTGTGATTCCTCTATGGCTTGTGGTTGCTATCTATGTGATGTCTATAATTGCAAGCCATCTTCTTATAGTGGCATTTCTATATGATAGGGTTTCACTCCACTCTATTACTCTCCCTCCTCTTCCTCTCGGAGACGCAGTGGGAGACTATGTTTTGCTTTCGAAGAATTTCTGGACCATTATTATGGATGTCTTCATGAAAACATTTCCCTGGGTATAACAAGAGGGAAATAACACCTCACTGATATACAATAGACCATTCTCAACAGACTAAGACTCCACAACTGATGTGAGGCAATGTGTTTTAAAATTATGGAGAGAGTTGGTGTTGTCGCAGAATCTTGATACTAGAATGCTAATGCTACTTTTACACTTCAGAGTCCAGACCAAGCTACTTCTACATAATAGTAAATACATAACATGATTGCCGGTTTGAATTGATGTAATACTTTTTTTTTTGGAACTTAGTCTTGGATAACAGTACATGTAAATTACTGCAAGAGTAGATAACTGATGGATACTTAATTTTGTTGGTGGTATATACTATGTTGGCTTGTGCTAGGTCTATTGGAATAAATTTGGTATCTTCATGGGACTCAACCTTAAGAAAGAGTAGATGACTACCACTGCAAGAACAATTTCACTCATTGTACATACTATATTAGTTTGTGGGCAGTTTAATTGCAGACATGTTGTTAGCAGAGTGAAGGAAATAGTGCCTCCAAAAGACGCTATAAAGCTGCTTCCATTTTTTCATTTACAAACAAATGCAAAGAATCTCATGTCTAAAGATGATCTAAGTGCCCAGGAGTAGGGTTTGGAGGCAACCAGGATTTCCAAAGATTTCCTCACTGAAGATGCATATTTTGAGTTAACAAATATATTTAGCAGATATCATAGTGAGTCTAGCAACTCCAATAGATTACTGATCATTATTGTTATTATTATATAAGTATTTATGCACATTACATTGGAGACTCCCCTTCCATAAGCTTAAACTTGATGCGGCGTCCAAAGGTAATCCCCAAAAGTTGGAATTATATGTGTATTATAAAATCACCAAAGAGATACAATTTCTCTTTATGCACTAGGTATATGAGACGCTTCTACTTTGGCAAGACAATTGCAGCAAAAGAAGAGCTTAAAATAGCATTAAATCAACATATAGCAGCGAATTTAGGAAGGAAACTCAAAGTTAATAATAAATAAGGTTATGAAACTCGATAATGAGCGATATAAAGCTAATTTTAAATATGACAATGTGATTCATCAAATAAGAGAATTAACAAAACTATTTTCCATTTTGAATGTTGAAGAGAGACATACTAGGACTCAGGAAAGAAAATCTATGAGTGCATTTATCATGATAAAGCACTCAATGATCAAGTTGGGACAAGAGGAGAACAAAAGAAGAAATATTCATCAATTTTGTAGCTGTATCATGAACCTGAACATCGATCAGCTTTTGAGTAGCTGCTTGCAGTGGCTATCTCTTTTAGGCATTATCGTTTAGAGAGAAATTTTATGATAGTCGTGCTTGGCATTGTAGAACTACTCAAAAATCAAAACATTAACAGAAAGTCTATCAATTCTGTACAAAAGTTATCTGTTTCAGGTGCAAGGATGAATGGTGCAGAGATCAGGCCTGAGAGGCGTTGATATCAACTCTACTTGATGAAAATGAACTATTCTATGCGTGGTGATATAATAGTTATTTTACTTACAAACAGAAAGAAAACAATAAACAGCATGCAGAGAGATAACAATGATGCGAAAAGTGCCGACACAAGTTTTGATGAAGTCAAAAAAAAAAAATCAAGTATAAGATTAAATTGCTCACCAATGAAGCACAAAACAAAATTGTCTTTGCACTCATTGTATCTCATGTAACAAATGAGGATACAAGCTCATGTTCCTGGAATAGTGGTGACTCTATTCTCTTAATGACCTTAGTACTACCTATCTCTACCATTGACCGAGTTCCGCATCACGGGTTGATCGAACGATTCTATGCATATAGATGAGGTAAAGGAACATTCACTATGCTCATATAGGAGTAATTAGGCATGTATGGATACTAAGTGCATAGTAATTATGATTTCATGGGATTTTCTCGTAATAGAGCTTATCATAACGGTGTAATGGGTTTACTACTACATATATATAAGTGATAAGATTGGGATAACATAATCATTTCCATTACTTGGTGGTTATACTATCTGCCCATTTGTCCAGTACCATTATGAAATTAACTGTGATTCCTTATCTAGGGGAACAAAAGGGAAGCGATAGGATGGATACTCACAAATGGCACTCATTATCTGAAATACAGGTATTCTAATAACATACATATCTGCTTATTACTAGTACAAAAATTGTGATCTACTTGACTTTGTTAATTACAGTTGTGATTATAACAATAGTTATAATTAATAAGAATCCATAATAAATAGTGATCAATAAGCTTAAAAGTAACACGTATATTTGGTAATAACAAGGAGTGTATAACGATAATCAGAGTAAGTGCAATATATGAGTGACAGTGAACCATATAATCTTCATAGCTTACTGAGTGTAATACCATATCTATTTAGACTAGAGCTTACATATAAAAGCTTGGTTTCAAGTGCTCTATGTGATTCCGTAATAAACCTGTATCATATATGTATTGGGCTCGTGTATCTCGTGTTCATTTACTGATATATCATTACCTATAAAGCTAGTTTCATAATAGAGAAGGTGGTAGTGACGCATATTATGCCTAAGATATCACCCTATCTAAGTAGTTACGCTACTTACCGGTCGTAACCTCATATCATGCTAGCTTAGTCTGTCTGAATAGGGTTCCAACCATAACCTAACATGTAATTGATCTATGTGTTTCCACATCAATAAACCCGTACATGTATCTGCTTTAACACATTACGATTGTTTCCATCACTATTAGTAACACCTGTACCATTCACTAGTTAAGTAGGAATAAGGATAGAAGTAATGGCAATCATAGGCTTGATAAAGGTTGAATCCTATCTGATATAGCATCTACTCGTATATAAGAGAGACCTTCTTGCTTCACCTATTTTTACATGATGATACTCGGGCTTACTATAAGATTCTAGTAGTCCACATGTTCGTAAGATCAGTATTATATAAGCTATACTATTCAATGGATTCACGCTGGTTAACCTGTTGTAACGGTAATAAAGCTCTTTTAGTATAGAGGTTCATCTCTCACCATATTACATAATAAACAAGATAGTATTGTACTAATATGGAGTTAAGGGTAAAGGTTCAATATTCTTTATTAACATATCACTATCTTCACTGATTCCCATTGATTTTATTAGCTATGAAGAGTATGACATAATCACATACTAGCCTAACTTACCGCTTTGTAATCATAATCACACAGCTTACTGGTCATGTATAAAGAGTGGTCATAGCTTATCCATGAATTTATAAAAAAAAAAAAAAAAAAATATCTCGTAAGAATGAATTTTACTCACTGATACATGGATACCCATAAAGATAGAATGCTACTTCAATTTAGTGATACAGGATATATGTTGTTTGTTTAAATTTACTAGGGCATGGACACCAGTATGCAATATGTCATTTTAATTAACATTGCAAGAATGTGAAATTATAGATTAGACATTATAGATGAAAATATCTATTAAATTATTTCATTGCATTAAATATGATTCAAGGAAAGGGAATAAAAGAGTAACTACATTGTGAATATGAAAAGTGAAAAATAGGGGTATATAAAATGAAAATGGTTAAAGCAGTGCGTCATAAATAGAACATGAATGAACTAAACCAAAGCAGCATCTGAAATGAGAAATTTTATTGAACATATTGATACCTATGTGAACAAGTTTTCTTTTTATAAATTCTAGGATTGATATCATACGTATCAAAGTATTTTGAATGTGTAGAGGTTGTTATATGGGTAACAATTGGTTATGAACAATATAGATGCATATGCTGTAATATATGTACGAGTGTTTACATTGCAGATTATGTACCAGTGAGTATCATGCAAAAAAAAAAAACAGATTACCGGAACAATCTACGTGATGACAGATTTCCAAGAACAGTTGAGACTCCATGTGATCCCACGATAGGGTGTTGACCCTGGTCCTGCTGGAAGGAGTGGAGGTGTTGCCCACTGTTTATTCCCCAATACCTGGAGTCATGGGAGGACTATGCGAGTCACGCTCCCCTAGACGTGTGATGATGACTGCCGAATGCCTACAAGCATGTCAGGTCGACGTAATCGACTCTGACATCATTGAAGTCTATGAATGGATCAGTAAAACTGATGCCATGGCATATTCCTGTAGAGGATGGATAGGATGGGAGTGGAAGAGATTAGGAAGGATAGGATGATTTTAGAATAGTTTGGAGATTCGGTGAAGATAGGAAGTAACAATTAAATTACAGATACATACTTATTTAAACAAAACAAAAAAAATCAATCTTGAAATACATGCATTCTACAATCACCCTAATCTCTAAAAACACAATATTGTTATGAGTATATAAAAACCATAAACTTCGGGACGAAGTTTTCGAAAGGGAGGAAGTATGTAACGACCCATTCCCAAGTATATACAAAACTATATTAGCATGTGAACGATATAGGCATTTGATAGCTACACTTGCCTATACCGCCCACATCGCACTAGTACACCTACCTACTAATATCAAGATTTCATAGATTGGGAACTTAATATTAAGATTTCAGATTTATATTAAATTCAACTAAGTATAAAATTTTATGAAACAAGGTAATAAAAGAAATGAAATAATAAAGTTAAATCTTTAAGTTAAAAATGAGTATGCAATATTAAAGATTTATATTAAAAAGTACTTAAATAAAATCCCACCTTTATAAATGTGTATACGTACTCACATTAATGTGGATCACCCACTATAAGGGATCACCCACTATAACAACATTTCAACGTTTAATGTGAACACAAGGATGGATAAGGCCCCTGGAGGTTAGAGGCGTGGAGGAAGATTAATATTTAGATTATATTCCTATCCAAATATAATGAAAAGTATACCACCATAAATACATAAAATATCACCATTAATAAGGATAAGACCTCGGGAAGTAAGAGGCAGTGGAGGGAGATTATTTAAAGGAGGTGATATGGAGGAGAAGGGGGGGGATGTTTTGGAGGAAAAGAAATGATTTCTGCTTAAGTGAGAAGGAAATGTCGGCTTGAATGGTTTGGGAAGGAGTCTCTTGTTCTTGGAAATCTGGGCACGGGGGCAGAGGAGACATCCTCTGGGTCTGGGATTGGTCCCGGATTTGGCTGGGAGGATTCGATTGTCCCGGTAATCTGTTCTGTTCATCATTCTCGTTCACTTACATCACTACTTATCTTCACCGCTCTGTGATTGGTAACCTAGCCGATTTCATTCTTTCACGTAGTGATTAATTATGTCGAAATTTCAATTTCATCACATAATGTCTTAATAGATCCGTTTTACTTAAACAGAAGTTCGTATAGGCACAAATTTTAGAACTCGGGAGTTGGTGGTTACTACGTACCGAGGGACATTTGTTTGTATGGTTGTAGCCGTAAAACATCGCAATCTCCCACATCAAAACTTCTCTTTGTCACATGTTGATATGTCGATGTTTCATTCGATTTTGTGCCAAATTTAGGTTATCCTTTAAGAGTTGGAGAAATTGTTGTTGATGCTCGATGTGATCTTCCACTGCTTGCACCTTAGAATTTTCTCTTAAATATGATGTGATGGACAGTGGATGATATCCATAAATTTCCATAAATGGGGTCATTTTTTATGTATGGGAGGAAGTGTTATACCACCATTCAACCAGAGGTAACCACTTGGGCCATTATGTTTGTTTATCAGATACAAAACAACGAAGATAACCTTCCAAACATTTTTTCACTATCTCAGTTTGACCATCGTATTGAGGATGATAAGATGAGCAATGAGCTCGTTGAGTACCCAAACAAGAAATTAACTCCATCCAAAAATTTCCAGTAAAAATGGGATCTCTGTCGCTCACAATAACCCTTGGGCTTCCATGTAGCTTTTGAATTCTGTCCATAAATGTAGTAGCAATCGTACTTGCTTTAAATGGATGAGATAATGCACAAAAGTGTGCATACTTGGTAAGTCTATCAACTACCACCATGATGACACTCTTTCCTTCGGACTTAGGTAAACCTGTGATAAAATCCATTGAAATCTCCTCCCAACGTTGACTTGGAATGGATAAAGGTTGAAGTCCCGGGGTCTTAATTGTTTCCACTTTATTCTGCTAGCAAACCAAACATTCCGCCACAAACTTTTGAATATCATATTTAAGGCCATCCCAAAAAAATTCTTTCTTCACCCTGTGGTAAGTTTTTAAAAATCCTGAGTGTCCTCCTAAAGGAGAAGTGTGCAATTCCAGAAGAATCTTTTGTTTTAGTTGGGAATTCTTACAAAGATACAAGCGATCTTTGTACCATAAGGAATCATTTTTCCAACTAAATGTATCAGATGTACTAGGATCTTGCTGCAACTTTTGAATGAGTATCCATACATCTTTGTCCTTTTTCCATTCATCTCTTGCTTCAGTTATCCAATCTGGTTGGATAATAGAAATGGCACAAAGCAATGCTTCCACCTCTTCATTCTTTCTTGAGAGTGCATCCGCAACAACATTAAGCTTTCCTTTTTTGTAGATTATTTCAAAGTCATAACCCAACATCTTTGTGACCCATTTTTGCTGCTCTTCTGAAGATAGTCTTTGTTCCAAAAAGTGTTTAAGACTATCATGACCAATTTTTACCTTGAAGTGTCTTCCCATTAGGTAAGTTCGCCATTTCTTTAGTGCATGCAGTATTGCTAACATTTCCTTCTCATAAATAGGTTTCTGTAAATACTTTCCTTTGATTGGAAGACTTTTAAAAGCAATGGGTCTTCCTTCCTGCATTAAAACTGCACCAATTCCATTTCCTGAGGCATCACATTCCACAATAAAGGTTTTTGTGAAGTCTGGCGTAGCTAAGACCGGTGCTAGGCACATTGCCTCTTTAAGATGTTCAAAGGCCTTAGTTGCTTCAGGAGTCCATGAAAATGCATCTTTCTTCAATAATGTTGTTAGAGGTGCTGCTATTCTCCCATAATTCTTAACAAACTTGCTATAATACCCTGTTAACTCGAGAAATCCTCGCAACTGCTTTATGGTTGTGGGGAATTTCCATTCCTTAATGGCTTTAATTTTGTTAGGGTCTACTTTAACACCCTCGTGAGATACAATATGACCCAGATGTTCCACCTCTTGTACTCCAAAGAAACATTTGGATTTTTTTGCATATAATTGTTTCTCCTGCAATAGTTTGAGCACCCTGTCAACATGTTCAACATGATCCTTCCAAGACCTGCTGTAAATTAGTATATCATCAAAAAATACTAGCACAAATTTTCTAAGGAAGGGTTTGAAAATGGAATTCATCAACCCTTGAAATGTAGAAGGTGCATTGGTAAGGCCAAAAGGCATGACCAAAATTCATAATGACCCTCATGAGTTCGAAATGTTGTTTTTGGAATATCTTCAGTCTTCATTCTAATTTGATGATATCCTGAATGAAGATCCAACTTGGTAAAATAAATTGCTCCATGTAATTCATCCAATAATTCATCAATCATAGGAATGGGAAATTTATCTTTAATGGTGAGCTATTGAGCTCCCTATAATCCGGACACATTCGCCATGATCCATCCTTCTTGTGTACCAATACTACAGGAGCAGAGAAAGAACTTTGACTAGGTTGAATTATACCCGCCTCTAACATTTCCGCAATCATACGTTCAATTTCGCTCTTTTGGAAGTAAGGATATCTATAAGGCCTGATGTTTGGAGGAACACTTCCTGGAATCAAATGAATAGCATGATCATGATCACGAATAGGTGGGATTCCTTTGGGAGTTTCAAATACCTTGGAATGATTGTCCAAGACTTGTTGGAGATCTGCAGAAATAGATGATTTTGATGTTGGAACTTCTAGTGAGCATAATTGTGCAATTGCGCCTCGTTGTTCTTTCTTTAGAAGCTTTGTCATGACATTAGAGCTTATTATCCTTCCTGGCTTCCCTTCAATACCCCGTAATTCGACTTCCTTTCCTTCTGAAAAAAATTTCAAGAAAAGTTCTTGAAAATTAAAAACTACCGTCCCCAAAGATTGTAACCATTGTACTCCTAGTACAACATCAGCACCTCCCATAGGAATGGAAAGCATTGGACTAGTCAATACATATTCCCCCATGGTTAGCTTGATATTATGGCATTTTCTAGAGCAATTTATAGTTCTCCATTTGCAACCATCACTTGACATTCTGGTGCTGGGTATAGGAAACAATTTAATTCCTTGGCTACCTTACAATGAATAAAATTATGGGTGCTACCTGAATCAATCAGCACTATTACCTTTTTCTTCTTGATTTGTCCTTCTATCTTGAGAGTTTGAGGAGTTGTAATTCCTGCCAGTGCATTACACGATATGGTCGGATTCATTTCTTCCTCTTCTAGGGTTGGTTCCTGGTGTATATCCTCTTCTTGTTCATTTTCTTCTTCCTCTTCACAATCTATGTAAAATAATTTCTTCTCAGCACACTTATGACCTTTAGTGTATTTGCTATCACAACTGTAGCAAAGCCCTTTGCTCTTTTTTCTTCCAATTGTTGTGGTGTCAACCTTGTAGGTTGTGGAAATCTAGGCGTAGCAACACTTCCTTCTTTATAGAATTGAGTGGTAGGCTTCCTTGCCGCCATAATTTTACATTCAACTTTTCTTGCCAACCTGAATGCCTTCTCCAATGAATCAGGTTCCAAAACACGAACTTCATGTTGGATGTTATCCTTTAGAGTACCTAAGAAGAGATCAATCCTGTTTTCCTCTGGAATATTAGTTACCCTTATATTCAATTTTTGGAAGTCCTCAATGTGCTGCCCCACTAAACCCTTTTGTTTGAGATTTATCAATTGGCTAAAGAAGGTGTTGCTCTTTGTATCCTCATAATGTGCTATCATTTTCTCCGTAAAAATTGACCAAGTGACAATTTTTTTACGGGAGCAAAGCCATCGATACCATACAAATGTATTTTGTTCTAAATGTAAAGTTGCAATGCGTACCTTTTGTGTGTTTTGCACATTATGGAAATCAAAATATTGCTCCATCTGTAGTATCCATGTTACAGGATCCTTTCCATCAAACTTCCTCATATCCATTTTTGGAATATGGTGGTTCTTCCCGCCAACATTAGAGTTTATGAAATCACGATTAGCATTTATTTTTTTCTCATCATGAGTTTCCTCTACTATCTTTTCACCATTAGGAAACATTTTTTGTATCAACTTTGTCAAACCTTCCATGTCTGCTTTTAGATCATTCTTCATGTTTTCCATGTTGTCTTTCATGTCATCCATCTTAGCTTCCATGCCATCCATCTTAGCTTCCACGCCTTTCTTCAAACCGTCCATCTTTGCTTCCATGCCTTTCTTCAAAACTTCCATTTCATTTTTTGTTGCTCTTTGCGAGAGTGAAATTTGTTGCACTTGCTCTTGTAATTTTGATAGATCATGTTGCAATTCTTCATCTTCATGAGTCATAGTAGAGCCTTCTGAAGGCTTAATGGGTGTTGAATTATTTTACGGGGCATCTTTTAGAACCCAATACTGATATCTATTCTACAATATGCCCTTGGAATCAATTCAAATTGATTCTTCAAACAAGACTTATGCAATTCGGAAAAAAAATACACACCTTTTTCTTGCTTTTGAGGAGCTCGATATTGAAATTGGATTATCTTTGTGATTGCAGCACTTCAATATTTGAATTTTGGCACCGACGTAGCCCTCTGAATTATCTTTCGAATGCCACAGGTCTGACCTGATTTGGATTCTCCAAGACAAAGTTGTGTCCAATCTCCCACAATGACCTAATTATGGACTGGTTCAGTAGAGCGAACTTGTACGACTTGCCACGTGTCACAGTTTCGTCCTTCAGCTCTGAAATTGATAGCCAAGAAATTACAGTCCGTTTACTTGCGACCACTTTTTACGACACTCCAATTCGATGCTCAGAGAGAGAGTTATGAATCTTTTCCCACGATCACCTCTTTGAGATGAAATTCGGGAGCCTGAAAAAGCACTACCTTCCACAGATCATATCTCCGAAAATATTGCAAACCAAGCTCTGAAATTTTTTGACGAGTTTCCTCAGGATTTTGGCTTCGCACCCTAAAAATTTCAGATTATGAACCTTCGTAGAAAAAAAGTTATAGCAAAAATGCCATGATGACTTGTTTAGAGCAGCGAAACCCTAGAATCCAAAGCTTTGATACCAAATGTTGTGTAACCAGTTCCAAAAATAGAAGAAAAAAGATATCAACGCCTTAGAAATAAGCCACTTCGAGGGGGCAACCTCCAATACATTACATAAATGAACAATTCTTGGATGATACAATTTACAAAACCTCCTTTCTATATATAGGAGTCCATGGGGCCATAATGAAATCCTAGTGGGGCCACAATGTAATCCTAACGGACCTAACAATAATAATTTAAGGGCACAATAATAACAATACGAGGGTTACAAGGGTACGATAATAACAATAAGGGGGTTACACTAACAACAATAAGGGACTATACTAGTAATATAGGGATCTAACAAATATAGGATAAAATAGTAAGATATCAACATTAATAAACATAAAAAAAATGCTACCACTAACATGGAAATTGCAAGGATAGATTACAAGATTGATTTGTGACATGAGGTCATGAGTTTTGATCTATGGACTTGGTCAATGGCTATAAGGTTCATAGTATTAAAAATCGGAACCGATGACCGGACCGGTGGACCTAATGAACCGGTAACCGGACCAGAACCAGTCTAACCGGTACTGGTCAGGTTTAAACGAACCGGTTTTAAAAAAAATACATTAAATAATTATTTTTTAATTAAAAAAACTATTTTTAAGATTTGCAACCATGATTCCAAGCCAATAGAGACAAAATATGCAAATTTTGCTCATTTATATACCATGCAAAGGTGAATATATCAAAATGGCACTGAGTGCAATACATATCATCGAAAAATACATAAGCAATGAGGCTCCAAATGGCCCATAAAGTCCAAAACAATGCTACAAGCTATGAGGCCATGGGCCTAATACAAGACTACACATGAATCATGATCAATCATCAAATTCATCACCGCTACTAGACATAGGATCAACATCGGCAGCTGCATAGACATCATCTGGATCAGAGTCTGAGGATGCCTCAGCCTCAGGGTCATCTGCAACCTGAATAACACTGCCACCAATAACAATAGAAGTGGACCTAATGGAAGCACGAGTTACTCAAGATGCATGACTAGTGCCTTCCATTGGTTGTTTGTCTTTCCTTGATGTAGCTACCAATCCTGGGTCTCCGTCTAATAGCGCCACCAAATCTACTTCAAATTCACCCCCCACTAATGCTGCATCAAAATCAAAATCTGCCTCAAACACTAGATCTTCAGTCTCCTCCACCCATTCTGATGTTGGATCAATATCATCCAACACAATGGGATCTAGATCAGGTGTTTTGCTCATCAGTTGGTTCCACCTCAAGCGAAGGTTGTATTGCACAAACACAAGATCATTTAACTGTTTTTGTTCCAAACGGTTTCTCTTCTTTGTGTGTATGCGCTAAAAAACAGACCAATTGCGCTCACAACTTGAAGCACTGCAAGTTTGGCTGAGGATTCTAATTGCAAACTTTTGCAATTGAGGACATTGGTCGCCAAATGACTCCCACCAATGTGCTGCAAATAAAAAGACATTCATTAGTAACATAGTTCATTTCATTACTTATTTACAAACAATTTAACTTGAAAAGAAAAACAAATTGGAATTGCTTACCTGGTTGATCCACATCTCTTGCCATTTTCGCCAAGTTCTTTCCAAAGGTACCAGCTGCCATACTGAAAAGAGTAAGTTGTTTATGTGTTTCCAAAAGGTCTGCACGGTTAGGGACCATGCACTCCAAGCAATCAATCAATCCAGATCTGACCTCCCCATCCTGCTGATCTCCTAGCCGATCTTTATAATGATACTTTGGATTCAAAAAATACCCAGTTGCATGTATGGGATAATGGAGTTGATTGTTCCATATGTTATCAATGATCTCCCATATCCGGCCATATTTAGCTAACCTGTCCCTGTAAACTGCCCGTATCTGCTCCTTTGCCTAATCCATAGCCTCATAAATGTATCCCATTGCCATCTTTTCCCCATCCACCATCCTTAGCACCTTAACAAGGGGCTCAATAATTTTTACCAGCTCTGAAGACCTTTTCCAAAAATAATTGTCAAAGACTTTCTTTTTGGTATCTTTTCCATCTTGTCTACGAGCCCACCGGGATTCAATCCAATCATCAAAAGAAAACATTTTCTACAGGTTTTTCTATTGAGAATTGAGACATTGCAACATGAGGAAGTGAGTTGCAAATCTTGTAATGGCAGGCCTAACAAGCTCTTTGCCCCTAGTGTTTTTTCTCATTAGGCTCAATACCCATGAGTGGTTGTAAATGTATTTTGTAATGCACTTGCCATGCTCTACAGTGTTTTTTACCCAATCCACTTTGCCTATGTCCTCAAGCATGAGGTATATGCAATGTGCGGCACATGGTGTCCAAAATATGGTATTATACTTGGACTCAAGCATCTTTCCAGCAAGAACATAGTTTGAGGCATTATCTGTGATGACCTGCACAACATTCTGCTCCCCCACTTCCTGAATAATCTCATCCAAAAGCTCAAATAGAAGGGTTGCATCCTTCACCTTATCAGATGCATCAACTGATCTCAAAAACATTGTTCCTCGAGGGCAAGAAACAAGGAAGTTAATGATAGTGTGGTTCTTTCCATCAGTCCATCCATCTGACATGATGGAACAACCTGTTTTGAGCCATGACTCTTTATATTCAGCCAAATACTCATCAATATTACAAATCTCTTGTTGCAAAAGAGATCCCCTCAAGTCATGCACAGTAGGGCCTTTGAAGCCCTTTCCTGTAGCTAAAATAGAGTCCCACATAGCTTGGTAATAAGGTGAGCGAGTAGCATTAAATGGGATATCATAATCATACCACCATCTAGCAATGTACCGATAAGAAGTTTCTTTGCATTGTTTTTTCCAATGTTGATCCAAAGTGGGTTGACGACTTGGCTTGGAGGAAGTGGCTATGGGATTAGCAGTGGATGAGAAATAACTCTGGAGGTTGGGTCTCTTTGTTGGTTTTGATTTTTGGCCAACAGGAGGAACATAGTGAAAGGGGTCATTGGTGGAAGGGATAGAAGTGGAGTCTTGAATCTCATAATCATCATACCCACTCTATCTCAGGGTTTCTATTAGTTCCCTCTTCCTTGAAATTTCATCTTGGATGGCCTTCTCCCTAGCCTTAGTCTCCTCAAACTTTTCAAACTTGGCAAGGTATTCTGCCCTAACCGGACCTATCACTTCATTAGGTGCATCAGATGGCTTTACTTGGCCTCTTATCCCAACCAAGTGTTGTTTCAATCTAAGAATACCGCCACCTCCAATACATTTTTCACAAAATTTGAATATCATCTTTCCGTCAACCACATCACAATGGGCCCATGCACTGTCCTTGGTTTTTGGAGCCATCTTGACTTGAAATAATTGAAATTTGAAAATAAATCTGCCATTTAAAAAAATTGCAGCTAAGATAAATGGACAACTAAGGCTAAATTTACGAAACAAAATGCACATTCAAACATACAAAATTTGATAGCATAGGGCTAGAGATTTGAGAGCAATAGCATAGCTAAACACATGAGAAAATAAATACATGAACAGTAATGAAATGATGGATTTTTCAAGTGAAAATCCTTACCTGGCAATGCAAACTAGCTTCCTTAGCGTCCTCTTGAAAATGCCAACTCTATTGACAGCTCCAAACTATCTCCAAGATAGCTCCAACTCCAACTCCAACTCCAAGCCTCCAAGATCACTGCTCTGGCTAACACTCAACACTCTCCAAGCTCTCAATCAAACTCACAAACAACAAATGAGATGGTGTGAGAGAAAGGAGAGGCTGCCCCTGCTTATAAAAGATTGGGGAGGGTGTTTTTGGAGGGAAACAACCCTCCCCTTACCTCCACATCAGCCCTAAGACACATTGCTGGCCGTGCATGGGTCCGCATAGGGAAAGAGGAAGTGACCGGCCGGTTCCGTCCTTAACCAGCCGGTCAGCACCAGTTAACCGGTCTTTCCAGGTCACAGGCAAGGTATAACCGGGTTTTTCAAGCGGTTTGGACCGACAAGCCTCCTGACCGGCCGGTTTGACCGGTTTCCGGTTCAAACCAGCCGGTTTTTAATACTATGATGAAGTTCGCAGAACCTCAAAAAAAATTTAAGGTTCGCCAAAATTCAAACTTTAAGGTTAAAGTTCGACGAACCTTGTGACATAGATTGGAAGTAGTTATCTGTGGAAAGAAATTGTTTCTAGCCTGTGCCCTAGAAAACTCAGCAGCACATTTATTCACTTGGGAGTTACTTCATGGACGGTGCACTATTTGGGAGAGATTCCCTTGCTTAAATAGGCACATTAATTGTGAGGAGTTACAGCACAAGTCGAACATTTCACCCCTGCGATTATTCTTAGTCCTGTTCCTCCTATTTTTCTTGTTATATAGAAAAGAAAAGGGCGCTCTAGTTAGACGTGTCATGAGAGATTCCAGTAAAAGCTTGTGAGGAGCTGTTGTGCTAGTGTAGAAAGCTCTTGTAATCCTTTTTCCAGTGTTTATAGAAATATATATGATGGTTGCTACAGATTTTTACCATGCTGTTCTGAATTTTCAGACTTTTCATTTCATAGATCTACAATCCATTTTCTGCCAGATTGATCTAAACTTTATAGATGCAATGTTTACAGCGTTACACTCTTGAATCTTCAATCCTTCGTCTCAGAATTTGAAAATCTGAAGTTCTGATTGGTATTTTCCTAAGTTATCACTTATCAGTCTCAGCGATAGGATTAAATTCTTTGAGTGCATATCTGTTATCGTGAGTTGAAAATATTGACACATGTCTGGATAATCACTGCCTAGATCAATGATTTGCACTTGGATGTATAATTTGATGTATCTTTCTATGCTGTAATATAATACAAGATGCATTTTTTCAAAAGAAGAAGTACTGAATTTTCTGTTCATTTTGTTTTATTTTGTGAGAAATAAATTATGATTCTAATTTTATTATACTAGCTTGTGTATTTGATTACCTTCCTTGCATCAAAAGACTTACGCACAACAGAAAAAGCTCCTTTGGGTAATATTCCCGGCACCTACAATGTCAAATGGCCCAATAGTCAAATGATAAAAGTCCCAATAAAACCAAATTACTGTTA
The DNA here is from genome assembly GCA_034641835.2 of Pinus albicaulis. Taxonomy (NCBI): domain Eukaryota; kingdom Viridiplantae; phylum Streptophyta; class Pinopsida; order Pinales; family Pinaceae; genus Pinus; species Pinus albicaulis. The sequence goes on along the minus strand of CM076582.1, from coordinate 417,273,836 downwards.
AAAAGGACACATAAAAATGAAATCTCAAGAAAATGAAAATGACACATTGGCAAATATAAAAATACAAAATAAAATATAAAAGCAAAGACGAAGAATACATTTAAGAAATGGTTGAAGCTTAATTGCCATCTTGGATGATCTAAAGCTTCCCAAAGCTGCTACTGATGGATCGGAACAGTCGGCTAATCAGCCTCTCATGTTGGGTTGTTGGGGCCCCACCCTGGATGACCATGATGAGCCACCTGGCACCACCAACTGCTGGCATTATAATGTTTTATGTATCAGAGTGGATGCCTTGTGGCACCTCAGAGTTTGCTACTGTGCTTTATTTTTTCGGCAGCTATATGTTCTCGGCGATTTTAGCCTAAGCCAGCACACTTTTGAGTTTTTGATAGCATTTTGCTAGTGCTTGTGATGGCTGCATGTGCGGCCCACCCTTTTTTTGTATTAAAGCAATGTAAATAATGTTTTAATGATAGTGAAACGAAGCTTTGATGTCAAAAAGGCCAAGACCCTCCTTGTTGAACTATAATAGGTAATCAAAGAACCTGCCTTCAAGGAATAGCTAGAGGAATAAGTTCCACAATCCCAAATCCTCCAGTTCTTTGCTAGTCCTCCTAGCAAAGCACTGTAGTAATTTCAGGTGAGAAGATCTCTTCACCCACACCTTCGAGATAATGCAAACATGCAAACAGTTCATTATGGACAATGGCTCCGAAAGAACATGGTTTTAAATAGTCGGTTGATTCATTTCATGTGATATTCCCTTTCTTGGTCTGGTCAAAATGGACGAAATCTGTCCATGGTATTTACCGTGGTATTTTCCTATGGTATCAGCCCATGGTATTTGCCTTTGGTTTTCAAGGGAAAATAATAAAATAAGGTCTCTAGAGAGTCCATCAAGCCTATAAAAGGGGATAGAAGCTAGGCATTTGGGATCATTCGGGTTTATCAATCTTATTGTATTTTTCTTGAGAACTTGGCGTGGCTAGTTCCAGTTTGATCCCAGAGACGAAAATCCCGTGGGTATTATTTTGTCTAGTGGATCCATCCAAGGTCCATGATTGTGCTTCAGTCTTTCTTTTCTCTTTCAATGAGAAGTCGGGTATGCCACTACAGGGGCTCTGATATTTTTGTATGGGCATGTACTCGCTTCTTCAATTAATAATATAAATAAAGGTTGCATTTCCAGATCTTGTTGTGTTCGGTATTTTGATTGCAATTAATTTTAACTAGAACACCTAGATGTGCCAGATCTATTGATTATTTCGTTGTTCGAGATATTACAGTGGTATCAGAGTTGTGCATCCTGCCAGCCTGAGGGTTTTTTGCAAAGAACTTCAGGGGGGATTTATTCTCTCCCTAGCCAACATTTCCATTTTCGGTGGTATTTAATATCACCCTAACTGGTTTATTTTGGAACTTTTTTCTACTGCCAGTTCAAGGACCAACTGTTGTTGCACATCCAACATAGAGATTTAGCCAAATTGCATAATCAGGAAGTTGACTCCTTCGTCTTCTTGAGGGGGAAAACACTCGTCTTTCTGTTGTAGCACCCTAAATAGATGTGAGGGTGCACAGAGAAAATTGTCTCGGTTGATGGAGTGACAGATCAAAGTGGGTACCTCCTCTAGTGTATAAATTGTTCTCATGAATCTAGTGTTGGTTGCGCAATCCGCAACAACGATGAGAACGTGGGGGGATAATGTGCGCGATCAATGCATGGAATTATTAGTAGCCCTGGCAAATTGATTGTTGAATTTTTTCCTGCAAAAATTCCTATAGCGTAAGCTGCATGTGCATACATGTGTGTTGTGATAGTCATAGTGGATAGTCACATCAGGATGAGTTAATTATCTTATCAGAGCAGAGTTTAACATCGCAAGCATGGATCGGGAGCTATCAATCTTCTCAGAGCATCGACCAGGCACCAACAAGCGTGGATCGAGAGCTATAAATCTTCTGAGAGCATCGACCAGGCACCAACACCTATCCCGTAGATTGAATCATTAAATTGTGGGGCCGAAATTCAATTTTTACCATATGCCCACATTATGCAAAGAGCCAAACCAATTACAAGATTTGCAGGGGCCGCATCTAATTTTTTGAGGGTCATGTTTCTTAATTGTTGAGGACGGACCACCGATGAGTTAACGATGAATGTGTTGGGCATATGAAATGCTTGCCTAAGCATGCATTTGAGGAACACGGCCATTAGAGACACACAAAGGGAGTATTGGGTGATCGTGGCTTGTTAGGGATTGCCCCTAAATATATGTCGACCACCATTAACCCGAAGAAGACTAGGAGGTGGCTCAGGCCGATTGAAGTGCTAGCAATGATCACTATAGTGATCAGGCTTATTACATCAGGCGTGCAGGTAGTCAACGAGAAGTCCAAGCAACATCGATTATAGATTGGAGAGGGGCATCACCACCGAGGGTCAATAATTTTGGGAGAACTCATATTTCACCAACACAACGCTGCAAAGGGGGGTGGACGTGGTTTCACGGGCATACCACTAATACATGGTTGATCCCTTAGTTTGCAGAAATCGTTGACCAACGTTCATAGGGACCACCTATGGGTTGATCGATGTATCCTTTATATATTGGTTGTAGTTGGGAGATTAGGTTTAATAGTTTTTGGGAGATATAAGGGGTTTGATTTTGTATTTGGGAGATATAAGGTTTTAAAAAGGGGTTTGATTATATACAAAATAAAATAATAATAATAATAATAATAATAAAAAGAGAGAAGAAGAAGAGAGGACTATTTAATTTCTTTTTGGTGATTGGATTGGGAGTAGTTGCAAAATTTTTGGCGTTTGGCTCAAATTTGTTGAAAATATTAGTGTAGTCCTACATATTTTCTTGCTTTGGTATCGGAGAAGATGGGTCGTCTTGAAGAGACCTTGGAAACACCAGAAACTTCTTGATGAAATAGGGAGAATACATGGTCCTTTATGCAACAATACCTCCTTAGACCAAAATGATGGTCGAAGCAGCAGGCCATTCTCGAAAAGATTCCACGTCATTTTGCAGTCGAAGCACCCATGGGAAGTGAAGTAAGGACAGAGGAAAGGGGCTAAGCTCTTCACACTTGGATCTGAGCTACAACGAATGAATTCAGTCATAGACCTTCGTAAGTTAGAGGAATTAGATGTCTGTCTGTACGGAGTGGGGCAGCCAAAATGGAAGAAACTTAGTTGGGCTCTCAAGCCATCTATGCTTGCATTAATACAACCCAAACTTTGGGAACATCCTTGTGAAGAGGTCAGGCTCACAATTGCTTCTTGTCTCAGCAAGGTCATAGCTCTAACATCACCACTACTGCCCTACAATAATGATCTCATGACAGATATACTGCAGTTGATAGCAGAAGTCCTTCAGGGGTTGAATAACATCATGCTTCCTACCTTTCAGAAGAGGTGTAGAATTTTAAAACTCATGGCAGAGTTCAGCTTTGGCACCTTTATGCTGAATTTGAAATGCGACAACTTAATCTTTCAGATACTACAAAGCTTTTACACCAACATTACATCATCTCATCCAGACTGTGTCAAAAAAAACATGCAAAAGATTATGTCTCTATTCTTAGAAGGTGATGGTGACATCTGCAAGATACTAAGATCCAAATTGTTGACCATTTGGAGGAAGGAACCATAGGGATCACTAGCTGCCTATGATCTAGTCGAGAAGTTGGTCACGAAAAACATAAAATTGCTTAGAAGGGTGCTAGCTACGAAGGAATTGAGAAGGATTGATGGAGGAATCAAGAACAAAATCTGTAGCAAGAATGAACTAAGGGGGAGAGGACTATGCTTTATCTGCAAAAGACCTTGGGCCCTTAACCATTCATGTTCAGGTGATAAGGAGGCAACAAGGGTAGAACAGTTAGAGACTTCTTCATATCATGGGGATTCATCCATAGTTGGGTTCACCAGTTTTCAGAAGAGAACCTAGGAAGGATCCAAGCAATCAAGTATAGATGGTGAGCAGCAACACCATGTTTTTCAGAGAGACCTGCAAGACAAACCGATGATAATCAGTCAGCTTGACAAAGTACATGGGGAAAGGAAGGAGGATGATGTGGTAGTTGAGTCCATAGATATCCAGGAGAACATCTATAAAGAGTATGGGCAATCAAGTATAGATAACAGTCCACAAGTACATCCATGTTTGACAATTAGAGAGGGTGGACAACTTATCCCCACATGTGGAGAAGGCCAGGAAGAAGACATTCAAGGAGAATCAAATGAGGAGCCGGTAATAATAAACAACACATAATGAGCATGATCATGCGGGGCAGTATGACTTATATGGTATGCAGGATGAGCGATTTCTGGAGGGTCAGTCAAAGGTTCAAGTTGAAGTTGTGGTCGCGGGGCATCTAGTGCAGACAGATACAGTCTACAGAGACATTCAGCAGGGCACGAGAATTACCAGTAGAGGAATTTTAGGAAAGGATCATGCATTTCAAGACAGATCTTATGATGTTGAAGCAGAGAGTTTGGACAGTCCGAGACACTGTCTTACAAGAGAATAGAAAATTTGAGGAGCTCATAGGGGTATCTGCCGAATCAACGACCAAGCTATCTAGTGTTGAGGAATGACTCAAGTCCCTCACAAGGCAGCAAGAGTAGTACAGTCGGGAGTTCCAGAGCAGCTCTCTATAGGAGTACATAGATAAGGCTTGCAACACTACCAACCCACCTTTATACATTGAGAAGAGCAGGGCAGAGTTCTCCAAACGCATCATGTTGGGTGACCGAGTGGAGCAGCACGAGTTGAGCATCGAGTAGCATCAAGATAGTAGATTTGCAGGTATTCATCCTTCTCAAGGCATGGATTGGCGAGAGATTATGAATTGGAACTCTATTGATGGGTTGATTCCTGGGAGGATACTCACAGCCAAGGGCATATTGCAGCTTAGGCCCTTTGGCACGGACAGTGATGGAGGGCTGAGATGGTACCATAACCCACAGGTCTGAGGACTTAGCTGGCATTGGGATCCAGGAGTATCCATTGGGGCCAGGATTGGCCAGAGGATTGTTTGGGATCCAGGTATCGAATGATCCATTCAGGACCATTTAGCATGGAGGTATGGAATAGCACACTAGGTTGTATGGGATCCTGGTCTCAATGCTTCTGTTGTGGATAGCAGTGAATTGTTTGAGGGCAAGCAATCTTTGGGCGAGAGGATTTGTAATATTCCCTTTCTTGATCTGGTCAAAATGGACGAAATCTGTCCATGGTATTTACCGTGGTATTTTCCCATGGTATCAGCCCATGGTATTTGTGTTTGGTTTTCGAGGGAAAATAATAAAATAAGGTCTTTAGAGAGTCCATCAAGCCTATAAAAGGGGATAGAAGCTAGGCATTTGGGATCATTCGGGTTTATCTATCTTATTGTGTTTATGTTGAGAACTTGGCATGGCCAATTCCAGTTTAATCCCAGGGACGAAAACCCCATGGGTTTTATTTTGTCTGGTGGATCCATCCAGGGTCCACAATTGTGCTTCAGTCTTTGTTTTCTCTTTCAATGAGCAATCGGGCATGCCACTGCAGGGGCTCCGATATTTTTGTATGGGCATGTACTCGTTTCTTCAACTAATAATATAAATAAAGGTTGCATTTCCAAATCCCGTTGTGTTCAGTGTTTTGATTGCAATTATTTATAACTAGAACACCCAGATGTGTCATATCTGTTGATTATTTCGTTGTTCAAGATATTACATTTCAGCACTTCACCACACTAGTAACTACATCCACAACCATATCATCTTGAGTGGGTGAATGAAGCAAGTTTGTCCACACCTATTACATGCCGGTGTCCCATCAATTTCTCCATTAGATCTTTCATTGATATGGTTGTCTATGATGTTACACCACTAGATTGTCGCAACATGCTTCTTGGCAACCCCCATCAGTTTGACAGCAGGGCATGGTTTGATGTGTTTTTTAATATTGTACAGACTTCACAAGGATAGTAAAAGCTACCAGATCACATCTTCTCCTCAGTTAAGACATCAGGCTATCAAGCAAGTCAACCTCCACAAGTTCAAAACTTTTTGTTCTGCTCCAATGTTCATGCCTCACAGCCTATCACAGCCTCCTCCACAAGCTTTAAACTTCAGTAGACAAGCATCAAGTTCACATTCCCATTCCCATCCCTCGTCCTGCTTCAACCCATACTTCCCTCACTTCAGTTATGGATTAGATGAGATTATGCATTGCATCTTTTTGAGGAACCCTTTGTCATGGTGTTGAAAAGTCAACAAGAAATGTGTGTCTAATTTAATTTTCCCTTAATTAAATTGGACGATAAAATGTAATCTTATCTCATAATCACTTGTAATAATTAACTGAGTGTGATAAACTCAGTTAGGTGATGAATTTCGAGTTGAGGGTGGTTGGTGAGGCATGCAGAGTGATTCAATTAGTTATTGAGTCCAAGTTGCAGTTAGTGCATTAGTTTAAGTCATGAGAAATCAGTTAACTCAATTAATTAAGTTAATATCAGTTTAACTAGTTGTAACTGTTTGTTGCACTAGTGAGAGGTCAAGTGAATTAAATCGGATTTAATTCACATGCAGTGATCTGTCATGTAACTGATGATTTACTATTAATAGCTGCATGCATGTCAGTTCCAATGGAGACCCAGTTGAGACAAAAGTTAAAGGGATGTTAACTATCAATTGTATTATTAGTAGGTTGCCCGCGTGTTGTAAAACAACAATAGGATTGCCCATGAGCATTGTGCAGTTTTGGAAAGTTGAATTTCATAAAAAATAAGGATTGCATTCCACATGAATTGCGCAAGCAAGGTAGGCTGAGCAGAGGCTGAAAATTGGCTAAGTGTTGGTCGATTTTGTCCGGATCAGTGTGAGACAGTTGTGAAAGTGCAGGAGACTCTTGTGAAAATAGTGTATTGTAATTGTTTCATGATTCCTTGGTGAATATACAATAGAAGATAGAGGGGTTTTGAGCAGTAAGCTTTCCCCGGGAAAATATTTGTGTTGTAGTTTGATTTGCTTCTTTCTTTACTTCTTGTGATTGGCGATCGTGTTTATTTTCCACAATTGATTTGTAGAAGGATTCAGTATCTTTAGCATATCGCATGATCGGATTGAATCCATTGATATACATATTGTTTGTATAATTTCTACATATGGTTCCTCTGCCCACACAGATCTATAGGTTCTAACTTCTGCACCTGCCCTTCAGCAGTGCCTAGCATCACACTTTAGCAGGATGTACATTTCTTCTTCCAGCCAAACACCGGCAGTTTCACAGGATCATGTTTCAGCATAGGTTCACCTTCGGCCAGAACATTCCATCCAATGCACAAATCCTACAGCTTGTGCTGTCTTTTGCTGCAATGTCAACACCATCAGAAAAAATTGGGAATGACTTCCTCTCAACAAAGAGAAATTGATGAGACACAGTCCTTAAATTCCTAGAGAACTAAGTTAACTGTTAGACTATGTATTCTCATTGTAGTTTACACTATTCACTTCATATTCCCCAACTCATTTTACATACTTGGTCATACTTGATTGCCCTCCTAAATATGTACAGTTAACTGTAACCCTAGGAGAGTGGGTCAAAGATAATAACAATCCACCAATTTTGTATCTCTATAAATAGGTAATATAATGAAGAGTATACCATATGTACATTGTATACATTACGACAATCTCATTTCTACTTGCACGACTGAATCTTTTGGAATTTCTATTCTTGTATGTGAGTTTTCGTACTGTTGTTTTGTACCCATATCAAAGGTCACCGGTTTACCTCTGTGTGCCCTGAAGAGAGGGTAGACTCTACCTATATGGACATTGGGTCCTTGAAAAGTGGGATGCAATAAATGGTACGTGGTTGACTTTAATTTCCATGAGTTTTTGTTGAGATGCTTTGCATCATTCATTGATACGCACCACTAACGCAATACAGTGCTAGAATAGTGGAGAAGAGAAAAGAACCGAACCATACAGCAACCTCGCAGCAGCCTAACTGGTTATGGCCACTACGTCTACCGTCAAACAGCATGAAACGAGAGGGTAATTTGGCAAAAAAGGTGGGTCATAAAATTGTGCGTCCACCACATGGTCATGTCTCGCAATCAATTTACACCGAGCAATACAATACTGCCAAAAAAGGACACAGTGTACCAGAAGTACCAAGTGGACCGGCATGAGTACCAAAATTTAAAAGATAGCATAAATTTCCAGAAAAGCTTCTCTAACAAGTTTTAGTGCTCCATTGCGAGATAAAAGTTCAACCTCAAGTTCAACCTCTTGCTGCAAACAATTATGTTTTCCAAGTAAGCTAGATGCAGCGAACATAATTCCAAATAAAAATTCATCCAGTGCAACCAGAAAATTGATTAAAAGGAAATTAAAAATAATAGCACCCATTTGCCAGATTCCTAAATCGACCCAAATCCAACTCGAAAAATATACATTACCCAACAACGGTAGGCAAACATAATCATCAATCCAAACAAACTGAAAAAAAATCCTATTCTCAATGCATATAAGCCAACATATCCGATAAGATACTCACGGGAAATTTAATATAGCGTGCAATTGACTCCATGAGTGCGTCCGAAACACCAATGTGGTCCTTGCCCGGATCTTTCTCCACGGGAACAGGGACTTTCACGAACCTCCAGTACCCATCTTGCCTTGTTTTAGTATCCCCAGTATCAACTTCTTTCTCTCTCGGTTTCCGACGTTCTGATGGATATTTTCTCTTGCCTCTTCTTTCAGTTTTTCTGACACATCTGATTTTCACTTGTGTCCTCCATTTTGGCCTCTGCCAGATTGATATAGATTGCAAGTGTTGCCATGGATACAGTTGGGTTCTAAATGGCTGGAGTGTGAATCCAGTGCGTGCATTGGAGGGAAGGTTTGAACCCATCTTGAGCTCCATGGTACAGTGGAGTTCTGTGGAGCCGGTGAAAATTTTAGATAAGGTTTTAGAGCGGTTTTAGACGAAAACAAGTTCACAACGTCAATTGTAACACGCGTTTTTCAATTATCTCGTCCATTGTTTCCGAGGATTGCCTTAAAACACCAACACACTTCTATATGTGTTTTTTTTTTCTCTCTCTTAACGACCAGAGGTTCCTCTTTTAATGACATCATTTAGTTCAGAGAATCGCATTTCTCATAATTATCATTGTGTTTTTGGTTGGTTTTGTATTTAAAGTAAAAATGCAATGTCAGTAAATATTTTGTTGTAGGTAATAAAAAATAAAGATTTATGGGATAGTTAATAAATTATAGTATTAAAGGAAATTGAATACTTTATGTTTAGATTCACTTGAAGTTAAATTAAAGAAAAATGTGAAACTCTTGTTATATATAAGTAGTGAAGGAACATGATTCTCTTGAAGTTAAACTTAAAAAAAAGGTGAAATTCTGATTATATAAGTAGTGAAGGAATATGGTCCTCTCAAAATAAGGATCCACTCCCCTCAAAAATCATTTATCTTTTGTATCCAGTAGTTTTAGAAGGAAAAAATCTCGCAAGGCTTCCTCCTTCAATGCAACTGCCTTTCATTCACGATTAACCTTCCCTCTTTCATAAAAGAGATGAAAGTGCCCAAAAAGTATGTGAAAAGCACTGACAAAGAAACTTGTGAAGATGAAACCCACTAAAAACAAGGCCTTAAGGACTCAATCAACCTTGGCATAAGCCCTAGCTTTAGGTGCTAAATCTAAGCCTCATTATGAATGTCATTCCTAGAATTGTAAGGGGTTCAAGTAGCATAGAAAAAAGTTTTGACTCTTGAGTCTCTATTAGACACTACAGGGCTAGGGCTTGGAGATTACCCATTGATATTGCAAATTATAAATACTATTTTGTTGATGAAAAATTGAAATAATGTACTCAAATAGGGAATTTTGTAGTCATGTTCCACTTGTGTCTGCGATTAAGACTTGGGTAAAAGAGCCATGAGAAACACATGGATGGATTTGCACAACCATTCATAGCCTAACTAGAGGTTTTTTTCCAATTTTCAATAAAGGAAAAGAATCATCACCATGAAGTGGTTATTTTGAACCCATGGATGTGCTGAAATACCTTACCTATTCTCCAAAAATTGCATGAAACATTATGAATTAACAAAGCTTCACAATTGCATAGTATAGATAGAATTGTTAAGACTACCCATAAAAATTATTAGATGCCATGGAATGCATATATGTGTGATTGGTAAGTACATGTAACATGATCTAGTGAGATTTTGCAATCTACTACTTTAAAAGGGGTTTACCTCATATTCAATCTATTGAAGGATCTCAAGGAAGTTGTTTACATTCAAGTACAGGATAAAACTTTGCATCATCAAACCCACTACGTCAACCTCCAAAACACTTGTTTCATGTGTCATATCCTATGCCATAGCAAGGACTATCCCTTAATGGCCAAACCTAAAAATGTAAAGGATCAAGGTAGTCAGAATGTGCAAAGTTAGCCTCTGGTGGCCTTTGGATGTACCCCCAATAAATAGTGAAGAATCGATGAAAGTTGTAAAAAAGGGCAAAGCTTCTCAAACCTTAAATTGTTAGAATATTGAGACATGTGAATAAACATACAATAATATTAAACATTGGAACCTTACTAGACTATCCTCCTACAATAACGGCATTTAATCAAAGTAAGAAAGAGATGAGAGAAAAAAAATACATGAGGTACACGTGGTAAAATCCTAATGTGGGGAAACATCCATGGAAAGGTAATAGTCTTTGTTATTCTTCATAAATCTCTAATCTTACACTTGAGAGCACCCCGCAAATGCTTTACCCTTTACAAAGATAACATATTTTCTCTATTCCTGTGTGTGATTCATGTGTCTCTCTTACCTCTCTTATATACCAATAAATGTGGAGAAATTACATCTCAATAATACATGTAGCATAAATGTAATTTCACCTCTTTATATAATAAATGATAATAAGAGTATTTTACCCCATGATGAATGTGAGATAGCTCTTTTACATAAGATTCCAACTTCTTCCAACATAACAACACACATTATTACTTTTTAAGGAACACATTCCAATAAAAACTCAGATCTACCATGACATTAACCTTTAGTTGATTAGAAAGAAAATTGATATTTTAATAATGGGCAAAGAGCCTACAAGGTCCTCGTAACCCACCTTTTCATATGAAGGTAAGGTCCATATGAGTCAAAAACTTGCCCTTGTGCCTTAACTCTCATCTTTCTCTAAGAGTGAAATATTCTCATTAGAAACTATAAAATGAAATGTTATATTAATGGTTTTGACCAAAATGAAGAAAGTGATAACTTCAATCAATTTCGATTCCCTTGTGAACATGAAATCTAAGGAGATAGTGGAGCTCCATGTTGAAAATTTGCAATAAAAGTGGTATCCTGGAATGTTCAAGGCTTAACCAACCCTTTACGTAAATCCATGGCCTATATATTACATCATATTATTTACGATTTAAGTATATTGCATTTATAAAAATTTAAACTAGTTGTTTTGTGTTAAAAATGGCCCTTTGAGTAATATGATTGAATATTTGTATCTTTTTACCAACCTTGCATAAGGTAAAGGAGGGGTTGTTACCTTGGTTTCCTAAAGCTAACCATTAGTGTCATTAACCATAACTCTAATCCTGTAGATTGGCTAGTTTGGGCATTATTCAATTTAGAAATTATGTTCTAAGGTTTCTTAACATCTATGCTCCAATTGATGTTGATGAGAGTGTAGCTTTGTGGGATTTGATAGTTGAAGAGCTCCAAGAGAACACATGGTTGTTATTTGGGGATTTTAATAATATTGACATATAATAATATAAATAGGCATATTATGAATGTCCTCATGGGAGAAAACAACTTAGAATGGCCTAGAGGCCAAGATCAAACATTACAACCCTAACAAATTATGTAATTGGGACTCTCTTGACCTATGGCTTACTAGGCCTAATTTCTAGAAAGGTGGTAAAAGAGTTTCAATGCAACTTGATCATGCCACACTTGTTGCTCCAAAATGTTTTTTTCTTTGACTACAATAAGACTAGGCATGTTTAGGGCTTTGCAAAGCTAACCCTTTCTAAATATCAATTCCTTTTCTTTTCTATATCTTGGTGTGTTGTAAAACTCAAAATAGAAAGGCATATATTTATGTTTAATGCTTCTAAAGCGAATCAACCAACCAATATTGAATCCATCAAATGCATTCAAAATTTGATATCATACCCTAGAGGGCCTAGGGATATGTTACCTACCAAATTGTATTTAATAATGAAAGTTTTTAAGCCCCATAAAAGCCCCATGTTAACTCTAGAACCCCTTATTAAGCCTAGATATTGAGTTACTACATATATAATATTGTTTTATTGTTATGTAGTCTAGAACTTTTTATTGTACCCTTTCATTATAATTGTACCATGATCTCTTATATATGTACCAAGAGACATGTCTTAGGATGATCAAATAGTGTCTTATACATTATATTCGTTATAAAATGAGGCTTCCCCCTTGAAGTGGACAATAATTATTGGTTTCTTATCATTATATAGGCACATGGTTCATAACATTTGGTATCAAAGCATACAAACCTATGGTTTTACTGCTTCAAACAAGTCACTGTGGATTTTTTGCTATACTTTTTTTTCTTGGGGAAATCTTCAGACAATGAAATGTTAAGAAAAATGAGGAGAGATCTCAAATTACATATTGTCAAAATTTCATATTTTGGTTCACTATAATTTCAAAGGTACAACCTATAGAAGTCAAAGTTTGTGAATGATCCTAAAATTAATTTCAAGCGAGTGATATTAGAAGTTTCCCTGTGACATTTTTTTGGACACTTCAGAACGTGAATTTTCTTTTTGGTTGAGAAAATATCTAGAAGAACGTTTGATAAAAATTTCAGATTCTAGTTCACTAAAATTTCAGAGATATACCATATGAGAGTTAGGGTTTGTGGATGGTCCCGAAATCATTCTCAAACGAGTGATCTTGGAATTTTCGCTATAGTTTTTTTCATGGAAGATTCAAACCATGAAATTTTGAGCTCAGTGGGAAGAGGTATAGGAGTACATCTTACCAAAAATTTGGATTCTAGTTCATCATAATTTTAGAGATACACCTTGTTGAAATTAGGGTTTTTTAATAGACCTAAAATCAGTTTCAAAGGGGTGATCTTCGAATTTTTTCTTTAACTTTCTCTCGGAGAAGTTTAAGTTTGTAAAATTTTCAAGGATCCGAGGAGACATACTGAGGTATTGCAAGTAAAACATTCATAATCATATTTGAAAAATTGGACATGTGCCACACTATACAAGTTTTCCCATGGAAAGAGGCCAAAAATAAACATTATTTGGGAAGGTTTCCATAACTTTCAATTGGAACATCAAATTTTGGTTATATTGTGGAATTGCAAAGAATACATACCTGAGTAATATAGGCCAAAATTTTAGATTCACGAGGGCTCAAATTTCAGGGATACATCTAGACAAAAATAAGCCATCCATATAATTACAAATTAGGGTTGTGAAAGGTACATAACTTATAATTGGTATGAATTTTGATTGGAAGATCTCTATTTTGGGATTCAAAATTTGTCACAAAGAGGATAATGAGGAGCTTTTTTATTTACTCACATGGTTCCTCGGGGTGCTTCAAAAGCTTCACCACTTAAATCTCTAGAAATCTCATCCATGACTCATAAAGAAATAGAATATGTCTAGTATTGGGTATCCAAGTTGGAAGGTCAATTGTCATAGATGCAAGGATTAGTAAAAAATATGGAATGAAAGATGGAGGGACGTAAGGAAGAAATTAAAAAGATTTCATGAATGCCATGGAAAAGCTTCTCTTAAAGAGGCATCCTAAAGAAGATATGGAGATCCAATGAAATTGTGAAAATGAGGAGAACAATTGTGTTGGAACTGAATCATATATAAGGATTATTTTATCACAATTACTTGAATCACAAAACCATAATTATGATTTTTAACTCCAAGATCCACATTGATAGGGATTCAATTCAACACAAAGGAACTTCTTCAATCCAAATATAGATATGAGGAAGTTTGATGGTAATGATCCCATAACATGGATACTCTAGATGGAGTTATGCTTTGATATACACAAGTGACAACTTTACAAAAGGTAAATATTGCACCCATGTTTTTAGAACAAGATCAATTTATATGGTGTCAATGGTTCTATTAGAGGAAAAATGATTATATTTCATCTTGGTCCATTTTTGTAGAGTAATTGATAGCACATTATGGGGTTATTAAAATCAATACATTCTTTATTTGATTGGTAAATATTTGACAAAAAGGTCCAATTATAGGTAGCATTTAACAATTCCAAAAGTCAAGTCTAAGGATAATGAACATTTCAAAGGATAATTTGTTAGATCTCTTTATGGAAGTTTAAAGAAAATCATCCAACACGAGGTGTGTCTCTTTAATCCTAAATCCCTAGGGCATGCTTTCAATCTAACAAGGAAAGTTGAATGTAAAAATATGGCTACTAGAAGAGTGGTCACTAACAACTATAGAGAACACCATGCTCCCTCTCTGAACCTCACTCAATTGACAAGGTTAGCATCTCGGAAAATAGAAGAAACAAGAGCAAAGGGTCTATGTTTCAATTGTGACAACAAGTATAGTAAGGGGCATAAATATTATCAGAATAAATTATTCCACTTATGATATGGAGACGAAGAACAACAAGAATTGGAAATGTCACAAGATCTACAGCTAGAATAGACTACTTCAACAATATGTTATCATGCATTGGCTGACATTAGTACTCTATAAACCCCCAAGATAGAAGGACACATCTAAAATAAAAAGGTAACAATGTTAATTATTTCAGGTATTACCCATAACTTCATTAATTAAAAATTGGAAAAGCTTCTTAACTACTTTGTATATCCAACACCAAATTTTCAAGTAATGATTGTAGATGGAGATACCATAATTTGTTTAGGGAAGTGTCATAGTATTAAGCCACGTGTGGGGGAGTATTTATTGGATAGTACCATGATGGCAATCTAAATGGGTGGTGTTGATGTTGTATTAGGGGTCTAATGGTTAGAATTATTAGAAACAATGACCCTTAATTTTCAAGATATTTTCATGATATTTTCCACAGAAGGCATCGAAATTGAGTTTAGAGGCATCCAAAGGAAACTCTCTAAAGTAATAAAATCTAATAGAATGACAAAATTACAAGAAAAAGGGACACCATGGTGTAATCACACAATCATGTTCATTGTTTTTTCAAATATCTATATCCTCTACTTTAGTGGATCTCCAAATAGTTATGAACAAACATTCCATGGTATTTGGAGAGATGCCTAAGGATCTTCAGCCTTCTCAAGATTGTGGTGATCTTATTCATTTGCAACTTGGAAGTCTACTACCTAACACTAAGCCTTACATGTATTCATATGCACAGAAGAGTGATATTGAGCAGATAGTTCAAAAAATGTTAGAGGTTGGCATAATTCAACCTAGCTATAATGTTTTATTTTCACCAATGGTAACGATTATAAAAAAGGATGGCTCATGGTGTATATGTTCAAAATACAAACAATTCAACAAAATGAAAATCAAAGATAAGTTTCCCATTCTTGTCAATAATGAATTATTAGAAAAAATTGCATGGAACAATTTACTTTACTGAGTTGGATCTCCTTTTTGGATTACATCAAATTAGAATGAGGCAATAAGAAATTCCCAAAGTAGCCTCTAGAACACATGAAGGTGATTATGATTTTTTGGTTATGCCATTTGGACTTACTAATGCCCCTTCAACATTTCAAGCTTGTTGAATTCTATTTTCAAACCCTTCCTTGGAAATTTTGTGTTAGTATTTCTCGACTACATACTAATCTACAACAAATCTTGGGAAGAGCATGTGCAACATGCTAACAAGGTCTTATCACTATTGGAAGAGCAACAACTATATGCAAAGCCTTCCAAGTGTGCTTTTGGGTTCAATAAGTGGAATGTTTGGGTCATATTGTATCTCATGAAGGTGTCAAAGTGGACCCTAACAAAATCAAAGCTATGATAGAATGGCCAATCCCCAAGACCATGAAGAAGATCAAATGATTCACGGGATTGA
Source organism: Pinus albicaulis (assembly GCA_034641835.2). Taxonomy (NCBI): domain Eukaryota; kingdom Viridiplantae; phylum Streptophyta; class Pinopsida; order Pinales; family Pinaceae; genus Pinus; species Pinus albicaulis. Next base: position 417,257,690 of record CM076582.1, on the reverse strand, counting down.
TAGGATATTACCATAATTTTGTCAACAATTATGGTCAAACAACAATGCCTCTAACAAAAGTATTGAACAAGGAAGAATTTTCTTGGACTAAGTAAGCAATCGAAGCTTTTGTAAAACTCAAATATGTTATGTGTACAACTCATGTCCTGGCCACACCTCACTTTACAAAAACCTTCATTATGGAGTGTGATGCCTCAAACCATGGCATTGGTGTATTTTGATCCAAGAAGGAAGGCCACTTGTCGTTGAAAGTAGTGAACTTAAGGGAAATAACTTACTCGGACCCATCTATGACAAATAAATTTTGGCCATACTACATATAGTTAAGAATTGGTGTCCATACCTAATAGGAAAGCCCATCAAAGTAAAAACAGATCATAATAGTTTGAAGTACCTATTGGAAAAATTATTAACTTCATAAAATAAAAATAAAAATAGGTTATAAATATGCTTAGTTATGAATTTGAAATAATATACAAAAATGGGAAACAAAATATTGTGATAGATGTGCTCTCAAGGAAAGAGGAAGACGCAAAGGGGTTACTATGCATTATTTCCATTCCACAATCTAACTGGGTGGAATAATCAAGGATAGAATGTAAGCAAGATGAGAAGGTATTCAAGATCATTTAGAAACTATAGGAGGATACCAATGCACTAGGAAACATTATGTGGAAGAATGATTTGTTGTGACTTATCTAACAGGCCTTTTTAATACCTTCTAATTCTTCAAAAAGATAACTAAAATTTTACGTGTTTAATTAGATTCCAAGGTTAGTATAGAACCTGGGAACTACCATGTATCGTTTATGCTAGTAAAATTTATAGTTGTAGTATTCTAAATGAATGTCATGGGGCAAGATATTGATATGCGTTCATAAGTCACAAGGATAAATTCATACCACACTTGCAATACAAAACCACTCTTATAGGAAAATAAAGAACACACTTTGCAAGAAATTAAGCACATTTGTAGGAAAGTAAACACACTTGTAGAAAAGAAAACACACCGACAGTAAAAAGGTGACTTGTTCAAGTGTTTTAGATGATCTTGAATGTTGTAATAGAAATACACATGAAATGCAATAGATAACAAATAGATATCAAACCACAAGCTATAAGGGATTCAAACTGAGCTATGCTACAAAGAACCACATCATAAAGGCCATTGAAATCTTGGGAAATAAAACAAAAAGTAAATACAAAAACAATGTAATTAGTTGAATTTGCAAAAAAAAGTACAGTAATGTTAATTGTAGAGTCGAAATAGTGTGAGTTGCAACATTAACCTAAAATTTAAAGTACAACTATAATTAAACAATAGTCACAGTAATAAACAAACCACGTGTTCGATTTGTAAGAGTTGCAACTATGTATATGTTCAAGAGTTTCAAATATGCATAAAATAATAAAACTAAATGTCAAAGTTGCATAATTGTGTGAATAACAAAATCAGAGTTGCAACAATATGTGATTAATAGAATCATGGTTGCAACAATACAATAAACGAGGGAGTTACTAGAAATAAACAAATACAAATAAAATTATAGCTACACTACAATGTACAAATAATGCATGGCTAAGAAGGGGGGGCTACCCCTTTAAAGGAGCCATTGGTTAAAGAAACAATAATGTGCTAGCCAATCAACCCACTATCAATAGAAAGAGGCAAGAACTTATATTGCAAAAATTAAATAACAAGTACATACTAGCTTTCATATTCAAAGCAATTGATTCGCTACTTTATACACCTTTGATTGTCATTCTTATACAAATGTTTGAGCTATATTAAGAGTTTGATGGATAGTTATGAAAGTTTGACTATTCCATCTAGTTATAATGAATTTCCTTCAAAAGGTAGAAAATTGAGCATATGTTGACTCGATCAATTGTGTGGCAAGTGGTAGTTGGGTCACTCTTTCCTTATGGAGCAACCAATTGTCCTTGTCATTTTCTTGTGTTAGGAGATTGGTTGGTTGGCCGATTTTGGAATTTTGTTAGCAATAGTTGTGTAGCTAAGATGAAACATTATAAAAACTACCCATAGTTGCGAAAACGACCACTTGTGTAAGAGTTGCAACACTACGTTGTAGTGATTTGCAGCAATGGCGTGGAGGAGAGTTGCAATAACAAGGAGTCATAACACAAGTGTAGCATCTTGTAATTGTAGCACATGTTTCTTCATATTGGATTTGTGGCATGAGTGTCATCGACTTGGAGTTGTAGTAGCTCAGAGTCACAACACTTTAGAGTTGTAGCACTACATTGGAATAGTGAGTTGCAACAAGGAGTCACAACACCTACCAATCGATAGTTGCAACATCTAATAGTCGAGAGTTGTGGCACCTAATGATAAGGAATTGCAGTACTTAGCAATAGGAAGTTGCAACAACTATCCATGGTGACTTGCAGTGCTTGTATCTTGCTATTTCCTTAAGGTATTTGTGCATCTTTGCCTCCCGAATGTTAGTGGTTAGCATAGAAAGGTAATTATCTCCTTAAACACATAAAAATAAGCATTAAAATGACATATTAAGAGAATAATTCTACCTTGAACAAAATTGCTTTAAAATGGGAAAAATGGTTATTGGAGTGAGGTGAAAATGGGAAAATATATATGCAAAAAGGTCTTAGATGGGTGCAGAAAGATGCTAAATTATGCACCTGTGATCTCCCCCCGGCCAAAATTGTTGCATGTCTCCATGAAACCAACAGGCAATTTGAGTCTAAGTAATAGTAGTGTCCATGGAAGTTTTGGATGTTGCAATCCACATCCCTTGACTCATGGGAATCATAGTAGCCCTTCCTTTCCTCAACTTTCTTCCAACAAGCAAGTTCTTCTTTTCTAGTCATATTATAGTTTTTTCTGATACTCGGTATAAGGAATCCAAATCATTCGATAAAGAAATTTGAGGCCAACCCAATGGTTTCCACGACTCTTTATACACCCGATATATCATTGTACTCTCTTGAGATCTACTACAAAATTGTTAGGGTTGAAGGAGTCTCTTTTGTGCATGTCCTTTTTGTCTTATTCCCTGCATTTAATACACCCTTTTATAATTGCTTTTGTTAGTACTTCAATCTATGCCTTACAATGCTCAATGGCCTCCTGTCTGTTTTGAGCCATAAATGCTACATGTAGAAGGTTGTGTTAACCATATGTAATGTATTAGGAGGACATATTGGGATCTATAATACTCCCCTTAAATCTACAAATTGCACTTAAAATTATTTTTAGTCGCTTGATGGGTTATTGTCCAATTAGTGTGGTTATTCAAAAAAGAAGAAAAATCTCATAATTGAACATTCCCTGAAAAATGGTTAGGGTTCCAAACAGGGTCATGATGTAACAAAATGTTGTGTTAATAGAGATCGCCCAATAGATTATTATTCTCATTGGTACATGCATAGTAATCTTCTAGGAATGTATTTGGAGAGGTGATTTCACAAGGCTTGGAGGTCACGAGAGCTTTTCTTTGGAACATGAAATACTTCTCCAACAAGTATATACTGCACATAGGAGAAGGGGTTGTAAAACTAAGTGTATCCTCCACTAATAATCCAAGTTGGATCTTCTTGACTTCCATTTTTATCAACCTATTTTTGTAGCCTGGTAGTCTTTTCAACCTCTTAATCCATTTCCTTCTTCCATTTCTTCCTATGAATTTCAAACTTCTCAGCCCCCCTGTCTCTAATATTTTTGACAACTTGTTGATGTTCCTTGATGGCCATTACCTCCTCCTCATTAGCAACAAATATCCCATTCCATTTCTCTTCTTTGGATTTCTCCCATTGTTCTAGGAGGTTTACTCAAAATTCTTGGCCCTCCATCTCAATAAGATTTGTCTTAACAACAAATTATATCATATCATGACCCTTTTTCTCTATTTGGACAACATTGACTAGGGTTTCTTTATCATATGGTTTTTCCTAGGCTATATCCTTTTCCTCAAGAAGAGGCTCCCCTCTTTCCTCAATAACAAGGAAACCTGCTACAAGAGATAGGCATTCTAATTTTTCAAAGGGCATGTTTTCTTTCAACCCACTCTTCAATAATGTGACTGTGGTATGAAGTTTTCTATTTTTCTTTCCAAATTATCCTCCTTCTATGAAGAGAAGTATATAAGGGCATAAAGGAAAGAATACACATTGTTTTCTTTTGCTTCATGGCCTTGAAGGTCTTCGTTAGTTCTGGTGTGGCAATAACTTCTTATGCCTTTGTTGGTGCACTGGGTTTTGCAACTTCTTCCTCTTCTTCTGCTTGCTATTCCATTTTAACTTCTAGAGTTGCAATAGGGCCTTCTTCTATGTCTCCATTTGTTTTTTTTTATGTAGTAGCAAGGTAGTATTTTGTGTCTCCCCTTTCTAGATCTTGTCTAGCCACAAGGTGCTCGTATGTGTCTTTTCTTATTGGTTCTTGCATAGAAGCAAGGTATTCATCTCCATCTCCAAATATGGTTTCGTAGAGCCTTGTTTTCCCCCCATCACGTTTGTTGGTTCTTATGTGACACCAAGGGCTTAATGTATGCTATAATAGGTTCTTCTTCCACTCATGTTGGTTCTTGTGTGACAACAAGGGTTTCTTCCCTTTCTACTTGAGTCGTAGCAATTGAGGTCATATATCTATTGTATCTTGTTCTCTTCCTCCTAGGGTTGCTATGTATGTAGGTCTCTTTGGCTCTACCTCAACCTCTTTGTTAGATCCTTCTTTCCAATGATCTCCACATCATTGTCATGGTTGTCTTCTTATCATTGTGTAGTTGCAGAAGGTCTTCCTCTATCACAAAAGTTACAACAATTTAAAATTCTTCAATGAGAATGGAAACACAATATTCTTCACTTTTAGGAGTGTAATTTTTTTTTACCTCAAAATTTGCAATGGTTGCAACCTTTAGAGTTGTAGCAGTTATAGCCTTGAGAGTTGTAACAAGGTTCTATACAGATGGAGCTATGACAATTGCATCTTTAAGTAGAGTTACAATAGCTTCTTCTTTGATTGGTATCCTTGATACATCGCTCTAGACTCAACCTACTCTATATAATGCATGCTCAACTAATAATTTTATGAGTTTGGGATGTGAGAGGGTGTCTTTAGGGTGGTCAAACCTTTGAACGAGTGTGTTCATGGCTTGGATTTTCTTCCAAAGGAAGAATTGCATGTTAACTAGCCTATCGTGCCTCAGGTGATCCAAAAACCTTAAGTGTTGTAAGTAGACTATCCCATGGCAGTATTCACACGTGAAATACCTCTGCACCGCAATGGATACATCTCCTTAAGGGTCTAGTAATAGTCTCTAGTCAAATCATGTACCTTTCTTGACCAAACCTTCACCTAACTCAAGGAGTTTCTCCATGATCTTTGGTTTTGGACTTCTTATATAGTTCCATCATTCTCTGCTTTAAGGGAGACTTCAACCATAGTTTCATTTACATGCAACGTTGTTCCCCCTACTATTGACCTATTTCCTATAAAATTAATGGAAAACTCCAGTGCCACATCATCATTATATTCCTGGAGCTTGTGTACATATTCAATCCTAAAATATTCTCATGTGGTCATATTCAGTTCAATGATCCATTTTCTCTTTATTTTCAGAGCTTAGTTCGTTTTGCAGTTGCAAGGTGAAATGATTAGTTTGGTGGGGGTTTGGCATTACAACTTCTAATTATGGCAAGGAATGATTATCTGATAGTGGGATGTTGTCATAGATCGATGGCGACGATAATGAGCACATGCAATCAAATAATTGGTTAAGTCATTTATGCCAAATTATTACCATTCAATATGCAATCAAGAGACATGCCTTCTAACTTACCATGAGTGTGTTGGAAATACTGAGGGGGGGGGGGGGGGGGGTGAATCAATATTTCTTTCAATTAGAGCATTAGTTAATCTTCAATTATTATCAGTGTTTGTAGATTGATAGCAGCAAACAAGAGGAACACAAATGCACACAGTTTTTAAGGTGGAAACCCACTCCGGACAAAAACCACCTAATGCTTTTCTAATAATTCTTTAATATTCAACTCCAATTGAAAATAAAGCTCCAACTTCCTAGAATCTAGAAAAGCATTCTTCTCCAGCTCCAACTGGATGGACGCTCCAACGCCCGAGATTCTTCAGTAGTCAATTGAACGGATGCCCCAACACCCAATGAGTGACAACTCACCCTAGCACCACCCTACCACCCTATAGAAGAATAAAAGAAGAATGGACTCCCGTACCAGGGAAAATGGTCCACTTTACAATGATATAGAATGATGTAGAAGAAGAAGATATACTAGATCATAACCCCAACTTTGACACAACCACCTAATGATGATCCTAGACCTCCCAACATTGCCTCTTCAACCCTTGGCAGATAGATACTAGTGCAATTTGTACAATAATGTATTTACAATGACTAAGTACAATGATACCTTTACAATGATTGTATGCAGTGCTGCCCACTTGAAGACTTCATATGACGAACTTCTTGCTGCTGTTATGCACCTTGGTTGCTGCTCTTGTCATGCTACCCTCTGCTGCACCGTTCTTTGCTTTGCTGCCGTAGAAATTCTGGTCATTTTCAACCCTTGACAACACATGATCTAGCTTTTTCTTGCCTTCTAGGAGCTCGATATTGAATATGGTGTATCTCTATTATTTCATATCCTCAATATCTGATTTTTGGTCCTGTAGTAGTCCTCTGAGTCTTCTTTCCAATTCCACAGGTCTGACCCAATTTGGATTCTTCAAGAGAGATTTATACCCAATCTCTCACAATGCCCTAATTAAGGACTGTTTCAGCATATCACACTTGTACGACGTGCCACGTGTCACTGTTTCTTCATTTGTCTCTGAAATTGATAGAGAGAAAATCAAATACTGTGCACTATCTGCCACTTTTTACGTAATTCCAATCCGATACTCATAGAGAGAGTTATGACGAATTTACCAAGGTCACTTCTTTGAGATGAATTTCAGGAGCCTGCAAAAACCCTGACTTCCACATATCATATCTCCAAAAATATTGCGCACCTTGATCTGAAAATTTTACTGCAACTTCATCAGGATTTCAGCTTCGCCTCATAAAAATTTCAGCTTCTGAACATTCGTATAAAAAAATTTAGAGCGAAAATTCCACGATGACCTGTTTCAGATGGCCGAATCCCTTACATAAGGAGGAAATGAGGATCACAATTTATATAAATGCTTAATTTGAGAGGGGCTTCAACGAGTGAACATGGAAGGGATTTTAGGAGCTTAAAAAATATTAATTATGACTTTTCAATGACCCATGCCCCAACCCCATGGGGTTTTATCCCACTAACTGGGGGTATAAACTTCAAACATGAATATCTCTCAAACCGTGAAGAATTACATGGTGTGCCATATATCAACGGAAACATATAGAAAATTAGAAACCGTCAAAAGCATTATTGACCCATAATATATTAATTTGGTAGGTCAAAATTCCCATGCAATATTGGGTTAGCCCCTGGTGCTACTTGGGTTGACATCAATGACAACCGCTGATCAACAATCTCCCCCTTTGGCATTGATGGCAACATAAGTAATCCCCATGCAATCATGACACCTCTTCCTACAACATTCTCTCCCCCTTTGACATCAATGGCAAAGGGTAACTCCCCCTGAAACACAACCATCCTGCGGACCTGTACACACTTCCACTCCCGCTGACACACAACCATCCTGCATACCTGTACACACTTCCACTCCCCCTGACACACAATCGTCCTGCAGACCTGTAATCTAATGAGAAATTGGGAGTATCCCAAGCTTTTGACGAAGATATTCAAATGCTTCACGAGGTAAAGGTTTAGTGAAGATATCAACAATTTGTTCTTTTGTACAAACATACTCAAGTTTGATATTCTTTTCAGCGACTTGTTCTCTAACAAAATTACATTTGATCGGAATGTGTTTTGTTTTTGAAAGCATGACAGGATTGTTGGAGATGCTGATGGAACTAGTGTTGTCACATAATATGGGAATAGGCTTACTGAATTGTACTTGAAGATCTTTCAAAGTTTGTTTCATCCAAAGGACTTGAGTACAACATGATGTTGCTGCAATGTATTCTGCTTCCGTTGTAGATAATGAGATTGAAGTTTGCTTTTTGCTCAACCATGATACGAGACAACCACCTAGATAGAATGCTGCTCCACTAGTACTCTTACGATCATTAATGCTTCCTGCCCAATCTGCATCTGTAGAGGCTTGAATAATGAGATTGTTACCCTTGGGATACCACAAGCCATATTCTTCTATGCCCTTTAGATATCGAAGAATTATTTTGATGGCAATAATATGTGATTCTTTTGGTGCTGCTTGGAATCTTGCTACTTGTCCAACTACTTGCATAACATCTGGCCGAGAGGCTGTTACATATAGAAGACTACCAATCATAGATCTGTCCAACTTCTGATCCACATCCTTAGATGAGTCGTCTATGCTCAATTTGCAACCTGTTACCATTGGAGTAAGGACGGGTTTGCAATCTTCCATTTTGAATTTCTTGAGCATTTCCTTGATGTACTTGGCTTGACATATAGATATTCCTTTCTCTTGCTGAGATATTTGAAGCCCCAAGAAGTATGTTAGCTCACCAAGTAAAGACATCTCAAACTCACTTTGCATCTTTGTAGAAAATTTCTTACTTAGTCGATCATCATTGCTACCAAATATTATATCATCCACATATACCTCAACGATTGTTAAATTATCTTTATCTATTTGTACATAAAGATTGCTATCAACAATACCTTTCTTGAACCCTTGTTGACATAGATATCCATCAAGATGAGCATACCATGCTCTGGGAGCCTACTTGAGACCATATAGAGCCTTCTTTAACCTGCAGACATAGTCTTCTTTTCGTGATAGTAGAAAACCTTCAGGTTGTTCGATGTAAACTTCTTCTTCTAATCCTCCATTCAGAAATGCTGACTTAACATCCATTTGGTAGACTTTGATTTTTCTTGAACATGCATAGGCGAGAAACATTCGGATGGCTTCCATTCTGGCAACTGGTGCAAATTTTTCGTCGAAATCAATTCCTTCCACTTGTGCATAGCCTTTGCAAACCAATCTTGCTTTGTTTCTAGTAACCTGCCCATCTTCATTCAATTTGTTCCTGAACACCCATTTAGTCCCAATGACATTTTTATCTTTTGGTCGTGGAACTAATTCCTAGGTGTTATTCTTCTCAATTTGATCCAATTCTTCATTCATAGCTGCTACCCAATGTTCATTCTGGCTGGCTTCCTCAAAACTACTAGGCTCAAAGGTTGCTAGAAAAGCAACGTGAGCTTGTTGTGATGAACAAATTTGTCGACCTTCATTTATGTCACCAATGACTTGATTTGATGGATGGTTCTTTTGAATCCACTCTTTTGTTCTCCTTGGAGGATCTTCTTGTTGTTGTTCTCATATATCTTGATGATCATTGTTTACTTCTTCCTCGTTGATAGTTGTTTCTTGTTCTACAATTTTATTTGTGTCTTTTTCAGCCTCTGTCTCAAGTTTCAAATATTCTAGATCCTCATCATTACTCGCTAGAACACCATCTTCGTCAAATGTAACATTTATGCTCTCCACTATCTGTTTTTGTCTTATATTATAGCATTTATAGGCCTTTCTTTTGCATGAGTAACCAACAAAGATACCTTCATCAACACGTGATTCAAACTTACCCAAATTTTGATCTTCTCTTTTGATATAACATTTGCTTCCGAAGATTCTGAAATATTTTACATTAGCTGGTTTTCCTTTCCATAATTCATATGGAGTCTTGTTGCAATTATTTCTGAGAAGACTTTAGTTGATAATGAAGACTGCCGTATCAATTGCTTGAACCCAGAATTTTTCATCCAATTTTGAGTCCTTCAACATTGTTCTACCCATTTCCTATACAGTTCTATTCTTTCTTTCAGCAACTCCATTTTGCTGAGGTGTTCGTGCTGTTGAAAATTGCCTTTTTATTCCATTTTTGTCACAGTATTGCTGAAATAATTTGGAAGTGAATTCTCCACCATTATCTGATCTTAAACACTTTATTTTCAAATCAGTTTCATTTTCAACCAACTCCTTGTAGATCTTAAAGCACTCAAATGCTTCAGATTTTTTCTTTAGAAAACCGACGGTTGTCATCCTGGTATAGTCATTTATCATTAACATGAAATATAATTCTTCGTCTAAGCCTTTTGTTCTCACAGGACCACATAGATCAACATGTATCAATTCCAATGGATGTGATGCAAAGTGTTCTTTTGTTTTAAATTGTACTTTTGTCTACTTGCCATGTCGACATGCCTCACATAGTGTGTTGGAAGGTTTTGAGATTTTCAGCATTTCTCGTACTGCTTCCTTTTTGCTTATCCTGACAAGATTGTCAAAGTTTATGTGACCCATTCATTTGTGCCATAACCAACTTTCATCTTCTTTAGCTAGTAGACATGCTTTAGTTGCTTCATCCAGAACATATATGTCGTTTGGAGCTCAACTTGCTGTAGCCACAATTTTACCATACCTGCCTTTCTTGATTTCACATTTTGTGGAGTTGAATAGCATTGTGTGTCCTTGATCACACATTTTTCCAACACTGAGCAGATTGTGATTCATGTTTTCGACCAATAGAACATTCTTGGCTATAACATCTTTGCTTCCGAGAGTGACGATACCTGATCCTATAACATTTGAAGATCCATCATTTCCAAAGGATATGTTTCCATCCTTCTTCTCTTTCAGAGATAAAAATTTCCTTCTATCTCCAATCATATGCGTTGAGCAACCGCTGTCAACATACCACACATCTTTCTTTTTTTGAGCCTTGAGAGCGAGAGCAAAATTATCAGTCTTCTTCTTCTTCCATGTTCGTTCATTCTGTGGCTTCAAAGATTCTTCTAGAGGATTTTCAAGTCTGCAGTCTCTGGCTATGTGTCCAAAGTTCTGACATTTGTAACATTCCATATTATTTCTTAAATTTTCAAATATATTGATGTTTCGTTGAGCCCTGGGAGGTTCATATTTGAAGAATCTCTTGGAATTGTATTGGTTCATAGGGTACGTGCGACATTCTACAGCTTTATGACCAAATTTTCCACATGAATAACAATAACCATGAAAAACATGTTGGTACCTGGATGAAAATCTTTGTCGAGAAATCGTCTTCCAAGGATGTGCTTGCGAATCTTGTCTAATGAAGTCTTCATGTATGTCAGATCTCATACGTTCATTGTATTTTGTTCTAGAAGGTCCTACTTCTTCTTCTTTGCAACTGAGGCTAGTTTTGTCGTTGTAAGATCGTTGATTGTTTATGAGTTCTTCCAATGCCCTTGAGATGTTGGCATAGCTTTGGACAATTTTTCCCTTCTTCACTTCCTTACGCAGCGAGACTACTTCGGCTTCTAATGCTTCCCTTTCTTGGTTCCTTTCTTCCAACTTATTTTGAAGTGACTCTTCAATACATTTGTGTTCTTCAACCTCAATTTTGAGACCTTGAACTTGTTATTTAAGAGTGTTGGAACGGATTTTCTCAGCATTGAGCTCTTTTATAAGCTTGATTGCCTCCTCATAAAATTCTTCTATGGTCAACCCTTCTTCTTCATTCTTTGATACTTCTTGTTTATTGTGCTTGGCCATAAACAATACTTTCTCATTGGCTTCTTCTTTGCTGTCACTTTCTTCATCGGATGATGAGCTATCTTCTTTAGAGAGAAAGTTCCTTTTGGATCCTTTCTTTTTGCCTTGCTTGTTGAATTTCTTAAAGCCTTTCTTTCCTTTTGAGTTGCCATCACTTTTGTTCGGACATTTTGCTACGAAATTCCCAACCTCACCACAACTGAAACATATCAATGGAAGTTTACATTTGAATTTTCCCTTACCAGGTTTTAGTTTTCTCGTAAAGTAAGCAAATTCTTCATTTGAAATACCTTCTCCATCATCTCCCTTTTCTTCACACTTGCAGGTGCATGTCATTTCAATTAAAGTTTGTTTGTCCTTATTGGTTTGCTTAGATGCAACGAACGCAGTTTCTAGATTTGAAGTACCCTTTTCTTCATCAAGTCTCATTTCATATGCTATGAGAACTCCATGTAATTCTTCCTTGCTGAGTTTGTCCAGATTTGCACTGTATTCTAAGACTGATGCCTTTGGGTTGAATCTCCTTGGTAATGTTCTAAGAATATTATGTATAATAGTTTTCTCGTCAACTGGCTCTCCCAGTCCTTCCAAAGTATTGGTTATATCATCAACGTATTGGAAGTATGCAACAATGTTGCAATCTTCTTTCATTCTGATTTGCTCAAATTTTGCTCTATAGATTTGAAGCTTTGCTTCTTTGACATTTGAGTCACCTGCATATATATTCTCAAGCTTATCCCATACATTTTTGGCGGTTTTACAACCCAACACCTTATCATAAGCAGATTCAATAATTCCATTGATAATAATATTCTTTGCTTTTGCATCATTTACCAAATTCTTCTTACCTTGTTCATCCGCGGTTGATGTAAATCCATTTTAAATAGTGTCCCATACTTCGTAACCTTGCGCCAAGAGATAGACTCCATTCTTCCTTTCCAGAGTGCATAATTATTTTCATTGAATAGAGGTACACCATTCTTGGTATGTTCCATGACCTCCTTCCAGCTGTTAAACTGCTATTGAAGGAACCAAGCTCCGAGACCAATTGTTGGAAATACTGGGGGGGGGGGGTGAATCAGTATTCCTTTCAATTAGAGCATTAGTTAATATTCAATTATTATTAGTGTTTGTACAATGATAGCAGTAAACAAGAGGAACACAAATGCACACAATTTTTAAGGTGGAAACCCACTTCGGGACAAAAACCACCTAATGCTTTTCTAATAATTCTTTAATATTAAACTCCAATTGAAAATAAAGCTCCAACTTCCTAGAATCCAAAAAAGCATTCTTCTCCAAATTTCCAACCGGATGGATGCTCCAATGCCCGAGATTCTTCGCAGGCAACCGAACTATTGCCCCAACCTTCAATGAGCTACAACTCACCTCCCAAAGACCACCCTACCACCCTATAGAAGAATAAAAGAAGAATGGACTCCCGTACTAGGGAAAATGGTCCACTTTACAATGATATAGAATGATGTAGAAGAAGAAGATATACTAGATTACAACCCCAACTTTGACACAACCACCTAATGATGATCCTAGACCTCCCAACACTGCCTCTTCAACCCTTGGTAGATAGATACTAGTACAATTTGTACAATAATGTATTTACAATGACTAAGTACAATGATACCTTTACAATGATTGTATGTAGTGCTGCCCACTTTAAGACTTCATATGATGAACTTATTGCTGCTGTTATGCACCTTGGTTGCTGCTCTTGTCATGCTACCCTCTGCTGCACCTTGCTTTGATTTGCTGCCATAGAAAGTCTGGTCCTTTTCAACCCTTGACAACACATGATCTAGCTTTTTCTTGCCTTCTAGGAGCTCGATATTGAATCTGGTGTATCTCTGTTATTTCAGATCCTCAATATCTGATTTTCATTCATGTAGTATTCCTCTGAGTCTTCTTTCCAATGCCACAGGTATGACCCAATTTGGATTCTTCAAGAGAGAGTTATACCCAACCTCTCACAATGCCCTAATTAAGGACTGTTTCAGCATAGCACACTTTTACGACGTGCCATGTGTCACTGTTTCTTCATTTGTCTCTAAAATTGATAGAGCAAAAATAAAAGACTGTGCACTATTCTCCACTTTTTACGGAATTCCAATCTGATACTCATAGAGAGAGTTATGACGAATTTACCAAGGTCACTTATTTGAGATGAATTTCAGGAGCCTGCAAAAACCATGACTTCCACATATCATATATCCAAAAATATTGCGCACCTTGATCTGAAATTTTTACGAAAGCTTCCTCAGGATTTCAACTTCGCCTCATAAAAATTTCAGCTTCTGAACCTTCGTAGAAAAAAAGTTAGAGCGAAAATTCCACAATGACCTGTTTCAGATGGCCGAATCCCTTACATAAGGAGAAAATGAGGATCACAATTTATATAAATGCTTAAGTTGAGAGGGGCTTCAACAAGTAAACGTGGGAGGGATTTTAGGAGCTTAAAAAATATTGATTATGACTTTTCAATGACCCGTGCCCCAACCCCATGGGGTTTTATCCCACTAATTGGGGGTACAAACTTCAAACATGAATATCTCTCAAACCGTGAAGAATTACATGGCGTGCCATACATCAACGGAAACATATCGACAAGTAGAAACCATCAAAAGAATTATTGACCTAGAATATATTAATTTTGTAGGTCAAAATTCCCATGCAGTATTGGGTTAGCCTTTGGTGCTGCTTGGGTTGACATCAATGACAACTGCTGATCAACAGAGTGGTTACTTCTTCCAAGTTGGTAGTGGAGTCATTTGTGTCCCATATATTTATTGTGTTGTGGCGTTGGCCCCAAAATTATATCTAGAATCGTCATTGGTGTGAGAGTTGCAACACTTGTTGAAGGTTGCAACAAGAAACGGTGAAATTGGCATCCGGAAACAACATCCTTGATCCTAGTGAAAATTAAGCACCTACACTAGGTGGGGCCCACACGGGCTATTTTTAGGTGGAGGTATATTTTTAGATGCATGAGAAAATTCTATTTATAGATGGTATATATTTATAGATGATGAGAAAATTCTATTTATAGATGAAGTTCTATTTATAGGTGCATGTCGACTATTATTATCCCTTAATAATAGTTGGACAACAAACAATAATCTATTCTCAATGAGCACTTGGAAATAGTTAACAGAAGTGGAAAATCAGTTAGCTATAGGAAATTCGAGTTCAAAGGTTGGTTGGTGGGACATGAATGTGGACTTAGTTGTAACTGAGTGATTTGAAGTTGTAACAGAGTTGTATGTGTAGTTATGTGAGTTGTAAAGTAGTTTAACTCAGTTAAGTGAGTTAAACTTAGTTATGCTAGTTGTAACTAAAGATACACTAGTGAGATATCAGTGAATTAATTACTTAATTAATTCACAATTAGTGATCTCACATGCAACTGAAGATTTATTACCGTTAACTACATGCATGTCAGATCTAGTTGAGACCCAGTTGAGATGTAGGTGAAAGGGACAGTTTGACTATTAGTTGTGACATTAGTGGGTGCACACATGCAACCACACACACGTTGGATGTGCCTATGTGTATTGCGCAGTCAAGGCAGGCAAGCATGAATCATTTAGAGGTTCTTGACCATCAGGGATTGTGCAGTGGAGGCAAGTTGTCTGGAGGCAGTAAATTGGCACATGTTTTTGCCAATTTTCGTATGACAGTGTGAGACGATTGTATATTGTACCTAGAGCTCTTGGATTAGATTCTTGTATGAGATTGTTTCATTATTCATGATATATACATAATATATGATAGTGGGGTTTTTAGCTTTATTCTTTCCCAGTAAAAACATCTGTTTTATGTGTGATTGATCTTGCTTCATGATATTGCAATTGGCGACCGTGTTTTAAATTCCGCAAAGATTTTGTAGAAGCGATTCTGCATTTAACAGTGGCATATAATTGTTAGATCAGGAGAATCCAGGCAATACATAATTTGTATTAAAATCTTTACAACACTATGTTCATTGTGCTAGAGTTGTAGGCCGATTAAATCATGGTGTCAAAGCTGGTGTTGTTTCCACCCAAATTGATTGGTGAAATTTTGGTATTAGAGTTGCAAAAATTGAATTGTGATAGTGGAGTTCCAACAACAGAGCTATGATAATGGAGTTGCAACAACAATGAATTCCTCCTTAACATGTTTTGAAAACAAGATTAGTCCATGAGCCTCATAGGTAGAAGGATGATTTACTTTAACATTTTTTTTTTTCTTCTACGCATCAGCCTAGGCTAGTTTTCACATGATATGTGCCCAAGTTATTCTCTTAAGGGTTTCATACATGGGTTTTATTACTTTTTCTCTTTTTCTTTTTTGTAAAGAGATAAGATGTGAGAGTGATTCACCCTACAAGAATTCATCCCCTATGGATAAACTCCAAGTTGTTGTTTGTCTTTCCACTCACCGATTTTCCTCAAGAAGGCTTCCTTTGATAGGGGTTTGTGATATAACCAAAGCCTCTTTCTGTTTTCCACTAGGATGTTCCCCCTTCATTAATGGTGTGAAAATTTTTGGCTCCATTATCATATAGAATTTCTATATCATAGTGTCCCAACCATCAGACAATATTTTTTCCTCTTAAATCCTTAAACTTGAAATCAAATAATAAATCCTAGTCTCTAGCTTTAAATTTCCTCTTCTTGATGATTTTTTCATGCCACCAAGTTTTGTGGTGTTGTATCATTAATGTTTGGTGTAAGGCAACTTGAAAAATCTCATCTAGCTCATTAACTTGGAGGAGCTTCTTCTCCTGAAATTTGGATTGGTCCATTCCAAGTTGTATTGTTGTTCCAAGTGTCTAGATCTCTTTCTCGATTGACAAAAGTACTCTCTTCCTATATACCAATTCATACATATTACATCTAGTAGTACTGCTCCATGTACTCTGGTAGGCTCACAACGCTTCATGAAGTCGATCAAACCAAGCCTTGAGGTGTAATATGACAGTATTAGAGATAATAGCCTCAATAATTTTATTTGTCCCTTCCACCTATCCATTAGCCTATTGATGGTATGGTATAGTGACTATTTGCTTGATCTTGCATGCCTCCATTATGTCTTCAACGAGCCTTGAATTGAATTGAGATCCTTTGTCGGTAACTATTTCCTAAGGTAAAACCTAGTGAAGATATCTTCATGAAGAAACTCTACCAGTACTAATTCAGTTACGGTTGGGTGTGCCTTGGCTTCCGTCCATTTTGTGACATAATATGTGCATACTAGAATGTAGGAGTTGCGATGGGAAGGAGATTAATTGGTCCAATAGAATCAAGGGCCCATCTTTCAAAGGGATCTAGTACCATTTAAGACTGAAATGGTATCTCTTATAATTGTACAGGTCTTCCCATGTTCTTAAAACTATCACCTCTTCACATATTGCTTGGATTTTTTGAAGATTGCGGGCTAGTAATAGTACCCCTAATGAAGTACTTTGTATTCGATCAATTTTTTTTGCAAAGTGGCCCCCTACAAGGCCCAACATGGCATGCCTTCATTATCTCATAGATCTTATCTTATCATACACATATCTAGATAATAAATTCTAGTCTTGTGTAGAAGAGACACCCATCGATCGATGAGAATATCCAACTCTAGTCGATGGTATTTTACTGCTTTTTTGGAGACAAGTGATGTAG
Source organism: Pinus albicaulis (assembly GCA_034641835.2). NCBI lineage: Eukaryota > Viridiplantae > Streptophyta > Pinopsida > Pinales > Pinaceae > Pinus > Pinus albicaulis. The sequence continues at coordinate 417,240,374 of CM076582.1, read as the reverse complement.
AAGTTTCCCCGCAGTCATGTAATGAACAATATCTGCAAACCAAGAAGAGTTAGTAGATAATGAAAATAGACGTTCATTAGGGAAATAATAGTCTACAGGAGTCTCATTCTCATTTCATGTTAGTATTGAAAGAAAATAAGTCAACTACATTGTCCTTCCATGGCTTATTTGGGATGGCTATGTCTAATTATTGCAATAATAATAACCACATAGTTACTCTACCATCCATGATTGTTTTATTCATTAAGTACCTTATGGTGGCATGGTCAATGTGCAAACTTATTAGATAACCTGTTAGATAATGTTAAAATTTGTTAATTGCATGTATTACTACATGAATTTTTTTTTTTTGTTACCATATAATTTAGTTCTACAGGTGAGATATTTTTGTTGATAAAATAAATTGCATATAGGGTATTTCCTTCTTGTTGTCCTAACACAATTCCAATCATAGTATTTGATGCATCCACAAATATATGAAATTGGAGGCACCAATCAAGCCCTCTCAAAATAGGAGCTTTGGACACCCTTCATTTCAACTCTTCAAAGGCACGATGGTAGCTCTTTTCCCACATAATTTCAATTTTTTTATTAAGCAGAGCAAACAAGGGGTGATCTACTTGAAAAATTCATACCTCCTTTTGCATTCATGGAATTTGCAAGTTTAATATTACATTTATATTCATCGGATCACTTGAATGTCTTTCTTGAGATGTGGTGCCCTAGTACTATATATTCATTTAGCATTATGTGACGGTTTTTTTTTACTAATGGAAACATGGCTTTCCTTGCATGTTATTAAAACCTTTTATAGAGTGGCCAGGGATAAATAAAATATAACACCATATGTTGTGAAATCGTCCATATATATTTCCACACAATTGTGAATTAGATTAGAGAATATCCCAATCATGGCTTCCTGGAGAGTGGTTGGATCACTATAAATCCAAAATGGTAGAACATAGTAAGAACATGTTCCCCAAGGAGAGGTGAATGTAGTCTTGTCTTGGTCTTCTGGAGAATTTTGGATTTGGTTATATCCACTTAATCTATCGAGGAAAAAAAAAAAATTCCTACCAACATATCTAGGACTTGGTCAATAAATGGTAATGGGAAATGGTCTTTGTATGTTGCTTTATTAAAATCCATATAATTGGCACAAATGCTCCATTTACCATTATTCTTTGGTACAATGGTCATAGAGGGGATACCCACTAGTTGTCAGAAATGAGATAGATAAATTTGGTTAATAGTAGTTCCCACAACTCCTCTTTAACTATATCCCTAAGTGCCAGATTCATTTGTTACTTGGGTAGGAAAATGAGTCTTAATCCTTCTTGATGCAGATATGATGAGTGCATAGGTAAGGATGAATCTCCTTCATGTTAGTGTATTCCTAGGAAAAATCATTTGTATACCTCCATATGACTTCAATCAATCATTCCTTTTATTGTTTAGTTAACCCTTGATTGATCTTCAAGGTATTTATAGGGATAATTTCTATAGTCTGTAGAGTTGTTTTTGTCTCTTCAGCGGAAGAGGGTTCATGTTTCACCAATGGTTCGTTCAATGCAATAATATAATCCTGGACTTCAGTGTCCATGATGTGAGTAAGATCATGTGTGCCAGGTTAATAGGGGGATGAAGCTATGAAGTCACTCATTTCTTCATCCTCAATTTTATCTCATATGGTAATATATTTTTCACTAGTGAATAGTTGATGAAAAACTTCCTCTTCATCACTTTCCTCTCCATTAACACAAAATAATGTTTCAAGATCTATATTGGGCTTTGTTGATGCTTTAGGTAGCATCAAGAGTATTCTCATGTGTGGGGCAAGTGGGCTAAGTGACGAGGTTTTGTATCCATAGGCCCATGGTATTCTAATGACTCGTGGTATTATGATGACCCACGATATTGCACCCTTTGGAAAAGTATAAGTACAAGGGTGAGTGAGTCATTCTTATTGCTTTGAAAGAGAACTAAGAGGGCCAAGCAAGGATGAGAGAGTCGAGCATGGCATAAAGACATGCAGGAGCATGTGACATTGGGAGAGATATTTCCTTAAGTAAGAAAGATATATGCATGAGTAATATTGTATATTTGTTGTGAATGAAATATTCAGTTGTTCCAAGTTCGAAGAAAGATCACGGAGTAGAAAAGGAGATCCAGATTAGCGAGTTAGAGGATAGATCTAGGGCTTGATCCATTGGATTAGATCAGGTTAATTTTTGTATATGTAACTTCCTCGAGGGCCATTTTCCCTGGAATGGGAGCCCTAAATTCTTGTTGAAGGAATAATAAGAATTGTGTTTTTGGACTGAAATTTTGGGTTTACTGTGCATGATCTAATTGTTGATTTCAAGATTTAAATTGTGTAAAAGTTAGGCACATTAGTGTGTTTTATTTCATTAGTTGTGTAAAGTTAATACGAAGTTTTTACCATATCTAGTTGTGTGTGTGCACTAATTCTAGTGCCAAAAATATAACATGGTATCAAAGCATGGTATTTGAGAAGAGGTGATGGATCTGTGAGGGAGTTGTAGGAATTGTTGTAGGTAGCAACAATGTTTTGAAGACCCTTGCTAAGAGAGTTGGCTAACTAAGGGAAAAATATATTCTCGTGATAGGAGAGTGGCCAAGAAGGTACGAACAAGATGGTTAAAGGGCCGAGATAGCCATTAGAGATCTAGGTGAGAAACTTGGAGTGAAGGTCAAGTAGAGACCTTGAGGGTCGATAAGGTTGTGATATAGAGTTAAAGGAAATCAAGATTCAAAGGAGTCGGTAGGCTTAGGAGAGAATCAATATTTAGAGGGAGTTAGTAGATCAAAAGATGAAAACCTTCAGGTTTAGGAAGGCATAGTATAATATGGGCATGCAGGATGCTCAAGAGTGGGAGGCTTCCAGGAATAGGATGTGTTCGAAGAAGGGTCCTTATCATACATATGGAAGTGCTTTTGTGTCATATGGAGCAGTTGTGGTAGTGGATCAAGAGCATAAATATGTTCCTCGTTCAAAGGTAGAGCCACTTCTAGGTGGTGTTGTGAGAATACATCATGATGAGCCCTAGTATTGCAACAAGAATGCTACGATTCCCAAGGCTACCAACTTAAATGATCAACCTAGGGTTCGTACAAACTTAAGAGGTGTAGGAACTATATGTGCAACATACAATTTGTCCTTATTTCGTTGATTTGATGTAATGGAGTGAATGTCATGAAATCAAATCCTAAACTAATTGAAAAAATGGAAACATTAGTTTACTTGCAGAATGTAAATTAATACTGTATTTGCAGAATGTGGATGCTATAGGGTAATATGCTTGGGTGGTGGTTATTGGGTATCCCTCTCAGGGCTTTCCAGTGCCTGAGGCAGACTGTCAGATTAGCTGTAAAGTTCCAAAAGTACTACATACATGTTCATACTAATATATATAATTGACAAAGAGAGATTGAAAATATTACCTCTTTTTGGACATCATATCCTATGGAGAACACCAAGCAGCGAAGTAGAAGTCCTTCTTCACTGGCTCCAAGTCAAGATCCTGCAACCAATTAAAGCACTCGTGTAATATCTATAACAATATAGCTTTCTATCAATTAAACTAGCATATAAGAAACATAAAAAAATGCAGATCTAAGCCACTCATATCATGCTACATAGACGAGTGAACAACAATTGTGACATTGATGCATCGAATGGACAAAATAGATACAGTTCTATTGATTTATGAAAAGGAGGATTACAACCGTCAATTGCACCAAGCCCTCCTCAATCTTCCAATTCCTCTCTCTCTTTCTCTATCTCCGAGTGTGATGATGCTCAAGGTAGAAATATCTCAATGAACTTCGCCGATATTCAAGCCTCACACTACAACAACGAAATTTTGCTCCACATATAATCAAACCTTCGACCTTAGACCAAGAGCCCACAACTCCAATTTATAGGAGATGGAGAGGACAAACCTTGCCAAATCTTTCAACCTGTTCAAATCGAGAAATATCTAGGTGTGTCCTCGCTTTTCCTTACTTTTGCCTTCCAAAAGAGTTCAGTTGTGTTTGGCAATGTCTAATAAAAATTTTGTGCCATTTAGTTTCCATTTTGAACTGACTCTCTTTGAGAAAAAGCTGGAAATGCCAGTCAATTTTCCGCAAGATATTTCCCTTTTCACATTCAAACACGGATAACGCTGCCCCTTGGGCAAGACAGAGCATTATCCTAGGCATTAACGCTCCCTTTGCATGGCTCAGGTGCGTTATAAATTTTCCTAGTTGTTTCTAGGGTGCGTTACCTTGGAAAAAATGGGTCCTGTCTAGGTCATTTTCTTCCTTCCATGTTACCTTCTTCTCTGAGCTAATGAGGAAGTCATTCTCCTATAACAGATGCCCCCTAAAGTGTGAGGTAGGAGACGAAGACGATGGCCGAAATAATTTATAACAAGTGTAGTAGAATGAGAGGAATTGGAGGACTGAGGAAAACCTGAAACAACAACATATGTCAGAAAATATAGTATCTATCCTGAGTTGGGCATTCCCATGCTCAGTAGCTAATAAAAATGATTTCTCTAGAGTAGAGATATGAGAAGTGTGTCCACCAATAAGCATAACGCGGAAGCATCTATCATAACAAGATCAAACTGATAAGCTATCTCCAAAAACAATATCGCAACTTGGGGGAGGAAACACAGCTGTAATGGTGTAAGCCTCAACCCAAGGTCTTAGTCGCCGCTTCACTAAACTGCATATTTCTGCACATGTGAATAAATAAGTTGTGGTCAAACATGAGGGAAATCGTCTAATTACTAGTAAATAACAAAAACTGAGACACGAGGGTGGCCACCGATAAGGATGATGGTCCCCAAGATGCACAGTACAATCTAGCGAGTGTGAATAAAACAAGTTGATGTCGAACACTCGTAGAATGATTCGATCGAGAGCCAACGATGAGAACCCCCAACCAAACACAAGGTGACCTACCACTTATGTCTGCAAGTACCCGGGTACTGATGTGTTTCTGGATCAACTTCCTAGATAAGATGTTGAAGTCGATAGGAAGAGATCTGTCAAAAGGTAGGCACCGAGGCATCCTACATCAGTCGACACGAAACGAGAAAATATGACTTTGTTTATGGAAATAATCAAGAGAAAATGGGAATAACTGATGACAAATAAGTTATGGTATATGATGGCTTGGTTGATACAAGGAGTAGTAGATAGCGGGATCCTCTTGAACAATAGAAGGCACTCTAACAGGGTACCAGGCAGCTTAGGCTTAATAAACACCAAAGAGTATTAGGATTCACCAATGCAGGAACATTGGCATATGAAGGCTAAACTCATAGATGGTAGGGTTCGGCTAAATGAGAGAGATTTTTTTTGGAAGTGCCATGTTTAAGATTTTGTGCTGCCAAATCGACCTTTAAAATGTAATAGAATAAGTATCCACTTTGTCCAAAAAATTTCCCCGCCTGAATAAGTTTAACGAGTCCAGACGGGTAAACTCGGTGATTTTTTCATATTTAGAGAGTCTAAAAAACATCGTAACAGAAAACTCCAAGGGTTACCTTTTTCATGTTTCATAACCAGGCACGAGGAAGGGAGAATAGTAAGCTCGAAAAAATTCATTTTCTGTGAGTTAGTCCATTGAATCTAGAGTGTTAGGATATTCCAACACATAGGAAATAGTTAAGAATAACTTAGTCTAGTGTAGAGTTCAGTAAAGTGTGTTTCTTTACCATGTACATTTGTAACTTATAATCCGATAGTCACGATTTGTAGTGATCCGATGGTTATCTCTCTCCTTGCTATTATCGACACTTGATCCGTGGCTTAACACCCGATTGGTCCATGATCTCTATTTAAATATAATGGAGGGTCATTTGTCCAGTAACCATTTATGAGAGAAACATATGTAACTTTTATTTTGATATTAATAAATTGCTTGAAGTGGCTACGTTGGCTCAGGCCGTGGACTGTTTCCCTCTTTGAGGGTTTTAACCACGTGATTATACTGGTGTACTGATTTGTGATCTGTTTGTGAGCGGTGACCTTTGGTTCTTGATCTAAGGAACTTTCCCTGTAAATTCCTACACGGTATCAGAGCTATTTTGAGGGCTGTATCTGTTGTTGATCAAAATCCGAAGTCGGTTTGACTACATGTGGCTACTATTTTCTAGATCTACCATTTCTGAACATTTTTGGGCTTGGGGAAATGCTCTGTTGTGTCCGGAGAATCTGTTACAGTGAGGAATGCCTTTCGTTTCATGCGAAAAGGTTTCCGGTTGCCCAAGTTATGGAAATTTAGATCTGGAGGTATAAACTATTTGTTTTGCAATTATATTTATTAATATTTTTGCTTATTTCGGTTCCATCTGTTTATTTCAATTTTAGGTTTTATTTATTTGCTGGATCTATACCCTCTTCTATGTATGCTATTTGCTCTGCGCTGTGTGCGATCTCGGCAAATCAGAAACAAGAAAAAGGGATTTTTTTGCTATGTATGCTCTTTCCCCGCGTCTTTGTGCGATCTTGGGAAATCAGAAATAGTGGAAAAATAGATAGTTGCCAGTAAGGCTAACCAAAAATCTAACAATCTGCCGCAAGGCTTGCATTTCGTCTTTTTTTTTTTTGCTCGATTTTTTGTGTTTTTTTATGCAGGAAAAGGCACACACACCGAAGAGTAAAAAAAAAAAAAAAAACCTTTCCTCAAGGCATAACTTCTTCATCCGGAAGTCGTTTTTTTTTAATCAGCCTAATTTTTCGAGATCTTTCCATTGGAGAAGTTAGTTTCAGCTTTTCTTAGCTTTAGTTTTTTAAAATTGGAAAGTGCATGCCCGATTATTCTTAACAGCACCAATTATTTCCAATGGCTACCTCACATGGTAGATATACTTAGAAGTAAAGGGTTTTATAGAATAGCCACAGGAGTAGAAATTAAACCTTCTGATGATGATAAAGTTTCTAAATGGGAAAATAAACAAGATCAAGCATGAGGGCTGATAGAAATGTCCACTGCCACATCTTCAATTTTCATATCCTTGATATTGACACCTCATGAAGTTTCTTTGACAAGCTAAATACCTATTTTTTGGTATTCAAAATTCAAATCAAAGATCATCAGCTTTGAAATGAGTTAAGCATTTGGACCCTAATAATTTCTCCTCCATTGAAGATTTTTTGTCAAAATTCAAGACCCTTCGAATTCTTTTAGAAGGTTGTAAGATCAAAAAGGAATATGGTAGCCCCATTTATTGCATTCTTGCTAAGATTGGCCCTGCATACTCTGTGTTTTTTTTTGCCTTCCATTCCACTAGAGAAGCCATCATTTCCTTAGGAACTACCTACAAGAACCCCTCTTTTGATGCCTTTTGCTATTCTTTAAGAAGAGAACAAGAAAAAATATTACACCTTGGTCTTATCACTTCGGGAAATGCTTCTAAGAAAGCCTTAACATCCCAAAAACAACCATATCAAAAGAATCCCAAGAAGCAGTATCTTCAAAAGTATGGTCCTAAATCAAACAAGGGTCCTAAGCAATTTCAGCCGCAAACTGAAAAAGGAACTCACTTAAATGATAAGGCAAATAAAAACAAAGGGAAGAAAATATATAGACATTACGACTTTTGTAATCGTGATGGCCATGTAGAGTCTAAATGTTTTAAGAAGATGGAAGCCTTGGAAGAAGCAATGAAGAAGCACAACATCAATTTGGAGAACTCTTCACCTTCATCTTCGAGAATGGCACTTTTTGCTCGTGGTTGTCAAGCATCAAGATCTGGTTATGCATTAAATTTATCTTCTTCTTCTCATTCTCATTAGTGGCTCATTGATTCAGGAGCTTCTTATCACATGGCCAAAAATAAAACCATGTTTTATTCTTTAAATGATTATAACACCTAACATATTTATGTTGGTGATGATAGATCTCTTAATGTTGTAGGATATGGAACCATTCATCTCGATAATAGTTAGTTTAATGATGTACTATGTGTTCCTACCTTGTCATGCAACCTTCTATCTGTTTATCAGATAATTCATTCAGGTGAAGGGAAAATAGTAGAATTATCACCTCATGATGTTGTAATCAAGGACCTCAAAGATCCAAAACATATTTTAGCTATTGGCATTGTTGATGATTCCACAAGGTTGTATAAGCTTGACAACTTTGGGTCATCATGCCTTCCCTCTATTTTTGTTGCTCACAATGATGATGTGAGCAAACTTTGGCATGAGCGATTTGGTCACTTAAACTATCACTCTCTTCAAACTCTATGTAAGGAAAATATGATGACGGGCCTTCCTATGGTATCTTGTCGAGATGGTGTTTGCTCCAGATGTGTACTCGGAAAACATCATCGGGAGAGTTTTGACAAACATGCCTCTTGGCACGCTTTAGCCTCTTTGCAGCTTGTGCACAGTGATTTATGTGGTCCACTTCCTATTGTTTCTTTCTCTGGTTGCAAGTACTTCTTAACTTTCATTGAAGATTTTTCCAGACGTACTTGGGTATACTTCTTAAAACTGAAGAGTGAAGTTTTTAACATGTTCTTGGCCTTTAAGGCCTTTGTTGAGAAACAATCTAGACATAAAATTCTTAAGTTAAGATCTGACAATGGAGGATAATATGTTAACAAAAAATTTATCAACTTCTTCACTTAGCATGGCATTCAAATGCAACATATTGTTTCATATACTCCACAACAAAATGGTGTAGCTGAAAGGAATAATCGCACCTTAAAAGAAATGGCTAATTTTATGCTTCAATCTAAAGGACTTGGTCTCAATTTTTGGGAAAAAGCCATTAACTCTGCAAATTACATAGTAAATCACAATCCTAACAATTCTACCAAGGTTTGAAGAATATAACTACAAGAAGCTTTGAGCTCAATCAAACCAGTATGTAAGTCACTAAAGAGTTGAAGCAAGATGTCAGTCTATATTCGTATGCGAAACATAAAGCCTTAGAACCTAAGAGTGAAAAATGAATTTTTGTTGGATATTCTGAAGATGTCAAAGGTTATAGACTTCCTCAACCAAAATCCAAAAATATAATCATTAGAAGAGATGTAAAATTTGATGAAAATATATTGGCCTACAAGCCTAGTTCGGCAGGTGTGCCACCTTTAGCCTACGAGCCTAATTTGGCATATGTGCCACCTCTCTCTCTCTATTCTATTTTTAATAGCATTCCTTCTAGTTCAGATGATGACAACGAGGATGACAATCCTCCTCCACCTCTTAAAATTATTCCTTTTACTCCACCGCTTCCAAGTTGGGTCCGCTCTACTCGAGATGCAGCAGGTTCTCTTGCAGGTGACCCTGCCGATCGATGACGTACATGTTCTCAGTTCGAAAGAGCCTCTTCCTTATTGGCTCAAGTTCTAGAAAATCCTAATCCATAAACCTTTGAATAAGCATCCGATCATCTATATTGGGATGAAGCTATGAATGAAGAGTATCATTCCTTATTGGCAAACAATACTTGGGATCTTTTTCCTCTTCCAAAAGGAAGAAAACTTGTCAGATGTAGATGGGTTTACAAAACCAAGTTTGGACCAGATGGAAAAGTGGATAGACATAAAGTTCGTCTTTTTGCTAAAGGATTTCACAAGTTGAAGGCATTGACTATACTGAAACCTTCTCCCCTGTTGCCAAAATGAATTCTATCTGCCTTGTTCTTTCCCTTGCTACCTTCTTTAAATGGGAAGTCCATCAAATGAATGTTAAATCCGCCTTCTTACATGGAGATTTGCATGAAGAAATCTACATGGAACAACCCCCTAGCTTTATCCAAAAAGACTCCAGCCTTGTTTGTCACCATAGGAAGTCTCTCTATGGTCTCAAACAAGCTCGTTGGGCTTGGTATGCCAAAAGGGATAGATTTCTATTAGATAATGGATTTTATAGGTGTCATTCTGACAACACTTTCTACACCAAGAAAGTGGGTAAGTCCTTCACAATCCTTGTTCATTATGTTGATGATCTTATCCTTACTGGTAGAGATCCAAACCATATAAACCATGTGAAGTATAGCCTCAAAAATAAGTTTGAAATGATAGACTTAGGACACTTGCATTATTTCCTTGGTTTGCAAGTCTTGCAATCCAAAGAAGGCATTACCCTCTCTCAGTCCAAGTATGCCTGTGATCTTCTACACCACTTTCACATGGAAGACTGTAAGCCAACCCCTTCTCCATTTCAGTTTGGAGTCAAGATTCCAGTCACTTGTACTACCCTTGAAGTTAATGTTACCTTATACCGTCAAATTTTTGGTAAACTTATGTATCTAACCCATACCAGTCCTGACCTTTCCTATTCCATTGGTCTTGTTGCTCGGTTTATGCACCAACCTCATGAAAGTCACTGGAAAGCAAATAAAAGAATACTTCGATATATTTGAGGTATAGTTCAGTTCGGGATTCATTACAGTGCAGAAGCATCTCCATTATTGATTGGTTGCACTGATTCTGGTTGGGCTGGTGACCCTAATGATCGAAAGTCTACTGCCGGATATGTATTCACTCTTGGTTTAGGACCTATTACTTGGTTTTGTAAGAAACAAAGTGCCATCTCTCTTTCTTCAGTAGAAGCAGAGTATCGTGGTGAAATTGAAGCCAGCAAGGAAGCCATGTGGCTTCATCAGATCCTGTCTGAATTTGGTCTTCATCAACAACATCCAACTACACTTTGGTGTGATAATCAGAGTGCCATTCATCTATGTAAAGATCCAATTTAGCATCAACGTATGAAACACATTGCACTCCACATACACTTCATCAGAAATATCATTCATGATCGTATTCTTGAAGTGCAGTATTGTCCAACCAATGATCAAGTAGCCGATATCTTTACAAAGGCTCTCAGAGAAGCGAAGTTTAACAAACTTCGATCCATGTTTGGAGTTCAGGAAAGTTGTCATTAAGGGGGGATAGGCTCTAATGCCTCCCTCCTTCTCCTATTGTGTCACTTTTGTAAATCCTTCAATCCTATCCCAATTTGTTCTTAGGGGGGGATGTTAAGATATTTTGACACATAGGAAATAGGCTCCTTTTGTGTCACCTTTGTAAATCCTTCAATCCTATCCCAAGTTGTTCTTAAGGGGGGATGTTAGGATATTCCAACACATAGGAAATAGTTAAGAATAACTTAGTCTAGTGTAGAGTTAGGTAAAGTGTGTTTCTTTACAATGTACATTTGTAACTTATAATCTGACGGTCACGATTTGTAGTGATCCGACGGTTATCTCTCTCCTCGGTATTAACGACACTTGATCCGTGGCTTAACAGCCGATTGGTCCATGATCTCTATTTAAAGAGCATGGAGGGTCATTTTTTTGGTAACCATTTATGAGAGAAACATATGTAATTTTTATTTTTATATTAATAAATTGCCTGAAGTAGCCGCGTTGGATCAGGTTGTGGATTGTTTCCCTCTTCAAGGGTTTTAAACCCGTGATTATACTGGTGTACTAATTCGTGATCTGTTTGTGAGCGGTGACCTTTGGTTCTTGATCTAAGGAACTTTCCCTATAAATTCCTACACAGAAAAGTGAGAAACCTATGTTCAATGGACATCTGCCTCATTTTGTTATGAGTATGAGGAGACAGAGTAAAATCAATGTTCTTTGTGAAATTTTAATGAGTCTAATGAAGAAAAACTCGATGCTCTCCATGAATTTTTAACGAGTCCCATGGAGAAAAACTCGGTTACTTTTTCTGTTTAATGAGCTTTGAAAAATATGGAAAATAATGGCTTGTATTTCTTCGTTGCAGTAGTTTAACGAGCCCGACGAAGGCAACTTGGGGTTTTTCAGTTTTACGAGCTAGAAAAATTCCCTAAAAAGAAAGCTCAAAACCGGGTCGAACACGGTTAAATTTGCACATGAACACTAACAACTCATCAGAGCATCGGTAACATTTAAAAACCAATAGTTGCTTCAAAATATAGCAGGAATTTACCAAGTTTAACAGACTAGATGAGTGATTCTTACCTCCAAAATGGCTATAAGAAGGAAACAGACCTTCATATTCACTTTTTTGAGTGCTGTGATAGAGCTCTGGAGCGAAAAAGTGGTGAAACTTTGGCTGCTGATTGTGGACGAACCAGGCAACAATTTTTGATTTCGCGAGATCCAGGTAAGAGCTTGAACCTTTCTCTAGCTTTCCATAGTCACCTTAGTTCTTTTTTTCTGGTTAAACATATGATTTTTAGCAGGCCCTAAATATTTTTAGCGACTAACGCGGGTGCCCAGTGTCTGGGCTGCGTTAAACGCACTGCATGTTAAGGGACAATGCGTTAGCATGCACTGATTTGCACTAGGGCCTGCGTTAGCCGACTAAAACATTTTGTGAACTTGATTTTCTTAATCCTAGAGTGTTCCAACCAAAAAATAATCCATTGGAAATTCTCCTTGTGCAGGTGTGAAGCGATTTACCATGAGTATTTGGCCCGAAAGAGAGCATGAGCAGTGGGATGACCAGCATCATGTCTTTCACATCGGGGGTAATGAAATCTCGAACGAGAAAGATGAAATCTACTACTTGACTGGCCTGTCATGCAGAGGACCAAGGCCCAATCTGACAGGTTCCAGGGCTGATCCCCGCACTACTGCAGATCTGATCCGAACTCACTGTATGAACAATAGTACGGCAGTATTTAACCGGGTGCCTATTGCACGGGTGGCAGTGAGACCATTGAGGTCTCTCTTGTGGATGATAGTTCGCTTGGCAGGAGCCCACAGTCAGCACGTTGGCACCAAGGCCCAGGTATTTCTAGCACTGGATTGCATGCAGCCACATGTTTTCGACTGGTGTGAAGGTTTAGTCTGTCGGGTTCGAGAAGAACTAACATCATGTAAGACCCGGACCCAAAGAGAGTTTGGGTATGACACATTGATCGTGTCTTTTATACTAGAGCGGGTGCCCGCAATGAGGCCAAGAATGATCATGGATGCATTGGGACCTCGGGTGCCAAGACAGGCTCGTTGGTTAACTTTGATACTGCGGACTGGAGAGGGTCCAATCCGTCATTGTTTTGATGATGCATTCTTTGAGTGGTTAGACAACTAGATCTTGATGATTGAAGATTATCCCTATGTAGGGATGAACTACACAGGAGATTCGAAGTTGATATTGCTACTGGGCACTCAGTGGGGTCCTAATGTTAAGAAATAACTTGATCAGTGTTTTTGAAGTATTTTTTATCTTTTGAATATTTATGCAACTTTTTTGGCTAATGGGTGAATTTTTTTTTGATGTGAAGCTTGTTGCTTGACACAAATGTGGCACCTGTCCGTCCAACTGGAGCCCCTCGCTATGCAAGGTGAGGAATGCAGCTACCTGGGGCTGGTGCAGAAGCAGAGGCCGAAGAAGTCGCTGAAGAGGGTGATGACGCACATAGTTTGCACGAGCTTGCTAGTAACCTTGAGGGTCTAATCATAGGCGTGCCACCTCTTTCCATGAGGGAGATCCCGGTTCACCTACAACGACACACAATAGGTGTGCCAGAGAGTTTCTTGGTGCCTATTAGGAGGATATCCAAAGCAGTTATCTGCTATTTTGAGCAGCAAGCTCAGGAGGAATAGTGGATATATGTGTAAATTTTGGAGCGAGGCTTAGCAAAGCCAAATTTTTGTTTGTAAAACACCCAAGTTTTGGGAATTTTTTTGATGTAGCTTGATTGGACATGACATATATATATATATATATATATATATATATATATATATATATATATATATATATATATATATATATATATATATATATATATATATATATATATATATATATATATATATATATATATATATATATATATATATATATATATATATATATAATACATTTTTATTCGTGTGTTTTTAAATTTTATGTATTTTTATGGTAAAAAATATACACTCATGTATGACTCTTTTTATAATAAATGTGCCAAATGCCAATCTGACACATAATTTTCCAATGAATCAGCTAATGTATTAAATTCTCTAGGAATGTGCTCAAACGCGATGGTTTGAAACTGACGTTCTAGAAGTTGTCCCCTTAAGTAATAATGCAATAATACTGGATGACGAACGCGATAACAATTGTTTAACTACATAACAACGAGTTGGGAATCTAACCTGACCACCAGATTGGAGATGTCACAAGATGCAACTTCCATGAGGAGTTGTATCACCGACATGTATTCAACAATATTGTTGGTGGCATTTCCAAGGAAGATTCCCCCGGAACCAAGAAGCTTCACCTCATGTGTGTAGAGGACCCAAGCAGTCGACGCAATGTGCTGAGTATGATGACTGGCACCATCCGCGTATCCAACGTATGATAAGGATGACAACAACATCTGTGTAAAAAGAAAAAGTGTTTATGAGAAAAACACTCGAAAACCCAAAATATCTAGACACATCAAACAAAGACAAAACTGATATACATAAAATTACAAAGCATATGCCTAGTGGAGCACTAGGCGAAATACTTCTTCAGATATAGCCCATTGCGAGGCTTCGTGAGCGAAATACCATTATAGTCTTGAAGTTCATAAGCGCCTTTTGACAGGACTTTTGTGACAACGTAAGGACCAAACCATAATTTTTGGAGTGTTCCTGCCCCCAAGAGGTCTTGTCTCTGATCATAGATTAGAATGAGATCACCCTCTTGGAAAGAACGAGGCTTGATAGATTTGTCGTATTGAGATTTTACTCGGTGCTTGTGAGATTCGAGTGCCAGCATGGCATCTCGATGGATTTTGTCCAATTGATTGAGCGAGAGCAGGTGCTCTTCTTCGGCAATGGTGTCGGGTAGGAGTTCAACAACGAGCTTGAGTGATTGAATCTCACACTTGATTGGGAGTACTGCTTCCAGGCCGAATGCAAGTTGGAATGGTGTGAAGCCTGTAACAGATTTTACTGACGTTAGGTATGCCCATAATGTGAAATATAACTTTCGATGCCATGTGGTTTTATGGTTTCCGACTAACTAGCGAATCATGGTTTTGAGGACGCCATTTACGGCTTTGAATTGACCATTTTCTTGCGGATAGTGGGACAAAGACTGATCTTGTCGAAAACCTAACATGGAAGTCAATTCCGTCATCATATGGTTCTAAAAAAGTGACCCATGATTTGTGACGATTGAGAGGGGCATGCTGAAATGACAAATGACCTGATTGAATAGGAATAGAGCAGCGGTTTCGCCATCAGCCTTAAAAGTAGGAATGGCTTCTACCCATTTTGTGAAATAGTCGACTACAACTACAATGTAATTATGTCCATCCACAGAAGTAGGATTGCATGTAACGAAGTGTATTCCCCATTTAGAGAAAGGACCAACGGAGACAACCGGATGAAGAGGGGCGGGATTGGCGTGCATTTTCTTCATGAAAATTTGAAAGGGATGGCACTTCTAGACCGTTTTGACGCAGTCTTTAAACAAAGTGGGCCAATAGTATCCTGCGTGCAAGATTTTCTGGGCAGTAGCTATTCCAGAAAGATGACCTTCGTACGCCCGCACGTGATAGTCATTTAAAATGTGTTCCGCCTCATTAAGACTGAGACAACACCGAATAATAGTATTGACACCACGACGATATGGAGTATCGTTTAGCACGAGGTAGTGTTTTTCTTGGTGACAAATACGACGATGGTCTTTTGATGTGAGAGTTGGGCGGAAAATTTGAGTTTGGAGGTAGACAAAAATGTTTCCATACCAAGGATCAAAAGAATAGACTAGGTAGACAAATTCGTTAGGAAATGGATCATGAGCTACATCTTCTGGTTCAATTCTGAGAAGGTCTGACAACAATTCAGTGAAGACTAGAGATTTATTTGCTTTGGCAGCAGTATTGAAAACCAAATCGAACTGTTGGAGGATTACAATCCATTTGGAATACCTTCCTCCAATAACTTGTCGAGATAGAATGTGTCGCATGGGATTCTATAAAGTAATTACAGTAGTCTACCACAGTAATATATAGTGTCGAAGTCGGGTGACAACGAAGACCACCACTAGAGATAGTTTCTCCACATGCAAATATCGTAGTTCGGGTCCAATGAGACCTTTTGACAAATAATATATCACATGTTCACTATAGTCATCGTGAATTTGAACCTAAACCATTCCTAGCGAGGATGGTGAGGCTGCCAGGTAGAGGAGAAAGTCACGTGAGTAGTTGGGGTCACTAATAAGTGGGGTGGAAACGAGTGCTCGTTTGAAGGCGTCAAATGACAGTTGAGCTTGATCACCCCGAGAATATAGTGTTCTTTTCTTCAGTAAACACATAAAGCCTTTCATCATCTCGGCATATTTTACTATGAAACGACGTAAAATTTTTTCCTTCCCTTGCAAACGTTGGAGTTGTAGAAGGGATTGTGGTGCGGGTAATTCAATGATAGCCTTAACCTTATCGGGATCAATCCTAATCTCATGCTTGGAGACAACAAAGCCTAGAAGGTGTCCAGACTCGACAAAAAAAACGCACTTATGCGGATTCAGACATATATTGTAGAACCTACACCGAGCAAAGATTTGTTTCAGATGCGCAAGGTGGTGGGTTCGCTTCTTGGAGTGAGTCAGAAGGTCATTCGAGTAAGCTTGTACAATGTGCCGAATATCGTGAAAGGCATAGTCCATAACCGTTTGAAAAGTTGCTCCCACATTCTTTAGACCGAATGGTAGTTTACGATACGCAAATGTGCCCCAAGGAAAAACGAAGGTGGTTTTATGCTGGTCACCTCTTTTAATCACAATATGGCTGTAGACCGAGAAGCCATCCATGAAGGAGAAAGATTCACATCTAGCACAATCGTCAAGGATCTGATCTACAAATGACGTAGGATAATTGTCTTTTGGACAAGTGGCATTCTGATTGCGATAGTCAACACAGACCTGAATGGTGCCTTTTTTTTTATCTATGGGAACTAGATTGGAAACTCATTCCGTCAAAGGAAAGGGGTAGATGAAACCAGCGTGTAAGAGTTTTTTGACTTTAGTCTTAATGGTGATGGCTTTGCGAGGGTGGACAGGTCGAAGTCTTTGCTGAACAGGATTGGAATTGTCATAAACTTTGATTTCGTGCTCAACAATAGATGGATCTATGTCGGGCATTTTGTCGTAAGACCAAGAAAAAACATCACGAAATTCCTTAAAAAGGGATGTGAAGCGTGCAATTTCCTCGGGATTGCAATCGGCTCCAATTTGAATGTTTTCCATGATACATGTTTTGACTGAGATATCTATGAGCATAGTCTTAGAAAGATTTCCCATGTTCCCTTCCGAATCGATAGTTTGAACAGTCGTGTAACCGGACGGAATGATCTCAGGTGGGTCAAAAGATGGGATTTAAGTAGTTATCGCGTCTGAATCAAACATCGAAGCGCGATGATGGAACTCTCCCCAAGGTCGTTCTTCTTGATACATGACCTCTCAAATAGCTTCGTCCGTAGGCAGGACTTCATCGAGGAGATCTTTAGAAAGATTCATGATGGGTGGGAGGGTGGCACCATTGGTCGAAACCAAAGCAGTGGAGGGTTCAGATGCAATTTGGATGGCTTGATAAGCCAACGCTGCTGGTGATAGTGGTATCTGATCTCTGTAGGAATCAATGTCTGAAGGCGCCGTTAGGATCCATGGATCAATAGAGCCATTCGAAATGGTGGGTATCATTGCAATCGTATATGGAACCTCAGGTGGCAGGAGAGGAAATAAACTCATCATGGAAGATGCCTTAAGAAGACCAGTACCGATGCTAACGTACGAGTCAGGAACGCCTCCTACTAGGGGTATAGTGCTACTTGGTAACGTGGAATAATCGGGGGTGTAAAAGGATAACTGATCCACTGTGACTATTTTCCCATCCAATGGAAAGAGGATGAGTGGGAAGACCGAAGAGACAATGGCAGTCATTGCGTAAGACCAACTGTGACTCAACAACAGATAATAGTTGAGACAATGATCTATGACTTCTATGTCCACCATTATCGTTTTCCCACTAAGCGAAATGGGAAAGCTAGCAAGGTAGCCTTTTGGGAGGAAAGTGTGGCCATCGAAAGCTTTAAGGGAATTCGATGGCGGAGACAAAGTAGGAGAAACCAAAGCGAGCCAGCAAGCAGTTGACATAAAGCATGTTGAAGCACCTTCATCTATGACAGTGCGATGGATTGGTCTCCCTTTCGACACAACTTGCACCTGGAATGCAAGTTGGTGTGAAAGGTGAGGTTTAGATTTCTCCATGTCAAAGATGGCTAGTGTAGAATCCTGGGGGTCGATTCCACCAATGGACGAAAGTAAAGCTTTCCTTTGCGTTGGGAAAGTTTGCAATACTTCGAGTGTAGACATGTATGACGGTGCTTGCTCCAAATCTTCTACAATATTGTAGTTTTGGGTAGCATGTGCAGAGGTGTTATGAGTGGTGCAACGAAGTGTCCCTTTGGGGGGACGAATCAGAGGGTCAGTGGCAGGCCTTTCGATATGCAAATCATTGGGCGGCAGTGGATTCGAACTGGTACCAGGTTCCTGAGCATCAATGACAGGATTTCCATAAATTTTGGCTCATGTTTGGAGTTCAACACTTTCAATGCCATAAATGGCAGATAATCCTTCACCGGAAGGTTGTGTACCACTGTTGCCCCTTTACGGGGGTTGTGGTGGGTTTGAAACCATGTGTTGTTGTTACTGCCGTGGATTAGGGAAGGGATTATGAATAACGACAGGTGTCCTCCCAAAGTCCTTGTTTGTGATAAAATCTGTGCATTCTTGCAGCCGAGGACATTTGTATGTCAAGTGGTCCTCCGCACAGATTCTACAAGGAAATTTCATGGGTTTCTCCTTTCCTTTTTCATTCTTAACAACGTTTTTTTGATTGAGATTATTCTGAGTATGCGACTGCTCTTCAGAAGACGAGGTATTTTTCTTGTTCTTGCCACTAGGTTTTTATGAAAATTGCACAGAATTTACCTCAATGGTAGGAAGAGTAGTCGATTGGTTAGGGGTAGTGGCAACCGAAGATGGCTGGGAGGTTTGCCCAATAGGTTTTTTTATGGCTACGCCGAAGATTGCACCAACGAGGTCGTCAGCGTGTGCTTTGGGTTTTTGAGTAGCGGGAGGATTCAGATTGCTAGGGGCATGGGGGAGTAAATCATATAGCGTGCCAGACTGCGAATAGATCAGATCTAAATGTTGTGCACGATGAATGGATTAGTATTCCGTGACCGTACCGGAAAAACAAATGTCCTTAGATTGGGGTGGGGGGGGGGGGGGTAAGGGTGACTTACAAAACCAGTTGGATAAGAGATGATCTGGGATTGGCGCTTTGACGAGCCTCCGCCTACGTCTCCACTCATGAATGTGATCGGATATGTGGGTGGCGGTGTCTTGGTGCAGTGGGGTTAAGATTTCTGTTCCAGTTTCATATCTAATAGGTAATTGGAAGTTCTTAAGAAATTCCGTAGCTAAGGTGCTAAAAGTGTTGACGGCCCCATGTGGTAACTCAATTTACCATTTGGCAACGTTTCCTGTGAGAGTGCGGGGGAAAAGTCGAAGCCGGATACTATCATCCACCATGGATTTAGAAACAAACCATAGATGAAAGGTGGTGACATGTGTAGCCGAATCGTCCCCTTGTATCCTGTCGAATTTAGGGATGTCAGAAAAAACCTTGTGCGGTACTGGAGGCCAGAGTGGGTTGTGGTTGATGGGATCATTGGTCAGTTTGTAGATGTCGGGGATGTCTAGAGCTGCCAAAAATGGCAATTGCATGTTTTCCCGTGAATCTAGCCAAGGAAGTATTGGCTGACCGTTCGAACTGTAGCGTCTACCCATCAATGTGTTACCAATGGGATAAGTAGGAATTTGTTGATAAAATTTACCTGTGGGTGTGGGCGTAGGGGTGTATGGTTGTTGTTTGTAGGGTATGTTTTACTGGGGGGAGAACTATTGGTTGCCCCTAGTATAAAAATTACCCCCTTGCCCAAATTGACTTTGAGGTTGGTTCACCCATATGGACGCGATAGAGTTAGCCAATGGCATACTGCTATTTGCATAGTTAAGCAATGACATAGACCCTACACCTGAAGTTTGACCACTCAAAGGAACAATGTTAACAATAGGTTGTCCTATTTGGTCCAATGTATGTAGGGGTATCGAAGTGCCCCCCCCCCCCCGACATATATGTGTTGGTGACACTACCCCCTGGCATGATTGCCAAGGGGTTTGAACTCAGCAAAGGGTTCCAACCGAAAGGGTTGCTAAAAGGAACCGAAGTAGCCCCGCTAATGGGAGTGGAAATCGTGGGTCCTGGCGCAGTCACAATAGGAGTAGATCCTAAAGGATTCAGAGGCCCGCTGACAGTTGTGGTGACTGGATTTTTGGGACCAGATGTAGCCTGGCTACTGGGATTTCCAATCATTGGCATAGAACTGACAACCAGCAAGGAAGATGGTGGCGAACCAGAGTTGGTTACCATCGGCATCGACCCCATGGGTGTCGGTTGTGAAATGGATGTTGGTGCAGCCGAAGACATATCTTGGCTAGGTGTAACCTGAACTAACACTAGCGTCAACGAGTCAGTGAGAGGAGGATTGCAAGGAGGTACAACTCCTTTCGTAAAAGGATCTTCTGGAAACTCCGTATGATACGGGGCAATGTGAAAATCAGGGGTTGTCACTGGAGACTACTCTTCTAAAGAAGGCACATGCTCATCGAGACTCGAATCCTCCTCCAGTGTCAATGGAGGGAGACCTCGCTGTCATCAAGACAAACAGAGAGGGTCGAAGGACGCCACGGTGACCTGTTTATTTTTAGAAAATTTTAATTATTTGTGATGTATTATAAAGTCTCAATGATACTAACCACACACCTAAAAAAGAAAAAAGGACTCTCTAAAAACAATCAACAAGCAGCCAGAACAGGGTGGCCTTGTATGAGTACTATCGTTTGCTGAAGATGAAACCCGATATCACAATAGCATACAGAGAGGGTTGGTCGTAAACACAGTTACAATTACTCTAGAGCTTCACCCAAACCTCAGAAAATAGGTGTAAGCACTCTCGTGAAGATGAGTACCCTCCCAAAGACTAAAGATAGAGTAGGTCCGTTTGTTTTAGGTACCAAGACAGCCCGTCCCAGTCACCTCATGTAAGTCCCTAAAAATTCTGGCAACTAAAGATACCTCAAATCACAGACATCATTAGGGGGGTCATGGTCGTAGACAACACGCTATATGGGCATAACACCTAGATCCTTGATCTATTTTTGACATCCCCCAAGGGAACCCCAATATATAACATGCCCACTAAATGCACTTGAAGGTGGGCTTCCTTATCATGTACCTTGGTGTTGTCTCGCGCTTAACTCCAGTGGTAGTAGTGGAGTGGTCCCGATAATATAAGTGCAGTAGGATTTCACTTTTTAATGACTCTAGGTTCAAGTTTTGAGATCTTGGGTGATTTTATCACTTCTCCTACCCCAAGATCCTAGCTTGAACTAATGTTGGTGTGAGCTCAGAAAAAATTATATGATTAATTTTATTATCGCTTGATTCTCAATGTACTTGATTATTTGTCTTGCGGAGGGGGAGTGGATGTATGAAATATGATGAGACTTTGACTAAAAAAACCATGTAGAAACATTCTCTAAATATTCAATTCAATGAAGAGTTTATTCTACAAGGAGATATTATTTCAACATCCATGCACCAATATTCAGATAACACAGTTCAACTTTAAATATTCAGACATCTATCTATCTTCTCTTAACAGATTTATAGCTAATTTTTCTTCAGAACTAATTCATCTAAGTTTAGAAACTAATAATAAAAAATTCTTCTACAAAAATTAGATGCTACTAACATTAAATTTTGAAACAAGAACTAAAGATAAAAATGATAACTAGTAATCAAGCACAGGGATCCATAAAAAAAAACTAATCTAGTGGCCAATAACTCCATAGCCAAAAGGGAAACACAACAGAGGTGTAAACATCATATTTTGGCTGGGTAACGTAGGCAAGAGAATGCTACAAAGCATTAATATTGAGACTAACACACTGTATCTGAGCATAAGCAACATTATAACACACTTAAACACTCTCAGAGGGAGCGTTACTCAGGGTAAAGTTGCACAGATGGCTAAGAAGGGTCTAATTTGGACTATGTGAGCTTTTGAAATGATTACTGAGCATATAAAATGGTCGGAAGGATATGTGAACAAAGGAAAAGAGGTAAAGTCATAGGAACAACCCGGAAACTTGGGGTTTACTCCCCAGCGGAGTCGCCATTTCTTCTATAGGGTAATATTCTTGGGTGTTGGTTATTGGGTATCCCTCTCAAGGCTTTCTGGTGCCCGAGGCAGACTGTCAGATTAGCTATAAAGTTCCAAAAGTACTGCATACATGTTCATACTAATACATATAATTGACAAACGAGATGGAAAAGATTACCTCTTTATGGACAACAGATCCTATGGATAACACCAAACAACGAAGTATAATTCCTTCTTCATCAGCTCCAAGTCCAGATCCTACAACCAATCAAAGCACTTATGTAATCTCTACAACAGTATAGTTTTCTATCAATTAAACTAGCATATAAGAAACATAAAACAATGCAGATATAAGCCACTCATATCATGCTACATAGACGTTTGAACAACAATTGTGACACTGATGCATCGAATGGACAAAAAAAATACAATTCTATTGATTTATGAAAAGGAGGATTACAACCATCAGTTGCACCAAGCCCTCCTCAATCTTCCAATTCCTCTCTCTCTTTCTCTATCTCCGAGTGTGATGATGCTCAAGGCAGAAAGCTCTCAATGAAATTTGCCGATCTTCAAGCCTCACACTACAACAATGAAATTATGCTCCACATATAACCAAACCTTCGATCTTAGACCAAGAGCCCACAACTCCAATTTATAGGAGATGGAGAGGACAAACCTTGCCAACTCTTTCAACCTGTTCAAATCGGGAAAGATCTACATGTGTCCTCACTTTTCCTTGATTTTTCCTTCCATAGGAGTTTAGTTGTGTTTGGAAATGTTTAATAAAAGGTTTGTGCCATTTATTTTCCATTTTGAATTGACTTTCTTTGAGAAAAAGCTAGAAATGACAGTGATTTTTCCGCAAGATATTTCCCTTTTCACATTCAACCACAGATAGCACTGCCCCTTGGGCAAGACAGAGCGTTACCCTAGGCATTAACACTCCCTTTGCGTGGCTCAAGTGCGTTATAACTTTGCCTAGTTGTTTCTGTGGTGCTTTACCTTGGAAAAAATGGGCCTTGTCTAGGTCATTTTCTTCCTTCCATGTTACCTTCTCCTTTGAGTTGATGAGGAGGTCATTTGTCCTGTAACAGTGGAATGCTGCTTTCAAAAAGGAAATTTGATCTTAACAATAATGCTTGTAACTAAAACCTTAAGGAAGAATGAATTCAAGAATCAAGACTACTCTAATTTTCATTTATGAATCGCCGTTTTTATCACCGTGTTCAAGGAAACTTAGCTTTATTAACATAATCCATGTACATTTAATAAGAAAACATTCGTTGTTATTCAAATGTGGAAATATATCTTCTAATTATAATTGTAGATTTTTACTTGTAGTGAAGTAAATGTGGGTCTAAAGTGACTTGTAGTGAAGTAAATGTGGGTCTAGAGTGGTCTTTGGTCTTCCTCAATCATGGATTCAGAGCATAGGGGTCATTATTCAATCCTAAGAGACAAAAAAAAAGCTTTTGGTGCAAAGCTGGTCAAGTTTACACATGCTACAAGAGGTGCTACAGAAGGCCCTATTTTACTATAGGAGGAGAAAACTTGTCGAATTCTCAAGTAAATAAAAATAAAATGGGATGGGAATTTTTTATTTATTAAGTATAACATCTTAGGACTCCATTCCAAGTGGAATCACTCCAAAATACTCCTGTTAACACGTGATAAAAGATAACATAAAATTACTACTCTAAAAACTGGAAATTCAAGAACTAGTGAGCTAGTTAACCTATAAAATGCATAACCTAATCAAGTGAAAATGATATGGGGTGATTTTTTTTATTAACTTGAATGATTTTATGAGCCAATGCAAGTGGAATCAACTCAAATGAGGTTCATTAACATGTTCTAAAAAATAGCAGAAAATTACTACTATTTTGCTACAAGGGACTTCCAAAAATTCTAGATTTGTGAACTAGTAAACCAATCCATGTAGATTAATGATGAATATGACTTTTCAAAGATTTTCTAATGATGAATCATGATTGTGACAATGCAAATAACCTATATGACCTATGACAAAAGAAACATGAATAGTAAATGCATAAATAAGAGATGCAAGTGAAAAAGGCATTCAAAGGACATAAAAAAATTATAAAAGTGGGATCTGAGGTTCATGGGATGGCCAAGCCCAAGGAAAATCAGAGTCCTGTGAAGGAAACCAAGCTTAAGAGGCTAAAAATTGCACTAAACTTCATTATTTGAATCAATCAAAGTACATTCCTACTAGAAATGAAACTAGAGCTACTAAATAACAAGTTTTCTCCACAAGAAGACTAAGAAATACATGCCCCTAAGGAAAATTTGAACTTGTACTTATATAAATTGATGGGGAAGCATTCTACTTGAAAATAGGAATCTTTCTCTTCCAAGATCCCTCAAATAGTGGATCTGGTTCCCAACACTAGGAATTTGCATTAAATGACATGGAACACATTCCTAGATTTTCACAATCATTGGAGCTTGAAAATTTGTCAATAATTTCATGATATTTTGTTCATTTATTATCCAAACTTGATCCTTCTGTGGTAGAGAGCAAGTCCCTAGATTATCTGCTACTCCAAATCTTCATAATCTGCCCAATATTCTCACAATATTCTACAAAAATAAATAATATTAGACACAAATATACAATTATGATATAATCTCTAAACCTTCCTAATGAACATATTAAAATTAAATTTGTTTCATCTAATGCAAGAGGTTTAATGTGCTGAAGGATGGTCAGATGGGCCTTAATTTATGTCTAATTTGGAGGCCCATCATACCCCCTTGTTGAAAGTGTTTCTCATCCTCTGAGCAACTTAGTGACCTAATTATGCCTCATTCACGACCTTGGTGGCCTCCTCAACAACCTATGCTACCTTGGAGGGAATTTTTGTACATATTCTCTTGGTCCATCCTCTTCCTCTTCTTCTCCAACTTCTTCTTCTATAGATCCATCCTTTTCTCCAATTTCTAATTAGGAGTGTTCTTGTGCCTTGAGAAAAGTCTTTGTGTTAATTTCTACAATGTTTGCCCATGATATAAGTTTTCGAACAGTCTCCGCAACATATCTAATAATTATAATTCTTGATGAGTTCGTGGACTCTCTTCAATTGAAACTAATCCCCCCATGATTTGTTATTGTGATTTTCCAAAGTTTGGCAAACCAATACTACCAATTCTTCTCTTAGATTTCCCTCTTCAAATCTAGGGTAAAGATGTTCAAAATCAGGCTTTTTGCAACTCTCTATACTTTCTTGTAGCACAACGCCTTCTTGTGTAGCAAATATGGCCCTTCCTATAGCAGCTTTGTTTTCTCTTGTAGCAAGGTAGTTTGTGCTTTAAGTTGCTTAGTTTTGGTTGCTCTAGTGGTTTTCCTTCTCATGGGTGCCAAAAGTTGTTTCCCCTTTAGTTGAAATCTACCCCATTTCTCCTACTACTCCTTCTCGTAGTTACTTAGGTGTATTTTTTACTTTTTCCTTAGAGGAGTCTCGGTTGTAGAGACGATGCCAAATTTTCCTTTTTATCTGGGAGGGAGAAGGATGTTATTTATCAGAACAAAATATCCTCTGTTCCTATCTTTCCTTCACATTTAACAATTCGAAAGGGAAGAACTATACAATTTTTTGCTACAAGGTACTTAATTCAAGCAGAATTCTCCATGTACATCTATGGAAATTAAAGAGGGATAAAGCCACTTACTCCTTTCAAGATAAATTTGCCATGTGCATGAAGGTTTAAGGACAAATTTGGGTAGTTTTGGCTCGCTTTCTCACTTCAATTCTCTCCTATAGATTCCTTTCGGGCCTCCTATAGCAGTTCAGATCCTCCTGCAGCTCCTCATGTAGCTCTTGCAAAAAAGCAGCTCAGTGGCACCCTAATAAGACTCTAGTAGCATCTAGTTCGTCCTTTTGTACCTTGATGGGTTTTTCCAACTATTTCTTGGGAATGAGTAATTATGCAAGTGAATTTGAGCCTCATACTTTTATTCCATTTTGTGATAATCGGTCAAAGCACTTTGGTGACTTGGCCTTTGCACAAATTTCCTCTTTTAAACGTTGTCCCCTCTCCTTGTAATCATCACCCTTCTTAATTTGGCTTTTCCATGTTGCATATATGAAGGAGTTAGTTGCACTTAACTGTTTGAGGGTGGTCGAGACTGCTGACCCATCCTTAGCTTATAAGAACTTATCTCTCATGCATTGACAACAAATTTCTAACCATAACATGCTCAAGACAAGAGGTGAAGAATATTTCATACATGTACCTACCTGATGGTTGTTGGAGAGGCATGTATGTTGCTGTTGAGTTGATGATCGATCCATGGTTCTCTGGAGGTGCTAATTTCCTTGTTCTGCTTGCGCACAGGTCTTCACATGACGTAGTTGACTGATGGAACATTTCTTTCTTACATGCATCTTTCAAATTTTCAAAAGGTTGTTGGAGTGGATGGTTGACCTTACAACTGCTCCTCAGAGATGGTGTGGCTTCCTAAAGCTTTAAGGGTGGCCATCTCTTCATTCTAGAGCAATAAGAATCATGTTTTCTGATGAATCTATGAATGTTGTTACAGGACCGTTTTCCTCTTGTAGCAATCATTCAGTTTATTCTCACAATATCACACTGAATTCAAAGACTTGGAAAAATTATAGTGGGTTTTAGGGACATGAATAACATCTTCAAAAGGTGGCGAAAGTTGTGGGAACATAAAAAACATATATGAAGTCAGAGTCCTTATTCTGTGTTTTTTTTTCATGTGTGGTTAGAGGTGGAACCTTGGTGATGGATTTGGCTGAATGGAGTGGTGATTGGGGTGAAGGAATTTGAGTGGATCTATCCCAACATTTCCCAAGGAAAATAGGACCTTTGGGGCTATTTTTCCAAGTTGATCTCCCTCCTGTAGCACTTATGGTTGATCCTGTAGCATTTTAGGACAGTCTCCTGTAGCATAATTTTTTCATCCATACCTCTCAAATGGTACGTTGGATTGACCTGAAAATTTATGAGCATGTTTCCATCATCCGCATGCACATCCCCATAAAAATTTTTGGCCAATGGATGCACGAATCGCGAGAAAAAAAATGGTTCTAATTGATGGAGGCCAATTTCTAAAAAATTGTGCATTGGAATTTGTTGAAATTGCTTGAACATGTTACCATCATCCATATGCATATCCACATGAAAAAACTCATCTAATGGATTCACAATTTTTGAGATATGGTAAAAACAAATTTTCCTTGTTTATCTTGGCCTCCTGTAGCAAAACAAAACCCTCCTATATAATTTTAGGACAATGAGGAAAATTAGTGGGAAAGTCTTGGAAATTATGGGTGGATGTTGGAAATGGATGAGGGTGATAGATTGGCATGGCCTTGGTCCTGTTGGAGCATCAGAGCAAAGGAGGAGAAAACCCAAGTTTGAATTCCTTTGAATAGATTTTTAACCAACTTTTTCTTTTGGTGCTAACGTGTTTTTGTTTCTTGCAATGGTTGGAGAGGACATGCTTTCATTAGAGAGAGATACATGGAGCAATTTTTTTTTTCATTTTTTTTTTCTTTTAGGCCTACTAGCTGCCTTAGTGAAGTTTTCAACTAGTAGGTCTGCCTAGGCGCCTCAAAGGAGGTTTTCACCTAGGACCTTTTATTTTCTCCTTTTTCAACCCATTGGCCACCTCATGGAAGTTTTCAATCAATGAGCCAATATCAGGTGCCTCAAAGGAGGTTTTCATGTGAGATTTTATTTTTCCTCTTATTTTTTTCATTTTTATTTTTTCTAACCTACTCTACTTGAAAAAAAATCTCTTTCAAGTATAGGAATATTTCCAATGGAGCCATGTGCAGATCAAGATGACATATAAACTAATGTGTAGGCTTGAAATATATGATTTGACATGTACCTGAATTTTAGAGACCAAATGCTTTGACTTTGACGATATCAAGCATAGTTGAAGAAGAGAGTGATGCTCCATCTTGTTGATTTTCTAGAACCAAACCTCAATACAGATTTGATGCTCTTGGTTTTCTTGCTCATCTGGATCATTCTTCATGTCTTCTTCTACCATGCCATTCAAATCTTCCTCTTTTTTCTAATTATTCTCTTGAACACACAAAGGATCTGATGGTAAACATGAGGGAAATTTCTCAATATTTGATTATGATGTTTGATCTTCATCAAGTGTATCCCATGATTATTTGGTCTTCTCATTTGAATCTTCTTTTTCTTGATGTTTTCCTTCAATGGAATCAAGAGAATCTATTATTTGCAATACTCTTCCTGAGCTAAGATGAATACTATTTAGGTCAAGAGGAGATGTAAGGAAGTGTTGTACCTCAACATTGTAAGTGGGTTGAGCTACTTCCTTGTGTGGTGGTATAGGTAGTTGAGTGGGAGTGGATCTTTGAGATGGATGTGGTTGGGGTTGTGTTTGTGGTGGAGGTGGATGGTAGGGATAACATGGAGTTGGGTATGGAGGATATTGAGGGAAATATTGAGGATATTGTGGATTTCTCCCATAAGGTTATTTCCAACCTTACTTCCAAGATTCGTTTTGGGGTTGAGATGACCAAGGTTGTCAAGGAAATATTGTGTTCCAATTAATTTGAGATGCACGTGCATAAGCTTGAAATTGTGAATCATGTTTTTGCATCATATCAGGTTGACTAGGCTACGATGGTATTCTTGGAGCTACATAACATAACTTCTTTGGTGATTGACTTGCTCCATTGTCCTTTTGGTAAACTTACTTCAAAATTGGTAACGATAGGCAATATTTAGCATGTGATTCTGCATGGACAACACATATATCAACATCTTGTTTTTACTCATATTGAATTCTTAACATTTATACTTGTTCGCTTAGATTGCTAAGAATTTTTGTTTTAAATTTATCAGGCAAATTTTTAAGTTCAGCTTGACTTACCGACCTTGATGTTGATTTACTTACTCTTGCCCTTCCTCTTGATATGTGCTTGCATGTTTCACAAGTTTCTTCAAATTATAATTGGTATACATCAACTCTACTCATGAGATCAAGGAGATCAATCCACTCATCCCTATTTGTTCTAAGTAAGAGGGTTTTTAGTGTGTTAAATCCTAAATGATGTAATTTTTCCCTCTTAACATTATACATAAATCTCTCTATTAGATCCTCAAGGCTCTCATATTATTTTTTAGTCATTCTAAATATTTATTCTTTAAGATCATGATCTTTATATTTTTCTAGAAATATCTTTTGCATATCATTCCATGATTTTATTGAATTAGTCCTTAAACTCACGAACCATTTAAGAGTTCTATCCTTCAATGTTGTCATAATTAATCTCAAATTTTGAGTGTTTAATAAGTAACCATAAGATATAAAAAGGATTTAAAATTCAAAGAGAAATGTTTCTGGATTCTCTGACCTCATACCATGGTAGTTTGGAAGGAAATATGGAGGGATGTTCTTCATATGCACGCTGACACCAATACCTTGAATAGGAAATCCAAAGGATATTCTTCATTGTCATCATCTCCATCCATTTCTTCTACCTTCTTTGCCACCTATTCTTCTTCTACCTGCAAAAATGGATGGTGATGTGGCTCTTACTACACCACGTGATCAAGTGGGGGGTTTGGTGTTGGAGAAGTTTTTTTTTTTTTTAATAATTTTTTCTGAATAAGAATGGTAATGGAATGAAATTTTTCTGTCTTTGAAATGAAATATGCCTAATGAATTTTGTTTTCTTGCAAAAATTAAAATAAATGAATAAAATATGGAAGAAAACAATGCATACTTTGAGACCTCCCTGGCAACGACACCAAAAAGTGATGAGACCTTTTATTGCAGCAATAATGTTGCAACTCCCAAGGCTACCAACTTAAATTATCAACCTGGGGTTCGTACAAACTTAAGAGGTGTCGACACTATATGTGCAACATACAATGTGTCATTTTTTCGTTGATATAATGTAATGGAGTGAATGTCATGAAATCAAATCCTAAACTAATTAAAAAAATGGAAACATTAGTATACTTGCATAATGTAAATTAATACTCTAATTGCATAATGTGGAATGTTGCTTTAAAAAAGGAAATTTGATCTTAACGATAATGCTTGTAACTGAAACCTTAAGGAAGCATACATTCAAGAATAAAGTCTACTGTACTTTGCATTAATGAATGAGCCTTTTTATCATTGTGTTCAAGGAAACTTAGATTTAGTAACATAATCCATGTACATTTCATAAGAAAACATTCATTGTTATTCAAATGTGGAAATATATCTTCTATTTCTAATTGCAAATGTGTACTTGCAGTGAAGGAAAGGTGGGCCTAGAGTGGTCTTTGGTCTTCCTCAATCATGGATTCAGAGCCTATGGGTCATTATTCAAGCCTAAGAGACAAAAAACAAGATTTTGGAGCATATCTGGTCAAGTTTACACATGCTACAAGAGTGCTACAGGAGGTGCTATATGAGGCCTTGTTTTGCTACAAGAGGAGATAACTTGCTGAATGCCAAAGTAAATCAAAAGAAAATGGGATGTGAATTTTTTTATTATGTTTTTTTAGGATTTATTAGGACTCAATTCCAAGTGGAATCACTCCAAAATATCCCTATTAACACGTGCTAAAAATTAGCATAAAATTACTACTCTAAAAACGTGAAATTCAAGAACTAGTGAGCTAGTAAACCTACCAAATGCCTAACCTAATCAAGTGAAAATACTATGGGGTAAAATTTGTTACTCACTTGAATGTTTTTATGACCCAATGCAAGTGGAATCAACTGAAATGAAGCTCATTAACACGTTCTAAAAAATATCTAAAAATTACTACTATTTTTCTACAAGGGACTTCCAAAAATTCTAGATTTGTGAACTAGTAAACCAATCCAAGTAGCTCAATGATGAATATGACTTTTCAAAGCTTTTCTAAGGATGTGCCATGATTGTGACTCTGTAAATAACCTACGAAGAAACTCACTTCAATCATTTAACCAATATGACCTACAACAAAAGAAACATGAATGGTAAATGCAGAAATAAGAGATGCAAGTGAAAAAGAAATTCAAAGGACATAAATAAATTATACAAGAGTGATCTAAGGATTCTGGGATGTCCAAGCCCAAGGAAAATCGAAGTCATATGAAGAAAACCAAGCTTTAGAAGTTAAAAATGGCACCAAACTTCATTATTTTAATCAATCTCATTACATCCATGTTAGAAATGAAAGTGGAGCTGCTAAATAACAAGTTTTCTCTACATGAAGACTAAGAAATACATTCCCCAAGAGGAAATTTCGAATTGGTACTTATAAAAATTGATGGGGAAGCATTCTCCTTGAAAGGAGGAATCTTTCCCTCCAAAATCTGTCAAATAGTGGATCTGGTTCCCAACGCTAGGAATTTGCGTTAAATGATAGTGAACACATTCCTAGATTTTCTCAATCACTCGATCTCCAGAATTTGTTAATAATTTCATGATATTTTGTTCATTTATTATCCAATCTTGATCCTCCTGTAGTAGGGAGCAAGTACCTAGATTATCTCCTCCTCCAAATCTTCATAATATGCCCAATATTCTCACAATATTCTATAGAAATAAATAATATTAGGCACAAATATGAAATTATCTCTAAACCTTCCTAATTAACATATTAAAGTTAAAAGTATGTCATATAATGCAAAAAATAGAGGTTTAATGTGCTGAAGGATGGTAAGATGGGCCTTAATTTATGTCTAATTTGGAGGCCCATCACATCTCTCGCTAAGAGGGAGTGTTGATGTTTTGGGTAGGATCAGGAGTATTATCACTTGTGGGGTAAGTGGGCTAAGTGATGGGGCTTTGCACATATAGACCCATGGTATTTTGATGACCCATGGTATTTCACCCTTAAGAAAAATATAAGTACGAGGTGAGTGACGCATTCTTGTGGTTTGGTAAGAGAATCGAGAGGGATGAGCATGACACATAGATGTGCAAAAGCATGAGACATTCTCTCAAAAGCAATATATCTACATGAGTAATATTGCAGGTTTTCTATGATACTCATTTGTGTTGGGTTCGAGGAAAGAGCACACAACAATAAATTTGATCTAGATTAACTAGATCGAGGACAAATCTAGGGCTTGATCTGTTGGATAAGATCCAAGTTAATTGTTGTATATGTAAGTTCCTCGTGGGCCATTTTCCCTGGCACGGGAGCCCTAGATTCTTGTTCAAGGAATAATATGAATTGTGATTAGGGTCTAAATTTTTGGGTTTACTGTGCATGATTTAATTGTTAGTTCCAAAATTTTCATTATGTAAAAGTTAGACACATCAGTGTGTTTTAGTTCATTAGTTTTGTAAAGTTAATAGGAAGTTATTGCTAGATATGGTGTGTAAGCACTGAGTCTAGTGCCCAAAATCTAATAGCCTCAGTTGGAGGGTACAAGGTGAGTTGTTTTGTCGAGGTCTAATGGGAAATGGTCACGTTGCTTGACTTACAACCAATGTAAGCATATGAGTTAGGCAGTGATGGTCTTACTTACAACCAAGATCGAAGGATAACCTATGAGGTATGACTTGGGTTTTAGGACCATAAAGTCAATAAGATATTCCCATGAATCCACTGCGATTATTTTTTCTTCCATAATTCCTTGTGGCTTGATAGTTGATCTATTGATAATTTGTAATACCATGCATGTTTGCCTAAGATAAAAAAAATCGTACGGATTCCATGGTTTCAAGAGTCATAACATTGGAAATCCCCAAGGTCAATCAATGTGTTCAAAATAAGGGCATGGTTGACTTGCACATTGAACACTGGGGTTCCAAGGTCTGAGTATTTGGCCATGAGAACTCCCCCCATCATAAGGTTTTATAGATATCCCATGACATGAACAATTTAGGATCCTTTATTTTTCTATCAAGTTTCCTTAGACACAATACTCTTATCACTTTTGAATATACAAGGACATCTTTGATTTCCTTGAATATTGGTATACAAACACACACACACACATTTTTTTAGCTCACATAAAAGACCAAACTTATACTGGGCAGTTGGATTTTCTCTGTCCAATATTTTTAGGTAAGGAGGAACTTGTGAATCTTGGCATATGAGGGTCTATACTTGAGGTATCTAGTGATTGAACTGGATCAAGTTCTTCAGTTGGAATTTCCTCATTGATATATTCAATACGTGTAAGAGAATATTCTTTGGTTAGATTTTCATGAAAAGAGAAACAAAAATGGGTAGAAAAAGTGTAAGGGTTTGATTTTGAAATAATCTAG
This sequence comes from Pinus albicaulis, assembly GCA_034641835.2. Classification (NCBI taxonomy): domain Eukaryota; kingdom Viridiplantae; phylum Streptophyta; class Pinopsida; order Pinales; family Pinaceae; genus Pinus; species Pinus albicaulis. The sequence goes on along the minus strand of CM076582.1, from coordinate 417,206,870 downwards.
AAGACTTGGAAGAACAATGTGGTAATGGGTGCTCTTTCTATAAGAGAAGAAGCCTTAAGTTTATATTTTATCACATGTTTGATTCTGGTATGGCTGGAAGAAGCTCATCATGAATGGAAAAATAACTAATACTGAGAAAATACAATGTATAAAGGAAGGAATGAAATCTATGGAACATTTAGAGTGGAGAGGGACATACTTTGGTTCATGTATAGAAAATTTGTATGCCCCAAGAAACAAATAGTAGGGAGTCTCATGACTCTTAGATGACATGACATGTATGTTTCCTTAAAACATATCAAAGTATCACAAAATATTTGCTTTGGGAAGGAATGAAGATATATATTTTTTTAGTAAAGGCTAAGTTTTCCAAGGAAATAAAGGAGATATGATAAAATATCTAGGGTTACTTGAGCCATTACACATACCTAGTCAAATATGGAAAGAGAAATTGGGGGATTTCACTACAAGGTTACCAAAATCCAAAGGTAAAGAGTGCATTTTCATGGTCATTGATAAACTCACAAAATACACATTTTTATGGAATTCAAAGTACAGACATAGTATTCCAAGAAACAAAAGTGTTCATGAAGGAAATTCATAGAATTCATGGTCTTAATAAGATAATAATAAGTGATAGAGATCCAAAATTCATACGAAAATTTTGGAAATTTTTTTTGGAATATGAGTAGAACAACAATAACGATGAGTTCAACATATCATCCACAAATAGATGGTCAAATAGAAATAGTTAACAAATGTTTATAGGCTTTTCTATGATGGTATTATTTTGATGAACAATATGGATGAAGTGGCTTCCTCTAGAAAAATGGTGGCATAACATTATTGACTCAACTCAAGCATTATAAACTAGATTTATAGGGCCTTGAATGCTTTGATTGGTTCAATTTCAAGGTAAGGAGACTAATCTCCTGTCATTAAGGCTTGGGATAGATGACTATGCAAATTTTTTCAAAAGGAATCATTCAAGGTTCAAGAAAATTAATCCTTAAATGGAAAACAACTATCTCCTAGCTAGAACCTATGGTCCATCATTTCCATTTCATAGGGGATATTCTACGTTATAGTACACAATGATTTCATACTTCATGTATAAACCAAGCAAGAGTAAAATAACATTTCCAAACAACTCATCAAGCAATTCCAATGGAACTACATACAAATTTAAGGTCATTGGGAGATTAAACCAACCATTAAATTTGTATACTAATGAATTCAATTTGACTAGAAGGTGTCACCTTAAGCTAGGATAATACTCTTATACAATGAAAACCTCAAACTTATAGGGGTGAATGTATACCCACAAGCGATTACATTTTAAGTCATTATAGTTTTGTGAAGACTGATATACGAAATTGGTTTGCCACAAAACTATGACCTCCATGCTACAACCATAAACATTACCCTTCAACTAAGCTATTGAGTTAGGATGTGCATAGTTGCAACTACTCAATGGTGGTGAGGAAACATACATCTTCACCATGGAAACATCATCATACATTGGGTCTTGCCCCTATTTGAATCCAATAACTCAACACGCCAATTCACTTAAATGCAATCATAATTCATTTTATCTCTATAATTCAATTGAACGTGTAATTAAATACAATTGTAATTAGAAGTTACTCATGTATAAGATTTTCCACAACATAGAAATTTAGTAATTTAACTATATGGACAATAAAACCTAATTGATATGTAAATAAACATATTTGAAACAAAAGAGACACTTATTTGAAATTAAAGCTACCAATTGATTGGGAATGGTCCATTTTCCACCCAAATGTAGGCTTAACTAAACATATGTTTTTCTAGAGTTTGTTTCTCCCTACCAAGGCCATGGTACCATAAGGGGAACTTCTTTAAACACTTAGGAAATTTGTTAGGTTAAGGAAACTCTTTTTTCACATGCATAAGATAGATAGGAAACTCCCTTTTCCTACCGAGCCTAAGGTCTCCCTGGTCTCTAGATTCCCACTGGCTAGATTGCATGGCATATGAGTAAAACCCTTCACTACTCCATAGTCACTTAGTGATTATTTTTGCATCATGCCACGCAGGCTCACCCAACATGCATTAAATTGTGACCCTCTTAGCTCGTTAAGGGTCTTAGAGGTTCCCTGCTTGAATTGAAGGTATAAATGATTTGAATTAAGTAGACTCAAGTTACTCAAGCAAAAATTCCACTCATGTGTGGATGTCTTTGCATGTAAAATTGCCTCTCTTCTCCGCAGTCATGCACTTTTTCTCTTTGAATCATTGTATCCTCTTTGTACACCCCCATAAATATCCTCATATTCCCATGCAATTCATGGGAAAACCTAAAAAATTGAGGTGGGTACTCTTTCCCATTCCTCCTATTGAAGTACAAGGATTCTCTCAATCAATGAGCTTTAACCAAGAGAAAAACACAAGAGGAATATTTAAAATGGATCCCCGTTGGGATCGAAACGTCGACCATTGTTTCTTAACACTATGGATAATCCAGAAATTTCTGCAATAGGACTATTTAAAATTAAAATTTCACAACATGTATTTAGTGAGGTTTGGAAATTATAGGTAAGGGAATTCCAACAACCCAATCACCAACTCCTACTCATAGTATCATATTATGTACTAGTGCTCATATTCTCAGGTAGCTATGTTGCCATTTTTCATTTACGGTAAAAATAAAATACATACATAGTGTTTATGATTTATCTAATTCAACTTTCATAACCATGAAATATAAATTCCGATACATGCAACATCAACATATTAATTATAGTAATCCTATGGATAAAAATGGGGATGCTACAAGTTAGCCTTTTGACTTACACTTCTGTAGTAGGAAGGCATTCATGTACACATTTTCTATGAGCTTTTTCCATGGTCTTTTTTATCAATATAAATTTCATAGTTTTTGTTTGTATATATATGTATGTATGATGAAAAAATCTCTTGTAATTAGGGTTTGCTAGGTAGCTTTTATTGATCCTATCTCAAGACCCTAATGTGTAGTTACCTCATTATGGAGCAAAAAAATTTGTTGGTGGTCCATAAGTGGGCTAACTTGCACTCTTGCTGGATGCCTTTCAGTATTTCTACATTAACTTGCTTTCTTATGTTCAAGGAAGACAAAATCTTGGCCAAATAGAAGCAATTTTAGGTCATGCACAAAGGCATGTAGAAGCATACTTTCCATTATCTCTTTCAGTATAAATCAAATCATTTTTCTTTAAAATATGTAAGTATGTACCTATCTCCCTCTCTCCCTCTCTCTCTCTACATACACAAAACATATATTCTATATGTGCATACAGATATATGTGTATTATGTGTGTATACATACATGTATACCTATAAATGTGTATACACATGTATTTTGTTTTTTAAATATGTTAAATATACATATTGGGGGAACCTTTTTAGCATTTGTTTCTATTTGGAGGATGGTATCTAAGATAAACTAGATTCTGAAGATGCTTGAGACTTTGTCAAGATGTGGCCTAAGGCCATTACAACTATATATGCAATAAGAGCTCAACATCTCACTTGTAGAAATTATACATGGATAGAGGGGATAACACTTCTCACAACCACATGAGTTAGACATAATTGATAATATACATATGAATATGTATCACACATCCACACACAAATGTGTGTGTGTGTGTGTCTATATATATATATAGACACACACACACACACACATGTTATATATATATATATAGACACACACACACACACACATGTTATATATATATATATATATATATATAACATGTGTGTGTCTATATATATATATATATATATATATATAGACACACACATGTTTGCATGTGTGAGTGCGTGCATACACATGTGTATCAACTATTGGGTTTATCCTAGGTGGTTGAGAAAAATAATGTTATCCTTACCACCTAGGATAAATTGCCACAAGTGACATGTTGAAATCTTAATGGGTATATTGTTGCATTGGCATTAATCCATAAATAATTTCATTTACCTTTATCTACCATCCTCTAAATTAAGGGAAGTGCCTAGGGGTTTCTTGGGATATACATTCCAAAAAATTATAATCAATTGTGTGTAGCTTGAGCCACTACGAGGAAAATTTGTTAGCTTCCCCACCTAGTTTCAAATCCCACTTTGAGACATGGTTAATTTAGAAATAAAAATATTGATGAGCTAGATATGATCTATTTATGAGTTGTAGAACTATATTACTTATGCTCTAGAATCTAGGGTTTACCCTAGTATCATGAGATTTAAACCTCTCTCTCTCTCTCTCTCTCTCTCTCTCTCTCTCTCTCTCTATACACACACATTCTAGGGAAACCCATCAGACATGTTGCCTCATTCCAAAGACAATACCCAAGAAAAACTATATCTCATATATTCTCAAGGCCTTTTGAACATAGGGCTAAGGTTGTTACCATAATATACTCATTTATATATCAACCTGCCACTTGCAAGAATTGAACTAGGATGGAAAGGATAACACTCCTCTCAACTACCCAGGATAAACCAATTGACAAATGTGTGTGTATGTATACATAGATGTGTGTATACATACATACATGTCTACATATAAATAAACAATAATGTATAGTGATACAAAATATGGAGCCATGAAAATCTGCGTGAAAGAAGGATATGGTGGTAGTATTAGTGTTATCCATGAAAACCCAAGCTATAGATCACACATGTCATCATAATAAGGTATGCATCCACATATTGGATTCTCTCAAGATGAGACATATCCATTGGTGGAATTGGGGCTTTACTATGTGAAAATTTATTTACTAAGAAACCCTACTATTAAATATCAATTTACTTCCCCCACTTGATTAAACATACAATTTAGTAATCTGAATATTCAGAATTAACACCGAAGTAAATACAATTAACAACCTACACATACATATCATTTACTGAATATCACGCTCATATGACAAAGTGACACAGATTTTTCGGAAAAATGTCCCCGGAGAAACCCAATGCGGGAAAACCAGTGTAACATATATGAGGGTTTATTATTATTAAGCAAAATTTTCTGAGTACATCTAGGGTGCGATAAAATCAGCTAACTGAATAGGGAAAACCTCGGAAATCAGAGAAAAATTCAGATATACCTCACTCTCGCAAGTCCCGGCTGATCCAGATGAGAAACTGGTGAAACCCTAGCTGGCTCTGCACAGCTACTGCATTAGCCAGCGTAGCATGGATTGAGGAACTG